>CAXHSM010001615.1:143933-743933 GCA_964019185.1 Maratus speculifer
TTTTTACAGTGCATGTCGGCATCCACAGAGGCTATTGCGGTTGTAATAACGCCGCTGGACTTTTTCCTTTGGGGATTTGTAAAGGACAATGTTTACAGGAGGAGAGTGTCGAACATTGATGACTTAAAAGCTAGAATTACAACCGCAATAGCCTCTGAATGTCGACATGCTTACCGCTACCTGGCGTGAAAATGAATATCGATTTGTGGAAGTTCATTGACAAGGGTCATGAAACGTTTTGAGTCTATGTAATCATTTATGTTATTAATTTTAATCTATCTTTATTATTTTATGAATTATTAAACACCAAAATGGGTCCGGGACTTTATAAACAGCTTGTATAATAGAGCTTCGCTAATCTGAATTAATTGAGACCGGTGCCTACTTTGTTTACAAAAGTTGGGAAAATATTCAGTAGAACAGTAAAGATCTTTTAATACTTCATCCGATAGTTCGGCTTGTGGATAAACCAGCACGACTCTCGGAGAAAAAAATAGTATTCCTTCACTATAAAAAAAAAAAAAAAAGACCCAAACTGAGTTGTAAACTCTGCGTAGAGTACTGTTCGTAAAATGGTACAGTAGTATTCATAAAGTAGTTAATCAAAAATGGTTCAAAACAGAGCAGATCCTTAATAACATTAAAACAATCAGAATTTCTTAGATATAATGTATACATCATCTAAGATGTTTTGATTGTTTTAATGTTATTAAAGATCTGCCATTAAAAAAAAAAAAAAAAAAAAAAAAAAAAAAAATTTTAGGCTACAAAGTGAATTTTCTAATTTGGAACACTCTGCTGTACCCAAACTTGATTGATTTGAATCCAATGATTGAAATTTCAATCATTCCACAGCCAATACTCGCGGCTATAACCGAGCGGGATTTTTGAACCCATTTTATCATTTTTTTTTCTTTGCACTGAGGTGAGGGGATCGAGGCATCCTTGAAACGGCGTATGTAATTCTTTGGGGGGTTTGTGTTTTACGAAATTTGTGCGTTATAACGTTGTAGTTTTTAACTTATGTAAGGAGCATTAATATTATTGACTCTGTTCTTATAAACCAGTGTTTCTCAACCTTTTTTGCTTGCGGCACACGTGAATGTAAAAAAAGAGAAAGTTGTATGATATTTAAATCACATATACATTTACAAAATTTAATTAGCTAGAGGGATGGCTCGCAGTATTTTCTTACACAAATTAAATCAAAACATGATTCTTTTAAGTCGCCAGACAAGTCCGCATTTCATCGTCAATTTTTTAAAATCTTTCTCCTTTTTGGACTTCGATTTCTATCAACGCTAAAAAAATTAAATTCACAGATTCACGAACATGCAAGAGACAGAAGAATTTTAATTATTTCAAACTTATTTCGCAGTATGCACTTTTGGGGAGGGGGGAGAGAGCGGATACCTATTCAAATTTTTTCTCGAAGATTATTGAAAGATAAATCTTATTCTTTCTTAAATCAGTGAGCTGTTCTTTTCAAATTTGATGCCTTGCAAATTACAAGTGGGTTCATTAACCATTTTTATTTGTCAACAGAAAGCGAAGGAAAGTAGTTTTTAAATGTTAAGCACATGATAAATAGAAAATGTCTTATCATCGATACGACACCAGGCAATTTTAATTATTTGTCAAAAAACATTGCGGCACATTTGACAATCTCATGGGATACTGATGTGCCGCGGGACACAAATTGAAAAACATTGATATGAACAGTAATATAAAAACAACTAAAAACATAATCCTAATTTTTCAAAGTGTTTTCAAGTGTTGGTTTCAAGTTCAATGTTTTCCACTTGTGAAAATTACTTCATATCCTAAAGAAAATACTCTCTCTTTTATTCGTAAAGCTATTTTTTTTCTAAAATTGTGATATAATTTTCAATTAATGTCCACTACACTCGTGCTGAAATTAAAAGTTGTTAAATAAGATATATATTGAAATTGGATTTATGTAACTATGCTAATGATTTTTTCACTCTTTCGAGACGGCATCTCTTACATAAATTATTTTTGGTTGGCACCGCCTTTTTAAAACAGTTCCTTCTTTACTGATTAAATATCAATTAAAGCTCCAGTTAGAAAAGTCAAATATCATGTTTATTTACTAATGGTGCCAAAAACGTATTTCACAGTTATCTAACTTTTAACGATGCACACATGTGTCACCCGCTCCGAAAGGGTTAAATATCGACTTAGATCACTGCCCCCTCTACAATGCCTATTCACTGAGCAGACGACAAGCGTGAAACGTCATGAAGTGACGGCGAAATCACTAACCCTACTGGTTCCACAATCGCCACGAAACTCAGAACGTGATCGTTGTCAGGGAAACGGCCTCCACTACGTCACAAGCGAGAAGGCGTTGTAGAGGAGGTAGTGCTTAGATCCTCAACAACATATAATGCTTAAATTTTCGTTTATCTTTATCAGATTAATTAAAATCGCTCAAATTTTAACTTTTCGTCACGTACAGCCTTAAAACGGAATAACGGGTAAAATACCCATTTTTAAAATTTATCAAAGTGACAGTGCTATACAAAGCAAAAATTTTCTAAATGAATATATAATTGAATCATATTACTTCTGATATTAAGATCCCTTTTTCTTTACTCATACAAAACACGCAACGATAAATGAGATATCATATGAAAGGTTTTTCATATACATATACTTATACATATACATTATACTTATATTTCGCTTTAACACATTGTTTAATTGAAAAATAAAATTAATTAAAGTAACAGCAAATAATATCCAAGATTGCAATGCGAAAGCCTCGTACGATCTACTGACAAATAATAAAACATTGGGAACTCCAATTTTTACAAAAAATAATGGTGATAACAGATTAAATTAAATAGCCTAATCACTTTATAAATTAGGATCGATTCGAAAATCTATTAATTTAGTTCGATCAAATGAAAGAATAAATTTCTGATTAGAAGGGGGAAGCATGTAAATTATATAAAAACAATCGTCGGAAAAGTAAAGTAAATTATATATCGAACCCCGATGTAACGAACAAAATAACTTAAAAACCTTTGGAATAGATTTTTATACGGAAAGAATCAAATACACCGCTGTAGACAGTATTCCGCCGTATACAGAGTTTATTGTATACTAAAAATCATAACGGGGAACTTGAAAATCATTTTTATGTTAGATTTATTTCCGTCTTATGCAGAGTAAAAAATGCCGATTTACAAAAAACTTGTCGCCATAGCACTTTGGGTGTGGTGCGGTGTTCAGCAGCCCTACTTTACCATATACAACGCAGTGCGAAAGGGAAGGGGGGGGGGGGGCGGGCGAAAGGGTAGTCGCCAAAGTGGGGCGCCAAATTTATACTAACGTCATTTTTGACCTGCCATAAGAAAAAGTTGGAGGAGGGGGCGCCAAATTGACCCGGGTGCATTTTTCTCATCGCACGTCCACGACCATTTATACATATTCGTGACAGACACAAAGTTTTGATTGTTACATTTAATATACAATATTAAAACAATTCTGTTTTCACATTAAAATAATTTTTAAAAAAAAGTTTGAATTACCTTTTTTTTTGACAGGAATATTCTTTCTAAAAGTGTTATATATTTAATAACAAAAATACTTTTAATAAAAACACTTATGTTTATAAATTAAAATCAAAACATTTAATTTTATGGATACACAAAGCTTACGGCTTTGAAATGAATGATTTTACAGCAAACTAACTAATAATAATAATAAAAGAAATCGAAGCGAAAGCGACGATCTTTGGTGCCAGACAGTCTGCATGTTTCTGTGCGCATTCGTTTCAGCTATTGGTAACATATAACTCGACATATAAAATATACTTTAGATTTTAAAAGATTTGGATTGGATGTTGCCCTGAACAAAGAAAGTCGAGAATAAACAATACAATTATTTTACTTTGCAAAGGGGATAAATTATTTTTATTGCTTAAAAAATTTTTGTTTTTTAAAAAGATATACGAAGAATATTTTTAACCACGTTGTAGTTATTCTAGCATTTGTCATATTTTTATTTTTTTTTTTTGTTTTATTTTATTTATTAAATTTTTTTTGTCTTTTTTAAACTATTAACATCACGTAGATGAGGGCGCAGATTTACTTGACCGAGGGCGCACCGGCCCACGGGCCGGTGGGCCGGTGGGCCAGTCCGAGCCTGGCATGTAACATAAATTAATGGATTAAATTAATCACGTGAAAAACACGCTTATTTGTTTTTATTTTTGTTTAATTTTGGAATTTCAAACAATTTAGAATTTTGGATTTTATTAAAATAATTTGATTTTAACTTTTTTAATTTGATTAAAAGAAATAACATCCTTTTATAATTATTTTTAAATATAAATTTATTGATGCTATCACCTGTGTAAGAATTGGATAAATATAAATTGACAATTTGGATTTATTAATTAAGGACAAGTTGTTTTGAAAGAAATATTAAACTAAATCCTCTGTGCGATCAGCGATCACAATTATACATACACTTGTTTAAGTTACTTTGCTGCTTTTAGATTTTGTCAAAAAAAAAAAAAAAAAAAAAAAAAAAATCAATCTGCACTTGAAATTGAGAACATGACATAAGTAATAGCTAGTTAAACCACGTCAGTACGATATGACGAAGGACGTTAAAATATTGACCCATCAGCACACGCACTAAGATAAAATTTACCTCAATTACATTGTGATGCCAATCTATAAATGTTGGCGCCTGTGCTGACGGGTTAACCCTTTCGGGTCCGAATTTTTTTTTCGATTTTTTAGAAAAAAATTACTTTTACGTTAATAACATTAACACTAGCTATCCAAATAGGTTGGTTAGAGTTTAACAAACATTTCATTCTCTGAAAGATAACAAATGTTATTGGTGTGCGTACGACTCAATTCATATTCATATGACAATAGGCTAAGGAAGAATTTTTGGAGATGTTTAGAAAATATTGTATTACAAACAGATTTAACTTATGTTACAACTTTCTAATATTTTTTTAGCTTTATTATATTTGATTGTTTTAGGAAAGTAACTTTTATTTTAAATTTAAAGAGTGAAATATATATTTAAAATAAAGGAATCGCAAATGGCGCAAAGAGAATTAAACAAATAATAATAATTATTATTATTACTAAATGCCTAAACATAAATGAAGTCATATAGTAAATGCACACACATATACTAGCATTACTACATATATATAGCATTGTAGCAAAGTTATTTCTTAAAACAAAATGATACTCCATTAAAAGCTATGTACTATTAATAGTACACCAAACCCGGAAGGGTTTAGAAAAAGAAGATACAAGAAAACGTTTTGTATTTGTCTCTAAAATGTTAATTGATACGCACTGTATTACAATTATCGAAACATTAAGTTCGATTAGAGTTGTAAAAAGTCATTTTTTCATGAAATTATTAGATCGACAGGAAAATTGTGTCGTATAATCTTATTTTACGCCTATTTATTAAAAATTCATATTTCTTCATTGGTACCACCTTTTTGAAATGGTAAAATTTGGATGGTTTTAACATTTCACATTATGGTGGCAATGGGAATTTTGCTATTTCAAAAAAGTAGTGCCAATGAAGAAATTTAAAATATAAAAAAGTAGATTTGAAATAACATTAAATGACAGAATTTTTCGATTGACCTAATAAATTTAAAACTTTATTTTGTCATATCTTCCTAAAAAAACTCAACTTTATTTTTATTTATTTAGTTCTATTTATTATTATTATTACTATTATTATTTTGTCCTCAAAGATTCAGTAATACTGTTCAATATTCCTCCTTCCGTTTTCTTATTTAAATTTTAAAGGTGGACCCTCGGGGAATATGGAAACATAATGCATGAACTTTATTGACTTCCTGGAAAGTATTAAATTCGAATCTGTATTCAGCAAAAGAAACTTTCATATTCACATCTGTAAGTTCGGTGAAAAATGATAGGACTGACTGCACAGATGGTACTACTTTCTATAAGATCTTCATTGCTAATTTCTTCCATGATAATATGGGATAAGGGTTGATAAAATATATTGTTTTAGGGCCTAGCACTTATACGGTCGTATGCGCAGATGGTTTCTTCTGCTGTTCTTTTCTTTCTTTCTTTCTTTTTCTTTTTTTTCTTTTTTTTTTTTGGGGGGGGGGGGGGTAGGGAGTAAGCATCTCAGTGAGCAGCAGGATAGAGATTAGAACCAGTGCCCATGGACTCCTTCCTATACAGAGATATAGGAAAGGAACAGACTTACTCCTCAACATTGAAATGAAAGCAATTTTTAAAGTAGCATGAGCCATTCCGAAAACAATTATTTTATGTATCCAACGCTCAATAATTCATCTAAAAAAATAAATCAATAAAAAGTAAATAAAATTGTAATTTACCAAATTACAACGACTATTTGGAAAATGATGTTTTCAAAGACTCAAATTTTAAAGACTTACAAATGAATTCTATACTTAAATTAATAATAATAATAAACATCATTTTCATAATGAGTCATATATTACGTACGCCATGCATTAATATTCCTAGACCAATCATAAAAAAAAAAAAAAAAAAAAAAAAAAAAAAAATGTAGTTTATAGATATGCAACTTTAACTGTTTAAAATGTGCACTTTATTACATGAAAGGATTATGCCTCCCTCTCCCGGTTCTCACAAGAATTTGCAATATAACTATGACCACAATGATTTACATACGATTTATAACATTTAATTCGATATCTTAAATCTCCTATCTAAAATAATTAAAATTTGCGATTACAGACACGATAAATTAATTGTACCGATTAGTTATTCTAACAAATATATCTTATTAATTAACGTCAGTAGTAATATTTCAATTTATTTGAAAAAGACAACTTAAGTCCCTCCCATATTTTTCGAATTGCTAGTGAAAAGTAAAAAGACTGACACGGAGGGCACAGATGGTGTCGCTTTCTACCAGATCTTCATTGTTAATTTCTTGCACGATAATTTGAGGTAAGTAAGGCCTGCAGTATCTTTTACGACTCGGCATGCGACCATTTAACTTACAGAGCTGGCACTTACACGCTCGGTTGCACAGATGGTTTCTTCTGCGGTTCTCCTTGCATAATCTTGAGCATCTTTTCTTCTCGATGTGCAGCAGAATGGAGATTAGAGCCACGCGCACATGGACGCCTTTAATTATTCCAAAATAATGGCAGAAATAATAACAACAGGTGTCCGTGCTCCAAGGTCAGGGTTTTCTGATTCACGCAAAAGTATATTTTTTCTGTTTTGTCTTTGTCTTCTTTGTCACAGATCGCCGGTTTCGTAAAAGTGCGATGCCTATAATAAGAAACTACAAAATCTACGATGTGTGAGGGCCCTTTGTGTGGATTTTTTTTTCAGCCTGTCATGTTTGAAAAGCTATCGCTCCGAGTATGTCTTCGAAGGTAAAAAACTAGATGGATTGATCGAGATTATGATTTTAAAATTTCTAAATATTTATTAATAGCATTAAAATTATTGTCAAATGTTCATTAACGCATTCAAAATTGAATGCAGGTTGTTCCAAAAACCCATTCACATTTCACAAATTCATGAAGGTTTGTGCATGAGGCCATGAGTAGGCTTTGCGCCATAAAACTTGTCAAAGTGTGAGATATATTTATCAATTATTATTATTGAAACAACAGAGAAAAGAATAATTCAGAGAGAACAAAAAGCAAATTCTCATTTTAAAATCCATGAAAGTTTAACAAACTGTTATGTTAGAGTGCGATTTACTTAATAAAAATTCTCAAATTGAAATTATTTTGGACAAGACATTAAAAAAAAGGGGGGGGGGGGGGTGAAGAAAAGAAAAAAAAATCCCTATAGGCTTGGCCTATAGGCGGAGGTAGATTTCGAAGAGTGCTCATTTCAACAACAAAAAATAAAATTTGATTACAGATAAACCCAGTTTAAAAAATTTACTTGGCCTTTTTTGAAAAAATGTTAATTTCATTTTTCTGTAAGGACTGGTTTTAGTCTAAGAGCCCGTGAATGGCAGACCTTCGTTATTTTATAAAAGCTGAAACTTTCTCAGCGCAGTCTTCCAACAAAGATAGGAACGATGGGTAATTATGAAATTTGGATCATGGTGGCTTTGGCACTTAACAGGTAGCAAAGGTGTAAAAAATTCCAATTTACTTTCGTCATTTTATAAAGCGTAATTTTTTGATATTAGAAATCACGTCCTCCATTGGCAGACACTTCCTGTGGTTCCTCCCCTTGGCAGACACTTCCTGTGGTTCCTCCCCTTGGCAGACACCACTAAACTTTAATAAATTGAAATTCTACTTTCGTCATTTTATAAAAGCTGAATTTTATATATGTTTAATCTACCAGAAGATATTTTCTCAGTTGGCAGACAGTTTTGGTGGTTCCAGCCCCCGGCAGACAGACATATACGGCGGCTTCACAATACGCTAGAGTCTCTGTATAGCCCGGCGCCGAACGGACATTTTCCCCCTTTTCCCCTTGGCTCTGAAATTGGCGACAGTTATTTAAGGCTGCTGCATTCAAGAGAAAACAAAGAAGGGAAATCCCATACATTTCACTATTTTAAAAAATATAAGTGCAGATATTTTTAGTTAAAACTATGTACATCTGCATTTTGCTTTTTATAGTATTCCCCATGTTAATTTTGACACTGTAAAACATGATTTGCATCCTAGTCTGAATAAAAACTAACTTCTAAAATTCTCAAAAAGAAAAAGAAAAAAAAAAATGGAAATAGTTTACGCGCAAACGGATATTTTCTCACAGTACTTATTTTTTCATTTGCTTAGCATATAAAGGGGGAGGAAGAAGCTTTCATATTCGTTGTTTTTGTTAAATATAGCTTCTTTTACGACTCTATTAGACGAGTTCATAAAAATTCT
This sequence comes from Maratus speculifer, assembly GCA_964019185.1. Lineage (NCBI taxonomy): Eukaryota > Metazoa > Arthropoda > Arachnida > Araneae > Salticidae > Maratus > Maratus speculifer. The sequence goes on from CAXHSM010001615.1 coordinate 152,842, forward strand.
TTAATGCTTGATTTTTATCTTATTAAAATTTTACTGAAATTTTAAAATAAAAAGCTACGAACCCTATAAAAGGAAATTTCGCAAATGCTGAATTTGAATGAGAATTGCGCCAAATTAATAAACTATAGCCAAATCGGCAATATTTATGATTTCTTAATTTTTGTCGTCAAATTTGGCGATATTTTTCCATATTTGGCGATAAGTGTTTCCAAGCTTGGAGAGAATTCGAAGCTAACGTTCATTAATACTCGTAAATAAATAACTGATTTTTAGTTATTTGGAAAATAGTTGTTATCCTCGGCAGAGAATCGGGAAGTCAGAAGTACATCTGAATGTTTTTATTGGTTGAATTCCGCGTTTTATTCGTTTTCTGGTTGGTCCATGTTTAATGTTCAAAAATAGAATACTTCTGTTGCCACAATGACAAAAAAGTAATAAAAACTTTAAATAATAATAATTTGAAAACAGTTGTCATAAAAATTCAAACGAATTTCATTTAAAAGTGCATTTTTTTCTCTCTATGCAACGGTGTAAAAATTTTAAATGTGTAATGTTTAGAAGTTTAAAAATTTGCAGTTCAAAAAATTGTAAAACTGAAATTTCATTTAAAATTTTTATATGATGGGTACAGGAATATTAATGTTTAATCCATGTCATATGTAATAGGAGGCAGCCAGCCTGATTAACTCCATCAAATAAAAATGCATATTTTAAATAGTTAAAGTTATATAACAATAAACTACCTTTTTTTTTTTTTTTTTAATCTATGGTTTAGGAATATTAATGTTTAATGCATGGCTTGCGTAATATATGACTCATTATGATCATCCTAAAAATGATGTTTATTATTATTATTAGTTTGTATATAAAATTCCTTTTTAAGTCTTTCAAATTTTAGTCTTTGAAAATATCATTTTCCAAATAGTCGTTCTAATTTGTTAAATTACATTTTTCTTCTTTCATTGTGGTCTTTTTTCAAAATTTCAACAACCGTAGAATTACATGCAACAACCTCAAATAACTGTCGCCAATTTCAGAGCCAAGGGGAAAAGGGGGAAAATGTCCGTTTGGCGCCGGGCTATACAGAGACTCTAGTGTATTGAGAAGCCGCCGTATATGTCTGTCTGCCGGGGGTTGGAACCACCAAAACTGTCTGCCAACTGAGGAAATATCTTCTAATAGTTACCCAAGTAACATATATAAAATTCAGCTTTTATAAAATGACGAAAGTAGAATTTCAATTTATTAAAGTTTAGTGATGTCTGGCCAAGGGGAGGAACCATAGGAAGTGTCTGCCAATGGAGGACGTGATTTCTAATATCATTCCAAAGGAAAGATAAAAAAATTACGCTTTATAAAATGACGAAAGTAAATTGGTATTTTTTACACCTTTGCTACCTGTTAACTGCCAAAGCCACCATGATCCAAATTTCATAATTACCCATCGTTCCTATCTGTGTTGGAAGACTGCGCTGAGAAATTTTCAGCTTTTATAAAATAACGAAGGTCTGCCATTCACGGTCTCTTGCTCTATTTATCAGAATCATCTTAAGCTAATCTCGGCTCAAATGCCCATTTTGTCAACATATTTTGAAATATATTCTGATTTTATTAAAAAATCGACTAATATAAGGCACATTATATAGCTCCTAAATAACAAAATGCTGTCAATTGAATGCGTTTGAGTGCAAAATTAAATTTAAAAATGAGTTATAAAATAACTAATTTGTTATTTGAATATAATCTCAACTCTTAATCATGATCGCTTCGGGAAATTTTGTGCGAAGTGCCCACTTTGACAGCATTTTTAAAAATATATTCAGCCTTTATCAAACAAACTGACCAATACGGCATATTATGCAGCTCTTAAATAAGAGAACCTGCCAATTGGGTGCGTTTGAGAGCAAAATTGAATGTAAAATTGAGTCAGAAAAAGCGCAATTTGTTATTTGAATACTTAATCAAATTTCAATCACGATCACTTCGAGAAATTCTGTTCAAAATACCCTTTTTGGCAGCCTTTTTTGAAATATATTCTGTCTTTTTCAAAAAACTGACCAATGCGTCACATTATATAGTTCCTAAATAAGAAGACCAGTAAACTGGATACGTTTGATAGCAAAAATGGATTTAGAAATGAGTCAGATAAAACGCAATTTGTTATTTGAATACTTCCTCAAATTTTCAATTACGATCTCTTCGGGAAATTTTGTTCAAAATACCCTTTTTGGCAGCCTTTTTTTTAAAATATATTCTGTCTTTATCAAAAAACTGACCAATGCGCCACATTATATAGTTCCTAAATAAGAGGATCTGCCATTTGGATGCGTTTAAAAATAAAAATGAGTCAGAATATAAGCAGTTTGGATTTGAGGGTTTTTTCTCCAACTCTTATTTTTGTTTAATTTATTTTTGCTATACGAATTGGTCCTGTGAAAAACTTGTCAGTATAAAAGTTGTAGATATTATTATGAAGATATAAAATAAATTTAATTAGATTTGATAGTTTAAGAATTGACGAAGTTGTGGATTTTTGTCTTTTTTCAGCCCCCTTTTTGTTTTCGTTTTTAATTTTTTTTACCGATAGCAAATAGTCCTATCAAGCACAAAAGTCCTATTAAGCACACCTGCAAGCACAAAAGTTTTAGATAATGTTGAGACCATTTATACAAAATTTAGTTAGATTTGATATCTTGAGAATTGACGAAGTTATGATTTTTTTTTCTCCCAAAAAACTTGTTTTTTTTTTTTTTTTTTTTTTTTTTTTTCCCTTGAGCCCATTTTTAAATTTATCAAAAATCTATCATGCATAAATTTTTGGCCCACATTTAAGAAGTTATTTAAACTTTAAACCAATTCAATATCTATTTTAATTAAGATGTTATGGCGTTTTTTCGGTTTTCACAAAACCCCTCCCTATTTCCACGCCCTTGGACCGATTTTGCCCATTAACGAACTTAGCTGAGATTTTATACCCCTTAATTTTATGTATCAGTTTGGAAGATTTGGAGCAGAACTATAGAAGTTATCGTGTCCATAAGAAAGATAGATAGATAAACTTTTTTACTGATGGTAGTTTTGGGGTCTAGAGGTCATGATCGGCGTAGATCTGCAAAAATTTTTCAGGAATTTCAACATTGGAGTGACCGCAATAGGTAGTATTTCATACGAAATCTTCCTAAAAGTGCCATAAGTTCGTTTACAAATCTTAATACAGTAAAACCTCTAAATAACGAACACCTCGGGAACGCAGGTGTCCGCTATTCGGAGGTGTCTGCTATTGGGAAAACCTCAGAGATACAAAAATCGCTAAGAAACGCTTAATATTTCATTAATTGACATTTATATGTTCTAAAACCTCTATTATATGATTAATGAGAAATTAAAATTATTTTTTAAGCAGTAAAACTTAAATAAAATTGTGCACACCTTTAACTGCTGTTTATTATTTTCTTACTTAAAAAAAAAAAAAAGTTACAAAAGTTTACTTTTGCTTGCGATTACGTGTAATTTGTTTTTCAATGTGATGTTATTGGTCATTATAGAGTCCCGAGCGGGGATAGGGATTACACTTTTTGTTCATTAAAAACATAAAATCTTCCGGGGGGACATAGACATTTGAATGCTCTGGGAGCTGTCCCTCCCAGGCAACTCCCTGAATTCAACAATGAACGTGAAGGAGAAATTTCTTCAGTCCACTCTCTACATTTATCTGTGATCACAAAATTTGTGACACATTGCTTTGATAAATTTAGAGACCTTTTTTCTTTCTTTTTTCTTTTTTTTTCTTGTTAAAAAATACTTTTTCACCCTTTATCGCCGAAAATAATGTCCGCTATTTGGAATGTCCGTTATTCAGAGGTTAAACATACAAAAATTTAGGTTTTGGGAGTGGGGATCGGAAAACTGTCCATTAAATAGAGGTGTCCGCTATTCGGGATTATGTCGGTTTTACTGTACTTGATTGGCCGAGTTTCACTCAGAACTAATGAGAAAAACTCTGAAAGTTATTTTCCTGGGAAGTATTTTCAATCATTTACTGGGTCATACAAAAGGATTCGATTACAGTGCTGCCTATGAGCGATATATTCTGAAAGTGCGATTTTAGGTGCGTTCGTAATTACATAAAAATGTAGCATTTATAGTTGTTATCCGATCCGTTCATTTGTCTCTCAGCCTGCCCGCATATAACAGCGCAAAAAACTACCCAAACGAATTATTTGTAAGTTAATTTATATAATCGTTGTAGAATTTAGTCGAATCATTTCAAATTTTTTAGAAAATCGGATTAAAACTTGAAAAAATATTAGTGAAAGTTTTCTTCATTCTATTAAATCCTATCAGACGTAAGTAATTAATTCAATTATATTCTACGATATGTAAAGATTCTAAGTTAAAGTGGTGACAAAATCCTTTTTAACCCCTTAACGCGCAGTGTTGCCGGGTCGGCAACACCTAAAGTTCCCCCTGTTTGGAGACGCAAAAACTCCGTGAATATTTCAAAAACTACTCTAATGGATACTTTAAATCTTTCTTATGAGTTCTAGATGGCAGTACCACAGAGATCAAACTCTAGTGTTTTTAAATATAAGGTAAAATGTTTTACTTTAATACGCGCTTCACAGCAATGCTCTTCTCACTGCGCTTATCAATGCTTTATTTATGGGAGGTTACCACTTCGCCAACAGCTGTATAATTAAAATGGTGAGTGCAATCTTTACAAAACAATACCTGTGTACTCCTCAAGGCCTAAATAGATTGCCTAATTTTTTTTTTTTTTTTTTTTTTTTTTTTTTTTAATCTTTAAATTCCAACTTTAAAGAGTAGTGCGCCGGAAAGGGTTAAAAGGGAGATCATAGTAGTTCCACATTTCTGAATTTAATATCATGATAAATTTGGTATCTATGCATTGTTGTATAAGAATGCTACAGATATTACACCAAGATCTGAATACTTATAAAATTAGTTATAGTGCGAACGCACCTCATTTGCAACATTTTACGTAGAATTTCCAACTTGTTAATTTTAATATTAGTTTGCATTTTTAAGATTAATTAATTTTTTTGTGCTACGTGCTATACATAAATTATATAGAATGTAGATCATATACATTTTTTTAAATAACCATTGTGTATTACCCAGACAACCATACCTTTCTCCGTCTCTAACATCTATATATCCAGCCATCCTATTATATATATATATATATTGTTTACTATTAATGGTCTTATGTATATATATATATATATATATATATATATATATATATATATATATATATATATATATATATATATATATATTACAAATCTTAATTTTTTTAGCCAAAACTAACCTTTATACTATCTTAATTTTCTTATAATAATATTCCGTACTTACTCAAAATTATTAAATTAAAATCTTGTTTCTAGATCTAATCTGTTAATCTTTATGGAGACGATATAAATTCTTAATTCGCCTTAAAAAACATTTATTCCAATACGCGTAAATTTAAAAGATGGCTCTAAAATAAAAATATTCTTAATTAAACTTTATTTCGTAATATTCCAAATAAAACTCATTTTTTTCTATGTTTTTATCAACCCTTTTTAAGCAAGTCTTATTAAATTTATTCCAAAACCATACCTTTAAAAAAAATATCATTATTTTATTTTATCTATTTATTTATTTTCTCTCGGTCAACATTTGATAGTGTGCATATTCATAAATTCATTTCTTTTCTTTTTCTCTTAAAATTAATCATCTATAAAAATCGTCTGCCTAAGAAATTCTGAGTCGATTATAAATTGGTTAAATAATATATATATTTTTTAAATAAAATCTGTGGAAAATAGTCTCGTATCTGGGCATGAGTTATGTTTACATAAAAGAATGAGGGTTTGAGACTAGAGAATGTTCTAGAATTTTCTTTTTAGATTTAAGAGGGGAAGTCTCGAGAAGAGAAGAAGGATTCTTGGGTGCGCTCTTCCATGCGTACGGCTTGATGTAGTAAAGGATGGAATATTTTTTGGATGTTTCGGTAAAATATCGTCTGAAACAGGAGCTTTTCTCTCTAATATAGCTACAGTTTGATATTATGAACTTGCAGCAACCAAGGAGTGATTATTTGGACCTCCTACATTTATTTATTTTGTTTTTTTTTTTCTCGCTGGCCATGACTTCTGTGTGGAGAAAGGGAAACCTGGCGATGATGTTTCTGCCCCCCCCTAACTTTAAATTGTCACACACACACACACACACACATATATATATATATGTGTGTGTGTGTGTGTGTGTGTGTAATAAATAAAAAAAAATTCCCCATTTTGCCCTCCCTGAGTTTATTCTAACGTTTTATGGAACATACTTTGATTCTCAGTTTCCGTGAGGTATTAATATTTTTAACGGATAAAGCTCTTTTATTTTATTTTATTTAACATAGCATAATCTATTGATTATTTTCTTAAAAAGAGCTAGAATATTTCTTGAATGCCAATATCTTATTGCGAAATATTATATTCAGTACACAAATCCATTTTCCTTTTTAGAATTAAAAAACATTTATCGAAACTTTAATTTTGCTTTATTATTTAATTAATCGTCTGCTAGGGATTCATACGCATTTTCGCGTGGACAAATTACGCTATTACGCGATTAGGTAAAGAATTCGTACATCTAGTCATGCCTAGAGTCCAATGGTAGAGAGTGGGTTGGATTATCTTTGCGTTGAAAACGATCCTAATGGATCTTTAAAAGCCTTACGCAAAAAGGGGAGGGGCTAGACTGGCTTGGAATTCTGTGAGAGTCATTTTGGTTGGGAAGACCGTTAGAATGCTTTTGACCTTTCTAGTGCCAGGATTCCCTGTGTCATCTTCGGAATAATTTAGAATGTTTGAGATGATGCAGGCTTAGAGCAAGTTGTCTATTAGAAATTCGGGAGACTGGAGAGATGTGATAATAACTGATGGTCGTGCTCAAAAATAATAAAAGACTAAAAACTGACTTTCTTACATTTTTACTGGAGAAAATCCCATAGAACACAACTTTATTGCTTCGAACTACGGCTGCTAAACCAACATTGATAAATAGACAGATGTTATTCCACGAGAATCGATATATTATTTCTAGCAAATCTGTTTATTATTTCAAGTAAATCGACTTATTATTACATATAAGTCCATACATTATATACAATTAATGGTTATATATGTATATATACAGTCGGCTCTCGTTAATTCGAACTCGTCGGGACCACAAAAAATGTTCGACTTATAGAAAGTATGAAATAAAAACATGTTTAATATAGTACTATACTATTACAAAGGAATTAATGTTTTAATGTTTTTTAAATTTATTTTGCCTATTATCATTACAACATGACTTAATATTAAATTAGAATGTATAAAAACATAAAATAATCAATAGATTAGAAACAAGCACAATGGAAGAAAAATTTCAAGCGTCACTGATAGACTGCGGGGAACTAAGGAAGTGGATATCAAATGCATGGAATTATATGTATACTCGTTCGGAACAATTGAATACAATGATCAAATAAAAGAAATAAAGTTATTCAAATTATCTATCCGTGAGAAAGAAAAGAAAAATGAAAAATTGAAATTATCGTTAGTTCGAATTAAACGAAGTCAAGAGAAAAAAGAATTCGAATTAATGAAAATTTTTAACGTTATTCTACCATTGAAAATTTCGGGGCTTCGTGTTTAGTTCGAATTAGGCGAAGATTCAAGTTATCCGATTTCGAATTAACGAGAGTCGACTATATATACAGGGTGTCCAGTAAATGACTGACCGATTTTGAATGTAAATAACAAAAAACAAAAAAAGAAAAAAAAAGTATTGAGATAAAAATGTACGGTTTGGTGCATTGTTATCAGAGAGTGAATAAATTTTTAGATATGCACTTTCTAAAAATAGTTCGAATGCTGGCTAACAGATGGCGCTGATGGCGGCAACAGATTGTTGAAATTCGGACATTACTCTAGTTTTCATACGCATGATTTTTTGGCTCATTTCGCAGAGTCGAATTTCAGTTGACATGTTAAATCGACACTTCACTCACCTGCAGAAATAGAGTTTGTTGGATGAAAAGAGATTTAAAATAATATTTATGATTGAATAATGCCTATTATACTTAATAAAAATTAACAAAATATTCATTGACTTTTCACGCATTTACCATAAGTAAATTGTATTCAAAAAATGTTTTTGTAACCAGCTAACTGATTCTCTTTTTACGTATACAATAAATTGAAAATATGGGGTAAACAACACTTTTTTAAGTTAAAAAAATCTTAATATTTAATCTAAACATTTCTTTTATTAAATAGTATGAAATTGTATTTAAAAAATTAGTGGTGTTAAAAAGTTTTAAGTTATGGATATATCCAAACTGTTCTTGCCTACATCCCAGTGAAATCAGTTAAGTGGTTAAAACAATGGTACGGAAATAGTTTGGGGCAAGTTCTTTGTCTAAAAAAAAGTGGAACCAGTGACTTATAAATTGGCACATAAAAATATAATAAATTTTAGAATGAAGGAATCCGTTTATAACACATCCTGTTTTAAACGTAAAAAAATATTGATTTCGACGGAGAAAATAGCATACAAAACCAGCTGCTAGGACAGAAACCTGTCTAAAACGAAATATTGTTCATTTTTCCGAAAATCGAATTCATCCTTACATTATATTCATATTTTGACATTTAACACACCTGAAAATTTTATTACGAAAGCCACGAGAGATTTTAAGATGACTTTTATACACACTCTCCCTTTCCCCGCCCCCTTAATTGAAAACATATATACGCTAAAATAAAAAAATGTTTTAGAAAAAAGTCCTTCCGGCAATGCCGGGAAGAAGAGGTAGCTTTCATATACTTATATATTTATTTATTTATTTTAAAGTAAGTTACATTGTTCAAAAATACTAAGCTGAAATTAGTGGAAATAATCTTATAAAATTAGTGATTTTATAAGATTGAATACTAGTTTTTGTCAAGACTGAATATTAATAGGAATTTTTAGAAATTAGTCATCTTTTATTCAACCTGGTTTTATTTTAAGCGATTTAAAGAGTCACCAAATTCCACGATATCATAAAGTGTATGCCATTTTAAAGCAACATTGTGGATCGTTCAGATCAGACCGTTTCAAAATGTCAGCCATAAGCAAAATTCAAAGTGCTATAACTCAATCATTTTTTAAGATATAGACAAAATAAAAAGTGTTCTGGAATCGTTGTTTTAAGTTCTAATACGTAAAAGACAAATATTTTTCAAATTTTCATTTTTTTGCATTTGATTTTAAATTTTAAATTTTTTTAAAAATTTAAAATGGCTACCATTTTGAAACAAAATGGCGGATGATGCTGGCCAACGAACTCGGTCGAGACATTTGTATGTACTATGTACATACCAAGTTTCATTGAAATCGGTTCATAAATACGCCTGTTATCACGTGACAAAAATCAGATCGTTTCAAAATGTCAGTCATAAGAAAAATTCAAAGTGCTATAACTCAATCATTTTGTAAGATATAGACAAAATAAAAAGTGTTCTGGAATCTTTGTTTTAAGTTCTAATACGTAAAAGAAAAATATTTTTCAACTTTTAATTTTTTTGCATTTAATTTTAAACTTTAAATTTTTTTTAAAATTTAAAATGGCCGCCATTTTTAAACAAAATGGCGGATGATGCTGACCAACGAACTCGGTCGAGACATTTGTATGTACTATGTACATACCAAGTTTCATTCAAATCGGTTCATAAATACGTTAGTTATCGCATGATAAAAATCAGATATATATATATATATATATATATATATATATATATATATACCGGGTGATCCAAAAGTCAGGACGAACTTTAAAAATGAATAACTCGAAAACGAATCAAGATACAAAGATACGGTTTGCACCAAATGGATGGAAAAGAAACCGGATTTTGTGTGACAACAAAAAAATATTGTTCTATTGGCGACCAACGGCATCACTAGCAGCATTGAAAGATGCCATCCGCCAAAACGTGTCTGCCATAAAGCAAGAAATGCTACTAAATGCTGTGAACGGTGTAGTGCCTAGTCTCACAGCTGCACTTATGAATGAGGGACAGCACATTGAACATTTTCTGTTGTACTAATTAACTGTAACTAAGCTGACTTGGAAATTGTCAACATTTTTTCATTTGCAAATCATCTTTTGGTGCAAAAAACACTACCGTGTCATTTTTTGGATGTCAACGGCAAACTATTTTTTTCGTTGTCACACAAAATCCGGTTTCTTTTCCATCCATTTGGTGCAAACCGTATCTTTGTATCTTGATTCGTTTTCAAGTTATTCATTTTTAAAGTTCGTCCTGACTTTTGGATCACCCGGTATATATATATATATATATATATATGTATATATATATATATATATATATATATATATATATATATATATATATATGTCAACATTTGAACGGAGGGTGGTTTTGGGGTCTGGGGGTCATGATCGGTGAAAATATACCAAAATTTTCCGGAAGTGCTTTCCTCCGGACGGCTGCAATAGGTAGCTTTTTACTTTTTGTAATGAAAGCTACCTAAAAAAAGATCGTACCTGTTTTATCGGGGAAGTTATCCCTTTTTAAAATTTCATTACAAAGAGCATCTTAGATCCCGAAATATACTTTTCGTCCTCCCTCCCTCCTTTCCTCAAGGGGCTACTTCAGTCCAATGAAAAGACCAGTTTGCTAATGCTAATCCTATGGAATAAATTTATTAAGATATCTCGGTTGCATTTCAATATTTTTAAATGATGTTTTTGGCATTCGATAGCTGAGATGGATCTGAATGCAGACCATTTTTTACTTTTTTGATTTTGATTGCAGATATTTTTATGGGGTTGCTTTCACTCTCCAAACCGGTTCCGAAAATGAAAGCGTCCTCCTAAAAAATATCTATAAACAAAATGGAAAAAGTAACAAACGGCATGCATATATATATCGATCTCAGCTATCGAATGCCAAAAACATCATTTAAAAATATTGAAATGTAGCCGAGATATCTTAATAAATTTCTTCCATAGGCTTAGCATTATCGAATGGTTCTTTTCCTTGGTCCGAAGTAGCCCCTTAATTATTCTTCATGAACAAAAGAAAAGAAAGAGTTCTAAAAAGTCCTCTTGCATCTGATTTGAAATAAAGAATATTATTTTTTTAATGATTCTAAAACCTTTTTAAAAATTATAAATGAAAAACACTATTGTTCCGGTAATCTGGTAATGTTTATATTTATAAAATTGAACTAAAATAAGTAGACTTATGATGATTCTATAATGATTCAGAATCTATTATGCCTTCTGTGATAAAATTTTGAAAAGGGGTGACTCGCAGGATATAAAAACAGGTAAGTCCCTTTTTTTTTCTTTTTAAGCATCCTTCCATTTCAGCGTGGATGCGTTTGCAATCAGGGGAAGAAGAGAGAAGGGTTGTGTGTAAAAAGCATCTTAAAATCTGTCGTGGTTTTCATAATAAAATTTTCAGATATGTTAAATCTCAAAATATGAATATAACGTAAGAATGAATTCAGTTTGCAGAAAAATGAAAAATATTTCGTTTTGGACAGGTTTCCGTCTTAGCAGGTAGTTTTGTATGTTACTTTCTCCATCGTGATCAATATTTTTTTTGTGTTTAAGACATAGACGAACCTTTATTCTAAGGCTTAATATATTTTTATGTGCCGATTTACAAGTGCCCCACTTTTATTTTAGACAGAAAACTAAGCCACCACTATTTGCGTACTACTGTTTTAATTTCTAATTCACTACATGTCGTATTGGCAAGAATAGTTTGCTTGATCCATCTCTTTTTAAATACAATTTCATACTATTTAATGGAAGAAATGTTTAGATTAAATATTAAGTTTTTTTAACTTAAAAAAGAGGTGTTTATCCCATATTTTCAATTGATTGAACGTAAATAAAGAATCCGTTAACCGATTACGAAAACATTTTTTGAATACAATTTACTTATGGTAAATGTGTGAAAAATCAATGAGTATTTTTTTTATCATTATTATTAAGTGAATAGATATTTTTCGATCATAAATATTATTTTAAATTTCTTATTTCCATCCAACAAACTCCATTTCTGCAGATGAGTGGAGTATCGATTTAACATGTCGACTGAGATTCCACTTTGCGAAATCAGCCGAAAAGCTCATGCGTAGGAAAACTAGATTAATGTCTGAATTTCGACAGTCTGTTGTCGCCGTCAGCGCCATCTGTTGACCGAATTTCGAACTATTTTAAGAAAGTGTACATCTAAAAATTTATTGATTTTGTAATAACAATGCAGCAAACCGCGCGTTTTTTTATCTCCGACCCTTTTTTGTTATTTACATTCAAAATGGGTCAGTCACTTACTGGACATCCACTATATATATATATATATATATATATATTATAAAGTGTGTCATATATAGATCGACGTGTCTGTGCATAAAGTTCACTTTATTTTATCGGTGACAACGCCAGCCGATTAAATTTAACTGAAGTTATTTTAAACTTCTAAGCATCGTTTATTTTCTGTTTTTACACAATCGAATAAAAAAACAAATATACTTAAAAAAAAAAAAAAAAAAAAAAAAAAAAAAAAAAAAAAATAGAAACTATATCGCAATTTGTTTAAAAAATAAAAATATGTCAACATTTACTAAATTTTTATTGATTTTATAAAGTAATTTTCAAAAACATTTTAAATATTCTTTTTTTTTTTTCCATCTATCTCTGTCTAATGAAGACGATTAGGGAAAATAAATCTGTTTTCATTTAAGTTGATATAAATAGTACAGCATTTGTTTCTAGATTATATTCCATGAAGAAATTAAAACATTCGCAATAAATAAATAAAATATCAAGCATAAAACAAATATTTAAACTGTGCTCTTATACTATTGAAATGATCAGAATCAAAAACGCTAATTGTAAAAAATGATAGAATGATCTTTGTTATTCCTTCAGCTAACTCTTGGTCATTGTTGCTCTGTTTTTCAATTAAATATGATTTTTGGTATTCTTAGTGCTCATTCTAAAAGAAAAAAAAACATTAAATATTAAATATTAAATATAAAAAATGTATTATAGATATCAATTTTAAAAAGAATTCAGCTATATTTTGAAACTCAAGAAACGAGGATATATCGAACTGCTATTATAAATGCAATACACGTGCAGCCCAAAATATTTTCTTCGCATTTTCTTCATTTATTCTATTTTAAACCTTTCAGGTTCAATTTTTTTTTTTTTTTTTCAATTTTCGAAAGAATTACTTTTGCGTTAATAACATTAGCTGTCTAAATAGATCAATTAAAGTTTAACGAATATTTCATTGTCTGAAACGTAACACACGTCGTTGTTTTGCGTACTATTCAATTCATGCTAAGGAAGAATTCTTGAAGATGCTTACAAAATATTATATTACAACAAGATTTAACTAATATTACTACTTTCTAATACTTTTTGAGCTGTATTACACATTTATCTTTCAGGAGAGTAACCTTTATTTTAAATTTGAACATTAAAATATATGTTTAAAATAAAAGAACCGCAAGCAGTGCAAAGAGAAATATGCAAATATTTATTCGTATTATTCTCACTAAATGTCTAAACATTAATGAAGTCACGTTAGTAAATGCATAGACACATACTAATATTAATGCATGTAACAATAACAAAAGTATTTGTTAAAACAATACTCAATTAAAAGACATGTACTGTTACTAGTACACCAGACCCGAAAGAGTTAAAATGATCTTTTTCAAGATTCATCGTTCACATGCCTCTCAAGGGAAAATTCCACGTAATTACGTAAGAGAACATTGTAGCAATTTATATAATCCCCAAGATTTTGATAATCCCTCCCGTTACATTGGTGCAAAATTTGCTTTCAATTTGTTTCTATATCTTACAGTTATACTAACACAAATATAAAGTTACATGTGCATATTGGCTTCTGAATAGTATGTATTTTGCATCAAAATCCCAAATAGTAAAAATCAATTATTAAAAGTTAATTTGATTGGAAAATGAAATTAATTTAAAAATAAAAGTTATTATAAATCTATAAAATTCATTTTGAAAATAAAGCATTTAACATATGTTATCAATATTTCCTCAAATCTTCCCCCTTTTGAATGAATACATACAGTCGGCTCTCGTTAATTCGAAATCGGATAAATAGAATCTTCGCTTAATGCGAATCAAACATGAAGTCCTGAAATTTTCAATGGCAGTATAGCATTAAAATTTTTTATTAATTCGAATTCATTTTCTCTTGACCTCGTTTAATTCGAACTAACGAGAATTCCGATTTTTCATTTTTTCTTACTTTCTCACGGACTTCAGATCCTTGAAATAACTTTCTTTCTTTCATTTTCGTCAGAATTGTTCTGAACTAGTGACATATAATCCCATGCAGTTGATATCCGCTTTTTTAGTTTCTCGTCTGAACATCAATGACACCTCCACTCCTTCTTCTATTGTGCTTGTTCCTAATGTCTTAATTATGCATTTATATCTTCTAATTTAATATTAAGTTATATTCTAATGATAACAGCCGAAATAAATTTAAAAATACTGCAATATTAATTCCTTAATAATAGTACCTTTTTAAACCTGTTTTTATCTCATGCTTTTCATAATTCGAGCTCTGGATAATTCGAACATTTCTTGTGGTCTCGAGTCTCGACTAATTCGAATAAACAAGAGCCGACTGTATTTGCTTTCCGCTCCACACACACCTCGCCCCCCTTCACACTAATAAAACTTTACCCGAGGCACAAGTTGACTCTCTGCTCCTGACTCTAACCTCTCACATAATTTTTAAATTGCTAAGCCATTGTAGAAAATCACGATTACAAGAGTTCAGTTACGATAAAGAAAACAAATACGACACGTAGGGTCACACGATACAAGTAAACAATGCAAATTACGACTTAATATTATTGACTCGAAACCGAAACCAAGTTTCAACATCACAACCGTTTGACACATTTTCCCTCACCCTAAACGAAAACGGAAACTGAACTTTTTCTCACAGCGGCGGAAGCCATATGCAAGCGATCAATACCGCACCTTAGCGTTCGAACAGCTGATGCCGATAGATGGAAAAGGGAAAAAAAATATTCTTTAACGAAATAAAGCAAGGAATAGTTTCCGGCAGGTTCTTTGTGGCGGCATCCTGTTAGGGTAAAGCGAAAATCAAAGTGCGCGTAACCAAAGTAGTTTAGGAGAAACTGAAACTTGCCATTATTTCCGCCATATCGGACGATACGCATTAGCGCGATAGTTTTGCGTTCGCATGTCATTAGCGGTTTGTTGCCGGTTACCATATGTCGACTTAATTAAGTGGGTGTATTTCTGTATCTGTTCTGTGATATCTGGGAGAATAAAATGTTATTAAAAAAATATAAAAGCAATTTCGTTAATAACTCATAATTCTGTGACGTAACTATTTGTGCCATCTTCAGACTCCGTTTTCCGGATGGGGCGGATAGTAGATATGGATCCTTTGCTAGGGGTATGCGGTAATTTTTAATGGAAAATAAATGCTTCTATAGTGTTTTATAATAGATTAAGGGATTCATACATTCATATATTTATTTACGAAATTTTTTTATTATGAAAAATCTAGACATGTCAGCTTTTTTACTTTTCCTGCCTCAAATACATCAATTAGAATGAAACAACCAGTCACTGACACCTTGAGGCTCCTGTTCTTGACCGACGGCGACGAAGTGCTCGCGAGCTAATGTTATTCCTATATAGGGAGCTTATTTTCTAATATCTGGTTTGCATTTCGACATTTTTTTTTTTTTCAATTTGCTTTGGATAGTTAAAGTGAATGCCGGCATCGCTCCTTTTTGGCTTTTTTGATTTTGAATGCAGATATTTTTATGAAGTTAGTTTCACTTTCAAAACCGGTTTCGAAAGTGAAAGTACCTTTTTAAAAAATATCTGCAACCAAAGTCGAAAAAGTAAAAAAAAAAGAGCGATGTCGGCATTCAAATTCATCTCAAATATCCAATGCAAAAAAAAAAAAAAAAAAAAAAAAAGAATAAATAATAAATAATAAATAATAAATAATAAATAATAATAATAATAATAATAAAATAAAATAAAAAATATCGAAATGCACACCAGATATTCAAAAATAAATTCCCATAAGAATTAGCTAGCGAGAGTTTCGTCTGCCAAGAACAGGAGCCTTAAGGATTATTTCTTGTCAAATTCCTATTACGAAGCTTTAAAGTTATTACTTACTCATCACACGATGTGGCAAATCTTGTAATCGTTTTAAAAACCGTAAAAAAAAAATAACTAAATAAAAATAAAATAAAATAAAACGAAGGATTTACACGTGTTAGACACTGGGGATTTCAAAAAACATATTCTTAGGGATAAAATACCGTCCGTTTGTCTGTCAATCTGTGTGCCTGTAAACGTCCTAGCTCCCGAACAAAATGAGACAGAGACTTGAAATTCAGCGTGTACTTAGTATGTTGTTGTAAACAATCAAAACTTATTTGGGTTCAAAAATCTTCTAAATATTCTTGAATTTTCTTTTTAAAAATTTTATTACATACTTAGAATTATAGAATAAAGAAATATTGAATTCAAATTATTTACATACTATGTACAAAATGTATAATATGTACAAAATATAAATGCTTTTACCTTGATAATTTTTGATCATCATACTAAAAACTGGAAAGATGATCCTTTATGCATTTCTGCGTGCCTTTTCATAAAATTAACATAATTCTTCAATAAAACTCAAGACACGCACGACACAAAAAATTATAAACATTCTCTCTAAAAAATTCTTTTTCATTCCATCAAAAATTGATGCCAACTTTTTTATCTAAACTTTTAACTCATCTCGTAAGATAAAAAATATAAAAAGCAAAGCAGACGAAAAAACAGCTTCGCTTCCATAGCAACGAGTCGCGTCTTATAAATAAATTAAATATCACAATTGCAAATATGCAAACGATTTTCTGTGAATAAACTGGGATAACTTAATTTATCAATTCCTAACATACTCCCACCTTTAATTTAGGCGGAAGCCAAATTAAACTTAAGATCACTTTTGATCAAATTAAGCCCTAATTCAAAATAAAAAATATGCAAATAAATAAAGATAATAACTAAACAATAATAAAATAATAATGAAACATTTAGAGTTCTAGAAAAGTCAATTCAGGGTTTTAGAAAAGTCATTTCAGAGTTCTAGAAAAAGTCATTTCAGAAGTCTCTGTACTACTCTACCACTTCTAGTTTTACTGTTACTCACAGTCTGGATTACAGGGTCATCAGGACTTGATATCTCTAATGAGTACAGCTTACGAAGTGGACGCACCAAGGTCCCTGAACTTGTTTTAACTTCAGCCACTCTAGCTGCTCCATCTCGACTTGGGAAAATCTTTACAATTTTTCCTATAGGCCAATAAAGTCTCTTTTGGTTTAGTTCTATCAAGACTACTTCACCTAGTCTGACAGCTTGTCCTTTCTGTTTTGATTTTTGGACCAATTCAGCTAAATATTCTTTTCTAAATCTATTTCTAAGTTGTTGCCGAATATTTTGACAGTGTTTATATCTAGATTGAAGTTTCTTTGAATCTATTGCATCTAAATCAGAAACACCTATTTCTTCAATGTCTTGCAAAAATGATGATGGAGTCAAAGGTATAAATTTATCTGTTTCTTCAAAAATATAGGTTAGAGGCCTTTTATTTACTGTTGCTTCGACATCACATAGAACAGTCATGAGTTCTTCAAAAGTTAAAGTTGAAGTGCCGAGTGTTCTGATCAAGGGAATTTTAACACATCTAATCAGACGCTCCCACCATCCACCCCACCAAGCTGCTGCTGGAGGGATGAACTTCCATTTAATAGGAGACAGTTCTTTTGAAGAAACTATTGCATTCCAATCCAATGATTTTAAAAGGTTATTGGTTCCTCTAAAATTTGAGCCATTATCAGAGTATATAGTAGTCGGCCTTCCTCTCCTGCATATAAATCTTCGAAGTGACTGAATGAATCCTTCCGCTGAGAGACTGGATACAAGTTCCAAATGTATTGCCCTATATACTGCACATGTAAAAAGTACAACCCAAACTTTGGATCTTTGCTTTACGAAAAGAGGGCCAAAAAGATCAGCTCCAACAACTTCAAAAACTTTGGAATCTCTGACTCGATCTAGAGGTAGGTGGATTGGAGGTGTAGTATATGGCTTTGTAGAGTATCTTTTGCATCTGTAACACTTAGACAATTGACTTCTAATGATGCGTCTAGAAGAAATTATCCAATATTTTTCTCTCAAAATGGATCCAACTGTTTGAAGTCCAGCATGACAATTCTTTAAATGACATTCTTGAATCAGACAATTCACTACATGATGTTTCGATGGTAATAAAATTGGATATCTGAAAGAAAACTCGTCATCTCGCTCTAATATCTTTGTTTTTACTCTTAACAAACCTTCTTGATCTTTCATAACCTTTAATCCTTTTATTGCATCAGTAGTATTACCAAAACTTTCAGATTGTATTATTGACCAGAGCGACCTTTCCGCATCTTCTTTTTCTTCAATTGACAATTCTGATGGAAAACATATATTTCTGTTTCTGCACTTCATTATGAATCTCTTCACCCAACATACGACATTAATAAATCTACCAAATTTTGAAATTCTACTATATATCATAAATTCATGTGAATTAGAACATAAAAGAGTAGGTACTGAAGTTTTCTTCTTTTCCATCATTACTAATTCTTCGTTGGGGCTTGTTTCTGAATGTGGCCAATTTTCTTCTGATAACTTCAACCATTCTGGTCCCTCCCACCATCTCATCTTCAGCAGCTGTTTAGGACTACATCCGCGAGAAGGTAGATCAGCAGGGTTGAGATGACCAGGTACGAAGTTCCATTGTTGAGATTCGGAAAATTTACAAATTTCTCTAACTCTATTGCCTACAAACGTTCCCCATTGATCATTTCTTCGAATCCAAGCGAGAACTGTCGAAGAGTCGGTCCAATACTTTACTGGTATGGAAATACAATTAAAGGCTTTCAAAACAAATTTAGTCAACCTTATTCCTAAAATACAAGCAAGAAGCTCTAAACGTGGTATGGTTACATTTTTCTTTGGTGCAAGACGAGACTTAGCTCCTAAAAGTTGTACAAAGACTGCGTCTTTATCTTCACAACGTAAGAAAACTGCTGTTGCATAAGCTCTGGTACTTGCATCACAAAATGTATGAATAGACCATTTTTCTTTACAACCATATCCTACACGTCTATTTATCTTCACGTCATTTAAATACTTGAGTTCGCTATACCATTTTTGAAAATTATTCCGGATTTCTTCTGGAAGTGGAGCATCCCAATCTAATTTCGTCGACCAGGCGTCTTGAATTATCAGTTTGGCTGGCAACAATGCTGGGGCTAAAAATCCTATTGGATCGAAGATCCCTTGGGTTACAGCTAATATCTTTCTTTTCGACAGATTTTCTATCTCATCACTAAATTTATAAGCGATCTTCAAACTATCTTCCATTGTGTCCCACTTCAACCCTAAAACCGGAACTATCGTTGTTACATTTTTGCTGAGCACCTTCTTTTCGTTAAGGAAACTGCTGTCTTCACTTTTAATTGGTCCGAATTCCCACATTCTTAATTCCATTTTCGCATCAGCCATGATTTCTGTAGATTTTGAAATAAAATTTTCTAGTTCAGGCACATTGTCGACTGAAGTAACGCAGTTATCTATATAGTATGATTTCATAAGCTTCTCAGCTATCTGTTTGTTTTCTTCATCAACATTACTCAAATGATATCTTATAACTGCACCTAGCAAAAATGGGCTACAAGTTGCTCCAAAAACTACTCTATTGTGTTGATAAACTTGAAATTCGTCAGGACTCTTCCACCATAAAAATCGCAAGAAATGCCGATCTGATTCTTTGACTTCAATTTGAAGAAATGCTCTTCTTATATCGGCTACTACCCCAATAGCTTTCTCACGAAATCTTATTAACACTGCAGGAATTTGTTCGATGAGGTTTGGTCCTTTAAAGAGGCAATCATTTAAAGAAGGAGACCTCCCTACCTTACACGATGCATCAAAAACTGGTCGAACACTTGTAGTAAGACTATCTGGTTTGATGACGGGATGATGAGGTAAAAAATGTCCTGGAATCTTGAGTGCTTCATCTGGTACTTTACTTATAACGCCTTCTTCTTCCCATTCATAGAAAACTTTAGCATATTCTTCAAACATTTTCATTGATTTTAATTTCTTTGTTGAATTTATCAATCTTCGTTCAGCTATGTGTCTATTTGAGGGAATCTCACGTTTGCCGTTAATCCAAGGAAGACCTACAATATAGCGACCTTCTATATTTCTATCAACTTCTTTTATAAAATTATCATGAGCGAGTTCTTCTTCTTCTGCTTTAGACAAAGTTTGACAGGGATCTGTTATACCAATTGTCTCTAACTTCCATAATTCTGGAATCTTCATATCTTTTAAAGCTAGGTTCGTGATAAACATATTTCCATAATTTAGGCAAGACTGTGATGTACTTTCTAAACGACCACAAAGTGTCCATCCAAACTTTGTCTCTATTGCTGTAAGACCGCTCTTTAACTGTTTTACTCGACCTGTAAGAAGTTGTCCGTAGTAATCGCTTCCAATCAAAATTTCAATTTTTGGACTTCCTGCTCCTAAATCTGAAATCCATAGTTTATTTTGTTTAAGCTCTTTAATTACTGATTCTTTTGGTATCCGAGGAATATAGTTACAAATTATATCTTGATCCAAAAGTTCTAAGACTTCTTTCGTTTGTTTCTGTCTATCAGAAGAACTTAACTCAACTTGGAATTTATTGTGAGATTTAGCTTCTGTTTGTGTACCACCAAACAAAGTGTGTACAATAGCTTCAGAAGAAATGGGATGTAAACCTAACTCTTCAGCTGTACCTTTTAAAATATAGCTCTTTTGCGACCCACAATCAAGTAACGCTCGTACTTTCTTTGTTATTCGACCTTTAATAACTATTTCTAAAGTCATAAGGGCTACTTCAGCAGAACACTGCTTACTTGCTATGGTGCTTTGAATAACTTCTGGGGTCTTAACTGTATTTTCTGGTTCTTTACACATTGAAATTTCAGGGCATAATAACTCGGTATGGGGTTTAGAACA
This sequence comes from Maratus speculifer, assembly GCA_964019185.1. Lineage (NCBI taxonomy): Eukaryota > Metazoa > Arthropoda > Arachnida > Araneae > Salticidae > Maratus > Maratus speculifer. The sequence continues at coordinate 174,090 of CAXHSM010001615.1, forward strand.
AACGTGGCAACGAATAAAAACTTTGCAAACTTTAGCGTGGTGACCAAAACGAAGACATTTTAAACAGCAATTTTTATTCTTAATTTTGGCCTTCCGTTCATTAAAGGAAAGAGATCTAGCCCTAACACAGTCCTTGCTTTCATGAGATTTACTGCAAAATAAACAAAGGCGTTCTTTTGCGCTAAATAGCCCTGCCGCAGTAGGTATTTTACTTTCTGCTTTTCTTAACTTTTCTTTAGGTTTGTCTTTAAAGCCCAGCTCTATAAAACTCGATTTGGCTAATTTGAATCTTTCCTCGTTTGCAACTTCTTGTTTCAGAAATTCCATCAAACTTACTATATTTGCTTTTGTTGACAATGCATTATTATTACTAACAGTGTTTGATGTGATTGAAATATTATATCGCTGCCATGCTTTTAATACATCTTCCGATAAGCTAGATTCTATCATGGGATAGAGCCACGCCGAATTGCTTTCTAAACTTAAACCCATTGATTCTAACGATCTTAAATATGCCTCGACTTTCGTGAATAAATCTGATAAGGGAAGTTTATCTTTGCCGTGCGCCTGTACATTAGCTACAATCAATTTTAGGAATTCTCTAACGTACACTTCTATTAGTAAATCTTTATTTCCAAAACGCTCTTGAAATGCCTCGACAGCTTTGGGGTAATTAACTGCGGTCATTGGATAGCTCTCTAACAAACGCCTGGCACTGGTTCCAGGTTCCACCGATTGGATAAGATACTGAAATTTGTCACTATTATCCAAATCTATGTCTTCATGAATTTTCTGAAACTGGGACCAAAATGAAAGATAATTTATTAACTGCGAATCGAATGGCTTAATATTTAGTTTAGGTAATTTATAATGCTTTGATTTGGAATAACCGTAATCTGTGCTTTTTTCACTATTATCTTGATTACGTTTATTTTTATCCAATGCTTCACTAACTTTACGCTTAATGGTAATAAATTGATCTGAATAACTTTCATTTTCCACTACTTCATTTTCAATAGCCTCTTCGTCGCATTCATCATCATCTAACATGAGTTCAATTATAGCTTCATCAATAGATTTAATTTCATGAATCAAATTTTCTAATTTACTAAAATTGTCTGAAATTTTACCCTTATCTAATGACTCGCTATTAATTTCTTCATTCAAAACATTTAAAGTTCTGGTAAATGACGCACGTAGCGGTGTACGCTTTTTCTTTAACTTATTCATCTTAGAAAAATAAGTAGTAATGCACAGCTTATGAAAACACTATACGCTATAAAAACAATCAATATCTCAACATTATTATTCAAATGTCCCTGTTCGGGCGCCAGATTATGTTGTAAACAATCAAAACTTATTTGGGTTCAAAAATCTTCTAAATATTCTTGAATTTTCTTTTTAAAAATTTTATTACATACTTAGAATTATAGAATAAAGAAATATTGAATTCAAATTATTTACATACTATGTACAAAATGTATAATATGTACAAAATATAAATGCTTTTACCTTGATAATTTTTGATCATCATACTAAAAACTGGAAAGATGATCCTTTATGCATTTCTGCGTGCCTTTTCATAAAATTAACATAATTCTTCAATAAAACTCAAGACACGCACGACACAAAAAATTATAAACATTCTCTCTAAAAAATTCTTTTTCATTCCATCAAAAATTGATGCCAACTTTTTTATCTAAACTTTTAACTCATCTCGTAAGATAAAAAATATAAAAAGCAAAGCAGACGAAAAAACAGCTTCGCTTCCATAGCAACGAGTCGCGTCTTATAAATAAATTAAATATCACAATTGCAAATATGCAAACGATTTTCTGTGAATAAACTGGGATAACTTAATTTATCAATTCCTAACAGTATGTAATAATGGGGAAAAGTTTATTGAAGATCAGTAACCGCGATTATCCTGAACTATTTTTTTAGGACTCTCAAAATATTCGTTCTGATGAAAGGTACATAAAATTTTTCGAAATTGTTTAATTTAAGAAGTAAATATAAAATACAATAAAAACATAAATTTATCATTAAGAATGGATTCGATCTAGAGGTCTGCACGGGCCGGACTTTCTAGGCCCCGGGCCCGGCCCGGCCCGTTGTAAAACTCAAAAGTTTGGCCCGGGCTTGGCCCGTTCATTTTTTACATTTTTAGGCCCGGCCCGGTCCGTACAAAAATGATTGAAAACAGGCCCGGCCCGTTGTGGCCCGACAATATTTCTATTATTTCTAAAGAAATTAGATTTTTATCGTATAATTAAGATTCTTTTAAGAATACTGCATGTATGTCACCGGGAGGATTTTACAGTATATTTTACAGGAAATATACATTTTCAACATTTATGATTACTTAGATTCTTAGACTTTCAATATTCAAACAAAGATTCGTTAAAAAATTAATATGGTTTCGAATAAAAAGAAAAAAAAGAAGAAAGTTAAAAACATCGTAACTTTTGAAGCTGTATATAGTAAAAATAGATTTATGGAAATATTTCTATATTGCTTTATTAAACATTTCAAATCCAAATTCATTCTCTAATTCAAAGAAGCTACTTTCTGAATTATTATTATATTTTTTTTTTTTCGAAAATGCATTAGATTAGCGGATGTTTTTATTCAGAAACTGTGTAATCGAATGGATTTATCCATTTTTTGATACAAGAAAGCTAAAAAAAATACCATCAAAGTTAGCGTTTTGAATAGAATTTCCGGAAGCGATGACATTGGTTGGAAGAAAAATTTACAACTATTTGACAAAATAACTTATATTTCAACAAGTTATACAAGTATCCTTTTTACAAAAAATAAAAACGATGCTTGATTCCAAATCCCTTCAAAAATCAGGCTTGTCAATATTATGCTTTTACAGTTAAAAATTAGTCAGAAAATTTATGAAACTTTAGCATTGTAGAAAACTGTATTTAAGAATCACCAAGAAGTAACATATACAAAGATAACGCTAACATAAGTTCTTTATCGCTATTAATAATTTTACAAATCATGTTGTCTGACATACACATCTTGAGATCAATTAAGTCTAGTTTCGGCCCGGCTCGTCTGTATGTAGAAAAACAATGCAAGTCTGATTTCGGCCCGGCACGAGTCTGCTAAAAATATTAAGCCCGTGTTACATACAAGGTAACTTTCCGTTGCCGATCTCTAGAAGTTACATTTCTGCATTGATGTTGTCAAACCAGTGTTGGTTCGTGACGCACATTTCTACTTATTTTCATTAAAGCCATATTCATTAACAACAGCTATTATTTTACCGTTTGTGCCCAAATCATTACAACGGGCCGGCAGGCCCGCAAAATATTTTTATCGGCCCGGTCCGTTAAAAAATTAGTCTAATTCTGCCGGCCCGGCCCGTTAAAAAATTCGGAACGATTCCGCCGGGCCCGTGTAGACCTCTAATTCGATCGGATAATTTTTAGTTGCCTAGATATTTATAATCATATTTTTCACACTCTTCGATTTTTCACGACTCTGTATTTGATTCAAATTTCATTTGAATATGACACGCATAATTAGGCGCATTAAAGTGTTAGTTAATATGATTATCATTTTTGAAATTGTAAGCACATTTCTTTCACGCAACTCGGAACTACTTGACTATTCCGTGGACCAAAAAACTATCGCCAAACAATAAAATTAAATGCCAATAATGGCTTATCGTAAATGCCATATTCATTTGACATTAAACACGGTACACGTGTTTGTTACGTCGTTAAGGAATCTTTAATTCGACGTTTCATTTGTATTTTTATTAATCTTTTACTATTTTACTTGTCTTTTCGTTATTTAAAATAAAAATTGTGTAAATTTGTATAATTTACGAATAGTTTCGTGATTTATATAACTTGTCGAAATCAGTCGATGGGATAATAAAATAGTACCCACAATTTAATAATAGAATATTACTATGCATTAAAAATATTTAAATATATATTTAAATTTTATTTTGGAATTGCAATGCATTTTATAAATAGTTTACGCATGTTTTATTTTCATATTTTATACTATATATACATGTCCATGATATGTAAGTATTATTAAGGGCCCCCAACGACTAGTTTCGAATACTGTGAATTATTAAAGGGATTTTCAAATATTGTAAGCAGTAAAGGGAGATGGGGGGGGGTCCACTGTCTGCATATTTTTGTAGACAAGGAGGAAAAGGGGGATCATGTTAGAGGTCTGCATGGGCCGAAATTTCCAGGCCCGAGCCCTGCCCGAAAGTCCTTTGTTTGTTATATGTAAATGTTTCAATTATCATTAGTATTATTAATACATTAAAAAAAAAATTTTAATGGTATATGGTAAAAGTAAAATCTTCTAAGACACTAGAAAGAAAAAAAATACATTTCCTTCTTAGCAGATGTAAATGTTTAATATATTTTTATGTATATGTATTATGTATATGTATATGTATTATGTATATGTATTGTTGTATTCATTAGCTAAAAAAAATTTGCTGTTTTCAGTTTAAACAAAAATTTTGTCATAATCATGTTTTTCTTTTTTCCTTTTTTTTTAAATTCTATTTTAAGAAGCCTAATAATGTATGATTCTTTAAAAGGGATAAATTCTAATGTTTAATTGTAGAATAATGACGACTTAAAAGTATATGTCTATTTTGCAAAAATTTTTGGACCAAGCCAAACTTTACTGTTTTATGAACAGACTTTTCCACGTCGAGAAAAAGATTTTCATACGGGAAGATTCAACAGAAACCATTTTGGTCCATGGTTGGATCATTTTGGTCCATTGACCAAATTGGACCATTTTGGTCCATGAAGACTAGGAAGAACGAAATTAGTCTCGGCTTCGTAAGGAAAAAAAAGTTAAGCTCGGCTCGGCCCGGCCCGATACTCCAGGAAAAAATTAAGGCCCGAGCCCGACCCGGCCCGAAGAGATTAGTGACTAGGCCCTCCGGCCCGGCCGGAGTCTTCAGAAGCTAGGCCCGGGCCCGGCCCGGCCCGAATGCCTTTATTGAAAATCGGCCCGCGGGCCGGGCCAGGCTCGGGCTTCGGGACGAGGCCCGGCCCGTGCAGACCTCTAGATCATGTATATGTATTATGTATCCATGATGGGTAAGTAATACGGTGGCCCCCAACTGCAACTTTTATATTTATATTTACCTTTTTTTTAAAAAACATATAATAGAAATACATAAAAAAAATAATTTTGACGTAATTTTGGAAAAATTGTACAGTTATGGAAAAAAAGCAAACACCCCTACTAACTCTGCAATTAATCATAATAGAAGAAAGCTACAGATGCCAAATGATTGGCAATAAAATATATAAAATTAACATAGGGAGGCATCTAGAAATTAAAACCAGGCCAAACTCTGTTTTTTTTTTTTCAATGGCAACACACAATTTTGGCAATATATTTAAAATTTTCGGTTCATACTATGCTTAGAAACAAAGTTTTGAGTAATTTGGATGATAAGTTTTTGAATTGGTCGACGGAAGTACTAAATTCTCAATTTCAAATTTTTCTTCCAATAGTTTTCCATTTATGCTTAAAAAGCTTGAAAATGATGGTTTCAGGGGCTGTGTATGATAGAGGAGTAAAGCATACTTTAAATATATATATATATATAATTGATGTAGATTTGTAGTATTATCTAATGGTTCCATATAGGGTAGATGTGCCAGTAATGGGCCACCTTCCAGTAATGGGCCACATCGCACTTTTTGGTTTATAAAAAAATAATAAATAATAGTTAAGCTTTTATTATTTTTTTCTGAACTCTACCTTGCATGCTTTATAAGCTGGATTAATTTTTTACACTTTTCGTCAACACAATTAGGAAGCAGAAAATAAAGTTTCACAGTTTTTCTGTTTTTCACTGAAAATCTTAATGAACATGCTAAGAGCAGACTTTACTTACTTAGTTTTATATCTTTTTTATTTTTCCGTAAAAATTGAATGTTTTTGTTTGGTTAGCAATATAAAACATTGAATTTAATATACCAATGACTATTTACAAAATTTTATTTATTTTTAAGATTTTAGGAGGGGTGGTCCATTACTGGATTGCTTATTTCGTGATTTGCCAGTAATGGACCACCCAAGTGACCAATACTAAAAGTGCAATTTCAGTAGTGATAAAATATTTTGATTTAACTGAAAACTAAATAAACAAATTTAATACTTAAATTTTACTTACTAGAATTTAATAAAGACAATTTCTTTATAAATACAGTCAAGTCTCTCTTTAACGAAACTCCATACATCGAATTTCTCTATATAACGAATTTTTAGTAGGAATGTTCCCATTTTCCCATGATTACATTAAAAAGTCTCTATATAGCGAAATATCTATCTCCATATAACGAATATTTTCATAAAATGTTCTTTATTCAGTTGTAAAAAAATACTTCGAAATCACATGAAATCAAATTTCCATCTCTTATTGCTAATTTATCGTTCAGTGCTGAGTTTTTTTTATATTACTCCTCTGCTTAAATTTTCTTGTTCCTTAAGTCCAACAAATTCATCAACCCCCTCCTTTCACACACCTTTCAACATCCTTCTCAAAACAGTGTTAATTGAATAGTTATACATATAAGAACGGGATCAACGGGGGTAATTGAAGAAAAAACAATTTACAATTGCTTCAAAAAGGCCGAATTTTGTATACAAGAGGATAATGTGGATTCTGAGGAAGAAGATGCGACTTACGCAGACATAAAAAAAAAAATAAAAAAATAAAAAAATAAAGGGCGGTACCTAAGTGATGGAAATTTTTGCTATTATTCTTACTGACTAAGACAATTGCCCGGAGTGTATCTTAGTTAACGTTGGGATTGTCTGACAGAGCCCCAGTAAGAACGTGAATAGTGTGCTATAGACTGTGTGTCTGTGTTGTATTTCCATTGCGTCTTTTATTACGGCAACGAGTGTTACCGTTTTTCTGCTCTTACCTGTGTATTCTCGTAGTTCACGATGTCTCTGACTAGTGAAGTGGAGGATGAGGTACCGTCGCGGAGTGGTGGGATTCCCGCTAACTCCTCCACGACGAGTAGCCCAGGTTTCGCCCAAGGCTCGGATTTATCCGAGCGGGCAACCGTCGGCCCTCAGCTGACGGATATAGGTTGTCAAACAGGAAGTCGGCTGGGAAGTGTTGACCTGTCCTTACCGGATATGGTTGACCTCTCGGCCTTCTTCACCGAGAAAGCGCACTCTTTAGGTGCGAGAATCCTTGAGGAGCTGAACAAGGTCAGGGGTCTGTCGGCCCCCAAGAAATCTTTCTTTGGGGAATCTATATCTCGGATAGAAGATTTCATAGTCCGACAGCACGCTTGGTTTGTTCTGCTCTATGGGAAAGCCTCACAGAGGGGAAGCTCTACCACTGGCAAGAAGGCGTCCAAGGCTGAAAAGCGGAAGGACGCCTCGAGGCCGGATGACACCCCGAAGGAGGTGGTACCACCTGACAGGTCCTATTCCAACGTTGCCGGTGGTGCGACAGAGGAATGGCAGACTGTCACCAGTAAGAGTACAAGGAGGAGACGGTTGAGGAAGGGACGTGTGGCAGCGGCAGGAACTCAGCCTGCGGCCCGAAGCGGGCCTGGAAGCGGTGGCGCCGTTGGCGCTAAGGGGGCCGGCTCAGCTGCGCCTCTACGCTACCAGGAACGACATGTTCTTCAAATCCTTCCAAAAGTCGATACTGTCTCCTCCGATGACACTCGTAAGTTAGTAGCCAGCACGATAGATCCAATGAAAGCTGGGCTGGCTTTGAGAGGAATGCGGAACACCTCCAAGGGAGGGGTGCTGGTCTTCGTGGACAGCGCTGCGGACCTCGAGAAGCTGGTGGCGGAATTGGAGAAATCGGACCTGGTGAATAGTCACTCGGCTTCCAAACCGACCAGGCGCAATCCGGAGATTGTAATCTTCGGCGTTGGTGAGGATTCGACGGGAGATGGGATCGTTGCAGCCCTGAAAAATCAGAATACAGCGTTGCGTGACGCTGACATTTCCTTCAAGAAGTTTTTTGAGGGGAAGAAGGGACGCAATGGCGTGGTCTCCCTGGATCCAGAGTCGTACAGGCGACTTGGTCGAGTGAGGAAGCTGAACGTTGGCTGGGACACTCTGTTCTTCTCGCGAAGACGGCGTCCTCTCCAATGTTATAAGTGCTGGAAATTCGGCCACATGGCAAGAGATTGCCACGGCAAGAGTTGTTGTGGAAAGTGTGGTAGTCAGGACCACATTCTCAGCGATTGCACCAGTGAACCTGCGTGCATTAATTGTATGAAGGTCAACTCATTGAACTTGGCGGGCGAGGCTCTCCCTACCAATCACGCGGCAAATTCGCAGGAGTGTAGCATCTTCCGCAAAGAACTGGCTTTGACTGAGAAACGAAACAATGGCCGATAGTCCAAAGTTTCTTCATCTAAATGTCAACCGCAGTACGGCGGCTTTGTACCAGTTGCAGAAGACGGTGCTCTCGCAGAGCATCGACGTGATCTCCTTGAATGAGCAGCGTGTGAAGGAGGGAAAGACCGTCGGATTACCCGAGGGTTTTTCCGAAGTCATTTCTTCGGAGCGTAGCCGAGCAGCCTTTTGGATAAGTTCGCGACTGAAATACTGCGTGGTCCTGAATACTGACGACATAGTGGCGATTCGAAGCACTATCTCGGGAGAGAATGTGTTGATAGTGTCATGCTATTGCTCTCCGTCTGAGGACATTGTCCCGATCCTTACTCGGATGGGCGACTTGCTACTGGAGTTCCCTCAGGACAACGTTCAGATTGTCGGGGACTTCAACGCAAAGTCGTACATTTGGGGGGATAGGCCAACGGACGACAGGGGCGAGGAAGTTATCTCCTTCGCCCTTGGTTACGATCTGGAAATCGTCAACAGTCCAGACAGTGCGGCGACCTTTGATAGCCATCAAGGTCAAAGCTGGATTGATTTACTTCTGGTCAGGAAGTGCGCAGATCGCATAACTGACTGGACTGTTCTGGACGGGGTGACAACCAGCGATCACAACGCCATGACCTGGACCTACCAAGGCAGGCTAAGGGCTCGAAATCCTGAGGGAGTCCGCCGTCGGTGGAAACCCAAGGACCTTGCCTGGGACGATTTCCTCCAGGATCTGCAGAATGCAGATTTGGACGTTTATGATTCGAACGCACCAGACTCGGGAGTTGAACATCTTGATTCAGTCCTGGTTGATCTGTGCTTGAAACACCGAAAGCGTCGTCCTGCCGCAGGCAAGGAGACGTGTTGGTGGACTCCACAGTTGGAGGCTCAGAGGTCTAGAGTGCGTACACTGAGGAGGTTGTACAAGCGGACGCTTGACCCGACGCAGAGAGAAAGACGTGAGGCTTTCTTTAAGCGCTCGCGGGCGGAGTACAAGCGAGCGATTCTGCAAGCTAAGCGTCGTTCGTTCCGAAAGTTCCTTTCGGACAAGCTTTCTACCGACAAAATCGGTCAGGTCTGTGCAGTGGTGCGAGGCAGGTGGCTTCCTGAAGCTCCAGTTATTCTGGAGCTTCCCGACGGGGTGGTGGCATCCACATGGGATGACATCCAGGCAGCCCTTGCGAGACACCACTTCAGACAGGTCGATGAGGTAGTGCAGACAGCGATCGAGAGACCTGATGACCCAGACTTGTTTGACATCGGGGAGCTAGAGTTGGCTATCGACTCGATGGCGCTCGATAAGGCGCCAGGCCACGATGGATTCAGTCTGGGTATCGTCCGAGAGGTCTTTCGCTGGCACCCTCAGTGGTTGCTCGGCTTGTTTAATCACTGCCTTAGAGAGTCCGTGTTTCCGAGAAGTTGGAAGCGGGCGGTCGCCATCTACTTTCCCAAGGAAGGTAGAAGTAAGAGCGATCCGGCTTCCTACCGTCCTATCTGTTTACTTCCCGTCGTCGGGAAGATCTTGGACAAGCTGTGCGCTACTCGACTGATGGCCTTCCTCGAGTCTAACGGCGTACTTGATGGTCGTCAATATGGTTTCAGACGAAATCGGTCGACTGTTGATGCGCTCCATGAGGTGGTCAAGTACATCTCGCAGAGTAAGAGGACGGGTCACTACACCTGTCTCGTCAGCCTCGACATCAAGAATGCCTTCAACAGCGCTCGGCGGGATGACTTGCTTCGCCTTCTGGTGGAGTACGGAGTCCCTCCGGAGCTCCTGGGCTTGATCGATTCTTTTCTTTGGAATAGATCGGTCATTTCGAACGCTAAAGAGCATTACTTCAATGTTGGGGTCCCGCAGGGCTCGTGTCTCGGGCCGGTCCTGTGGCTGGTGTTAATCAATAGCTTGTTGAGGCGGCTTGGGATTGAGGAGGCTTGGACCGTACTTGTCTTCGCCGACGACATACTCATCCTTGCACGCTCCGTGGCTGTCTACAGGTTCGCTGACATAGTCCGGCGAGTTCTCGCAGAGATTCTCGCATGGGCTGTAGGATGCAGCCTGGAGTTCAGCTACGACAAGTGTTTGTACACTATCATACCACCTAAGGGAAAGATGGATTACGAACCCTCATTGCGCATCCGGATGGGTGAGCATCGGGTGAAGTTCTCTAACCAAATCAAGTACCTAGGAGTGGTCATAGATAGGGACTACAGCTGGATGCCTCACTTGGACCTCGTCCGAGAGAAGGCGACCAGAGTCCAGTACAAGCTTACGAGATTGGCGATAGCCACGTGGGGGCTCAAGCCCGATGTTCGAAAGGCAGTATACTCGGTGGTAGCCGAGCGCATAGTCTTGTACGCGGCCCCTATCTGGTACTCCGGCAAAGTGGCTCTTCGTCAGAGACTGCTGAGTATTCAGCGAGGTCTCTTGCTGTGCGTCACCAAGTGTTACAGTACGGTGTCAACCGCTGCGTTGAATGTCTTGTCCGGGGTGATTCCCCTGGACCTCCGTGCTCGTATCGAACGCGACTTCGAGGCCCTCACCAGATGGGGCGAAGGCGTTGACAGACCAAACCTCTTACCAGAAATGGTAGAGGTCTGGAAGTACCGACCCCAACGACGCTATCCGGCACGAATACCTTGGACGCCGGATCTCAGCCGGAAGTCTCCGTATACTTACTATACGGACGGTTCCAAGCTGGAGGGTGAGAGGGTGGGTTGTGCCTACCACCTCGCCACCAGGGATGGCGTTGTTGCGGAGGGAAAGTTCCGTCTCTCTGATGGGTCGACTGTTTTCGCGGCCGAGGTCCATGCGATCAAGGAAGCGATTGCGGACGCCCTTCGGAGGGGTCTCAGTGAACTCGATATCTTCTCTGATTCGAGATCGGCGCTTCAGGCTCTTTACGCTTTGGTGCCTCGGCACAAAGCTGTAGCTGAGATCAGGAACTTGGTTGAGAATACAGGAGTCAGGGTCCATATGCACTGGATTAAGGCTCATGTCGGGTACGCCTTTAACGAGCTGGCCGATTCCCTTGCGAAGGAAGCTGCGTGTCGACCGTCGGTCGACATACTTGTTCCTCTTTCAGGACGTCAAGTCAAGAGGAAGCTCCTTGGTGAGGTTCTATTGGATTGGCAGCAATGGTGGGACCGAACTGAGGACGGCCGGTTGACGTATGCGATCTTCCCGAAGGTCTCCACTCGGAGAATACAGGGTGATTTCTTTCTCAACCAGGTCCTAACGGGACATGGTGCCTTTGGCGACCATCAAGCCCGCTTCTTTAAAGGCAACCCTGCGTGCTTTTGCGGGACTGGGGAGAGTACGATTAGACACTGCGTCTATGAGTGCCCCCTGTGGAGGTCCATCACGGAAAAGTGTTTCCCGCCTGACTTCCACACTCGAACGCTGACCGATCTCGTCCTTGACAATTACAGCAGGAAAGGTATCGTCGACATCGTTGGCGACCTCTTGACAAGGACATTGGATCGGGTTGGTCGTCGGGCCAATTGAGCTTTCGACCGTCTCGACCGAAGTCTTTGAACGCTCGACGATTTTCCAGTTCATTCGAACGCAACACTCGATTTAGAGGAGTCCGAGGCCTCTAGCAGGCGCGATTCGGACGAAGCGACTATACAAGGTTTTCCGGGTTTCAATTGTACGTAACGAGAATTCGAGTCGCTTTCCTATAAGTCCTCCCGGAAAGCTGGGTCTTTGGATCAGTGGTTGTTCAGGCAGCTTGTGCTACGATGCCTGCTTGGCTGCTCCAATTGGCGTGTTGGGCGCGGGCGGCGTCGAGTGGTGGCTGCGGATGGCGAGCGGCCGAGGCCGCGACGCTAAGTCCATGTCCGTGGGCTGGGTGTCCTCGCTTGTCTTCCTGGCCGGCAGCGGGCGCTGTCGTGAGGCCGGACGTCACTTGGTTCCTCCTCTTTCGGGGGTCTCGTGACCTCCCTGTGTGGACCGCATGGAGCCACTTGGCTCTGGATCGGGAAACTCACTGTTTTTACGCAGACATAAAAAGAACAAGTTGGAAATTGCAAGTGAACGTAGCAAATGAGGTGCGTTCGTACGATAACGAAGTTTTAAAAATATTCAGATCTTGCTTTTATAGTAAATAGTACTTCGGATACAGTATATTGGTTGAAATTCTGTAAATATACAGGAATAGTAATTCTTATTACACCTCAGCAACGTATATCTTATTCATAAAATGTGAAATAGTTGAATATAATTAAAACACGTACGAAACCATGTTTCCCCGTATAGCATTATGTAGCGGAATACTTTTGTGTGACCCTGTAATTTAATAATAAATATTCTTTGCATCTCAGATTGCACAGAATTTATATTTTAGTATATAGTCATAGGTTCATGTCAATTTTGATATGTTCGAATCAGTGTAACACCATTAAAATGCATTTGCAACTTTTTTCCCCATTGACTGTAATGTAACGGAATACTTTTGATAGTTCCTGTAATTGATCTATGCATCTGATTATCATAAGATCTGAAATGACTCGACAAAATTATGCAATAATTATATGTTTTAAATTTCAAACAATTAAAATGCATTTTAAACTTTTTTCCCCAATGACCGTAAAGTAACGGAATTCTTTTGATTTTCCCTGTAATTGATCTATTCATCCGATTTTCATAAAATTTGAAACGATTCGACAAAATTATGTAATAATTATGTATGTTAAATTTCAAACGATTCGGTTGGATAGTTTTCCGTTGTTATATGCGGACAGACAGACGGACAGACAAACGGGCAGATAGACACTGTCAGACAAACGAACAGATAGATGGACAGACAGACGGACTGAACGACAATTATAGGTGCTACCTATTTACATAATTACGACGCACCTAAAAGCAATTATCTGTTATTTTTTGTAGGGTGGCCCATTACTGGAACATAGGCGGTCCATTACTGGAACATAGGTGGCCCATTACTGGGCATTTGGGTGTTTAGACATATTTCTATTATTTAAAATGAAATTTTTATTTCTATTGGGAAATGTAACTGTGGGATTAGTTAAATATTGTTGAAAGATTATTATAATATGAAAAAAATTGGAATACAATAATTATAACTATTAATAAAAAATTATTTTTTAGAGAAATTCCTTAAGGTGGCCCATTACTGGCACATCTACCCTATATATATATTCTTGATTTTTATTTTCTCCATATCCACCGTGGATTACTTGATATTTCTTTAATGAATTTTGGTTTTATGTGTGTTGGTAGCTCCAAATTCGTATCATTTTGATTTTTCATGGCTGATACGAAGACGAAACCACACACTTCATTTGTAGTTCCAAAGTATTTAGGGCTTGACAATTCTGTTTGGTTCTACAAATTTCTATTATATTCATTTTATTTATTTAAATTCTTCCTCATGTTCAATATGGTTTTTTCTATTAAATTCAAATGGTTAATATTGTTTACTATTAATGGTCTTATATATCTATATCTATATATTATCATATATGTATGTATTTGGGCTGGCAATAATCTAAATCGGTCATACTGGAAAGGGAAAAAACATTAAGGCTGCTCTCAACTGTCTTGCTCAACAAGCATAAATTTTCTGACACATTTACGAATTCATTTTTCAACTGAAAGATATAAAATTGCAAAGTCTGAGCATGGAAGTGATTTGGAATATAACTCAGTTTTCTACTTTTTAATTGAATTATAAGCTTTTTTGCTCACGTGAGAAGGTGATTTTCACTCCTATTTGTACTGGTTTCTGGTTTTCTTATCTTCCGCGAAAAGTTAGTTTAAAGCAGTGGCGTTGCTACGTTCTTTGGCACCCGGGGCAAGATTAATTTTTGCGCCCCCCCCCCTCCCCCCCAAAAAAAGATATATACATTAGATATATTTATTTATAAACTTGCAATTTATTATAATAAACCCATTGAATATTTTAATCAATGGAAGATATTAGTTATCGATAAATTAACCAGGTCCTTAAAATATAATATTTCACACCTAGAATATGTAAATATACAGCATCTGTTTAAGCAAATCAATAAATTACAACAAAACTTTGTAATAACTTATGTTGATAAATCTCCTAATAATTATGCCATTATTTGTAAATCTTATTATCACCAACTGCTTAAATCTAGTATATCTAATAATAACACATTCCAAAAAATTAATGATAACTTACTTGCCAATAATCGTAAAATTAAAGGATTCTATAAATTATTAGACATTAACCCTACTAACTTTAAATATCCTTATCTAGTCCTTATACCCAAATTTCATAAGCATCCTGTTAAATTCAGAACTGTTACAATTGGTTGCAATACTTATAATAATGCTGCTAACAAACTTCTATTAGTAATTCTTAATCAAATATATAATATTACAAAAAAAAAGTGATAATACACATTGCATAAAAAATAGTTATGAACTGGTCCATATTATGAAAAATCTTAAATGTATAAAAAATATCACTACCTATGATTTTAAAGATTTATTTAATAATATCGATTTATCGGATTTACATAATATCATAAATGAGCTTTTAAAAAAATATCAACACGAGTTGGACATATCACATAATATCGATTCTGATTATTTTCATACCTTCACTAATTTCATTATCTATAATAATTTTATCATGCATGATAACAATATATATATTCAAAATGTTGGTATACCACAAGGTGGTAGTACATCTAGTGTATTATCTGACTTATACTTATATTATTATGAACGTCATTATTTAAATAATACAATACATTTATATCGATATATAGATGATGTAATTTTAATTGATACTGATAACACCTGTATATCCCAATTCCCTGTTGATTATCCTTCTAATCTAGAACTTTCAAAAAACCTACTTTTTAATAATACAATCAATTTCTTAGATATTAAAATTATATTAAAAGAGAACAAATTTATAACTGATATTTATGACAAAAGGAAAGAATTTAATTTTAAAGTTAATACCTTTACTAATTTTAAATCATGTCTTCATAATTCTGTATATCGTAATATAATACTTAACCATTTATATAGAATAAAATGTCTATGTTCTTCCCATTTAATTAATACTAATATTAAAAAGCTTGTATATGATGCTATAAATAATGGTTATCCTAAAAAAATCATATATTCTTTAATTTATAGTTAGATATTACATGATCTTATAATTAATTCCTTGCGTAAAAAATGTATAAAAAAATTATAAAACATAAAAATAATAATAAAAAATTAAAAATGTTAAAAAGTAATAAAAAATATATATATATATAGGTTGGTTGGGTGGGTAGATGTTAGAGTACGGAGGAGGGTGGTGTTGTCTGGATAAAAACGCAAAGGTTAATTATTTATAAAAAAAAAAAAAATATGAGAGTGAGTTATTTATTTTAACATAATTTTTAAACTGTTTAATTTACACCAATATAGGGATATTTGTCTAGTTATATCTATAGTTAAATAGCTATATTTTAATTATCAAATTATTTTTAATGTTATTGATATAATTTTTGGTATTATTATTAATATTATTATTACTATTATTATTTTTTTTATTTTTCTTTTATTTTACTTTTTAATTTTTAGTATCCTATATTAAGATAATGAGTTTTTACCATGTAAAGTCACAATAAATGTTACTGATTAAAGTAACAATAATGTATTTTAAGTTATATGTTAATATGAATGTTATCTCTTAATTCTAATTTTAATCATTTTATTAATTTAATGTTAATATCGATTATTAATTATTTTTCCGGTTCAATTATATTTCCATTCAGCTTTATCTTTTTTGTTTGTTATGGATAACTATTATTTTTACTTACTTTCAACTCCTTTTTGTAAAATATCTTTGTTCCTTGTTTAATAATTTGGTTTTTGTGTGATGGTAGTCCCAAATTCGTATTGTTTTGCTTTTTCATGGCAAATACGAAGATGAAACCACACACTCCATTTGTAGTTCCAAAGTATTTGGGACCTGAAGATTCTGCTTTGGTTCTACAAATTTCATTTGTATTCATATTATTCTTTTTTCCTTCCATGTTCAATGTGCTATAAGTTATTAAATTCAATGGTTAATTTCAAATGGTTAATATTGTTTACTATAATTTAATTTAATTCTTCGTTTTGGTTTATTGTTTTGTTGATAAAATCCATTGGTGAATCTTGTCTACTTTTAATGGTATTATTTATATATATATATATATATATATATATATATATGATATAAGAAACAAAATAGTCTTTTTGACTTTTAACTGGGAGGAAAAGGCATCTTCACTTTTTCTTGTTCTTAAGGATTCGGCTAATTTTACTCAAACACACTAAACTAAAATGCATAGAGCCGTATTACTGAAGATTTCCAATTTTCATCAGTATTGAATTTGAATGGGAATTTCAAAAACTTAGCGGTACATTCACGGATATGTTTATGTTGTTTTAAGCATGCGGGATGCAGAGCCTGATTAGGGTTGTGCGGACCCATGGCCCAGCACCTGTTTGAGGGCACCATGCAGTTCCTCTACATTTTTTTTTGGGGGGGGAGGGGTGTAAAGGATAATGAATTGATTATTATTAGATATTACGATACGGTTTCAAAACTAATCAAAATATATTTTTGTTTATGAGAAAATAATACGGAAACTACAATTTTAAGATTTTTTTTAAAAAATCACTTTATTAACTTTGAGCCCCCAGCAACAGTGGGTCCAAGGCCGTGACCTTATAGGCCTGTGTGGTAATCTGGCTCTGTAATGGTAATAGCGGCAAAGAGAATAAATTTGCAAAAAAACACATTTACTAAAACTGCTAAGTTATGATACGTCCGATTCAGTGGTGTAGTCGTAAAAAGTACAGAGGGTATTCGCTCTAAGCATAGGGTATACACTCAAGGCAACGAGTATACCCTAAAGTGTATATACTATAGCTTTCTTCAGAAACAGAGGGTATACGATGTTCCTTTAAAAAATCCAGAAGGTATACGGCGTATATCCTCCACTACATCACTGGTCCTATTATAAAAATAAAATCTCCTGATTGAAAACTGCAGTCACCCTAGAATTTCAAATTGCTATACGCATCCATTTTTAAAGATGGGTGGAAAAACAATAAAAGGTTTTGAATTTTTGTGGCAAATCAAGATGTCTAACGAATTTGTTTGAGATCTTAATAAACCCTTAAAATATTTTCAATCGCATGACAATGATCAGGCATCAATATAGAGAGAGATATGCTATAGATGAAAATGATAAAAACTAAAATCCTTTTGCAATTCAAAAATTTAAATTAATCCATAAATTATTTTTCTCAAAATCCATTTTACTCCTTGAATTTTGTTTTTCAGCATGATATTTCTTATGTTCACCAGTAAAATCAGAGAGTAACTTAAGATGGAAAATACTGACGTTTAGGCGATTCTTTCGTTTGTTGCTAAATCTTTGTATGTTTCAGATTCCAGGAATTGTGCGGATCTTGACCATATGTCAACCAAGAGCTAATTAACCAATTAAATTAAACGTTTCTTGCAAATTGACATCTTCTCCCCCTACTGGAAAATATTACAAACCTGAACATATTTGCATGAACTGGAACAAAAAAGTTTAAATTTGGCAATTCTGATAAGCCTGCATGACCTACGACCATGTAGGTCCCGAAATTGGCGTAAATAAGTCGTAAGACCTCTGATCGAATTCATCGAAATGATTGTGAGATACAATGACGAAAGAGTTCGTACCAAAGAGGTTCCCGAGTCAAATTATTTTATTCCATTGATCTTTCAATCATTCCCATAATTTACATAGATAGATGTAGTTTTCGCTAATGCATATGCACTGAATTTAAATATATGGAAAATAAATTGAATTTTTAAAACAACGAAAAGAAACGTTTGTAGTGGTCATATTAGGAAGACTGAAAAGTCCTACTTCGTTTTTTTATACGATTTAAGTAGGAAAAATTTGGGATAGGTCGCACACATTTCATTATTTGGTTTTCTCAATGACGATTTGACGGAAAGATGGAGTTTCCAATAGGGAAGAAATAGTACTTTTTGCATTGGTTTAAGGAAACTTTCATGTTAAATATTTATATGGAATGCTAAGAACAGCAAAAATCAGCATGAAAACCAATCTATGTGTGTGTCCGTGTATATTATGGCGAGGAACTAAAAATATCTACTACACATACAATTCTAAAATTTTGGATGAAGGTAGTGTTGGGTGAAGGCATTCCGGAGATTCATTTTGACAGAAACAAATTTGAATGCACATTTTTAATGGTTGGTTCTTGGCTGCGTAGCACACCCGTTCTATACTGCCTAAGACAATGGAGTTCATCCCAGAAGTTCATTTTGAAAGATTTTTTCCTACATCTATGCATCCAACCGGCTTTTTGATTTATTTTCTTCAGGCTAGACAGCTAAAAACCTCCATCAGCGATTGACAATTATGAATTTTGCCATCCCTTCCACCTTCACCGAATTTCGCTTTAAAACATTCATGCACACACACACAAAAGAAGTCAACAATTATTATTCATTTTCAAAATATGTGAAATAGTTTCGGTTTAAAGCTCCTCTGAATTTTGCGCCCCTATTTAATCATTTTGCGTCTCAATTCAAAAACATAATTATTTTCGTTACCGATTGAGTTGAGAAATCCCTAGAAATATTAACATAATTTTTTCCTTTCTTCATTAATTGGATCTAACAAAATATTTTACTAAAGAATACATTAACACACATAAAAAAAAAAAAAAATAAAAGTCAACATTTTTCGTTTATTGTTAAAATATGTAAGATAATTTCGATTTAAACCTCTCTCAATTTGGCGCCCCTTAGACTCGGCGCCCGGGGCGGGCGCCCCCCTTGCCCCCCCCCCCCGTAGCTACGCCACTGGTTTAAAACGCTCGTCTTGACACTATTTTCGGAAAAATCTATTGTGTTCCTAAAAAAACGGGAAATTGAGTGCGATTAGATAGTTTCTGAACAACAATGCCTGCTAGTTTCATACAATTCCGAATAAAATTTAATTTAAACTTATGTCATAAAGTAGCTCGTTTTGATTAAAGTACTTAATAGAAGTGACATAGTCATCCTGTAGCAAGCCAACAATCGATTTTCAAACTTCAGTCTGGATACAATCCCGAAAACCTGTTATTTTTTTTTTAAATAATGAACGCCTCTTAAACTAATGGTACAAATTTCATGAAAATATATTTTAAGGCTAGTTAAAGGGTGTAAAATTTATACATGATGTCAAAGTTCGGTATTGCTATTGAGAAAAAAGTTTGAATTTGCTTTGACATGTAGATGACCCCCTAAGTAAATTCTATATGCATCATTTAAAAGTAGACTTTATTTCCAATCGTTTGGTAACAGTAACTTTCTTCTACAATAATTTGTTGGAGAGTTAGTAATTTACATCCCCCCCCCCCCCCACGACTGTACTTCCCATTAACAAAAATTATTTTTTTTTCATAAATATTATCAATAATTTCAATATAAATAGCATCATCTCTATTTTGAAACATCATAACTGACACATGAGTTATAACAGTTAAGACAAATGTGTTGTTATTAGATGATATTACTTTGCAGAATTTTACAAGAAAATGCTCATTTTAGCTAGATATTGGTAAAGTTTCAGTGATAACGAAGAGTTTCATCCTATGTCTTTATATATACATATATATGCACTTGTATTAAAAATACATTTTTTTCTCCCATTCTAAGAAAGGTGGTTTTCAAACTCTATTGAAAATTCGAATGAATAATTTCAAATTATTATTACTATTATTTGGCTAAGAGCACATAAAATAAAATTTAAAAATTAAATTATTTAATGTTACAAAAGTACCGTGAAAATTGTTAACATTCAGTACTTTACAAGCGTGAAATATTAAATGCAGGGAAGATCCATTAAAGGGAAATATTTTGAAAGAGTGCGCTATTTTCTATCTATTAAGACCAGGAAATATTAGTGTACTGATACCGGCAAGCACCGGCACTTCTATCTGGTACTGCTATTTATGATTTTTTTTTTTTCAAAAAATGCTCTTTTGCATAAAATTTATTTTAACTGAATGTTAAAATTTAAAATATCCCTGCCGACTTGGCCTACAGACACAGGTACATTTTGAAGTTAAGTACTGTTTCACCGACAAAAATTTAATCATAATTAGAAATAAACTCAGTTTAACAATTTTATCTGGCCGCTTTTGACGAGTTTTTAGCTCACAGGCTATCATAGCCTGAGAGCTTATGTGCCCGCCCGTTCTGTATGTATGTTCGTACGTAACGCGATAACTCATGATAAAAATATCCCATCCACTTGAAATTTTGTATATAGGTATATCCTGATAAGGCGCTTCCATGATTAGTTTTTGGAGTTCATTCGATATGTGTAAGAGGGAGAACGGGGGGCTCATGCCCCTTCCCTTAATTGATATGAATGGGTTTTTCATTTAGAAATATTAGGTTTTTTTTTTTTCAAAATTTACACATAGGATCATTCTGATGAAGCGCTTCCATGATTGGTATTATGTGTTCATTGGATAAATATAAACAGGGGAAATGGGGGTTCTAATGCCCCTCCCCTTAATTTATATAAATGGGTTTTTCATGCAGAATTGTCAGATTTCGTTCAAATCTCTGAATAGTTTTGGAAATTTAATGGTTAAGTACATAAAAGAGAAGGATAACTCTTCTTAAATTATATAAATGGGTTTTTATTAAGAATTTTTCGATTTGCTCTAAATTTTGGATATGGATTTTTTATATGATGAAGCATGTTCCTGGTTAGTTTAGGAGGTTCAATGATTAAGTAAAAAAAGTGGAAAGGGGGCTGTTTCCCCTCCTTTGATTTTTTTTTCGATCGGAATTAACCTTTGAAAATAAAAGGCTGTAATATGCAATTAGTGGGTATAGCCTGTGAGCTCAATGCCATCAGTTTAACTGGGCAATATTCTTTTTATTAATTTCATTTTTCAGTAAGAGCTAACTTTATTAGAATTATGTTGATACGATATTTTTTCCCTAAACTCCTCTTTTTTTATTTATTTATTTTTTTTTTTTTTGCTTATTTTATTTATTTATTTTTATTTATTTATTTATTTATTTACTTATTTATTTTTGCAGTCTGTTTTTTTAGTCCATTTCGCCATAAATTTATGTAATTTAAACTTGCTTAAAATGCAGCAGAGCGCTCGCGCGTTTGTTTTTCAACAGAATCATAATCGTAAAGGAAAAATAACATGTAGAGGCGCACGCTTAAAAAAGCGTGCTAGAAAAAGTTCTCAAAATTATTGCAGGTTTTTTTTTTTTTTTTCCGTTGAAGAACGTATTATGTTCTGATACATTTTCTAACTTTTTTTTAAACAGAAAAGCATGATAATTGCAGGCATGAATATTGAAGTGTTTTCGAATCGAAGAGTTTTTGATTTTGCGATAAATAAATTATATCTGAGTTATAAGCGCCTATTGTCTCGGAATGGCACTTGCTTTCGTTTCCTGTGCTACGAGAGTCGGTTGAAAAGTCCCGGGCCTAGCACAAAAATGACGCCATTAGCTCAATTAAACACAAACATTGTAAAGTACTATCCCTGACTAGCTTATACCCACAGTTTTAGGTCGGTAGCTTGGTTATTGTTTAATTGACAGCATTTAAATCAAGACTATTTTACAGTTTTTACAAAAATGGAAAATTTGGGAAAACGAACGGTAATCAGATACTTCCAATTGTAGAGTTTAACGGCTAAACAAATCAAAAAGGATATGGACAACACACTGAATGATTCTGCTCCATGATATTCAATGGTTAAAAAATGGGTTGCAGAATTTAAAATAGGGCGAACGACCATGAGTGATGAGCCTCACTCTGTAGAAGTGGCAACTCCTGAAATAGCTGAAAAAATCCATCAAATATTAATGGAAGACCGCAGATTAAAGTTGTTCGAGATAGCAGAGGCTGTAAAAATATGAAAAGAACGTGCATGTAATATTTTAACTAATATTTTGGTCTTCTACAAGGCCTGGGTGAAGTGGTGCCACGTTTTGCTGACACCTGATCAATTGTTTCATCGGAAAACCTTTTCAAGTAAGAATTTGGAGCTCTACCGTAAAAATGTCAAAGAATTTTTAAAGCGGCTCATAACAGTGGATGAAACTTGGATTCACCACTAGAAGTCTGCACGGGCCGAAATTTCCAGGCCCGGCCCGAAAGTTAAAATTTTGGTCCGGGCCCGGCCCGGCCCGAAAGTTAAAATTTCGGCCCGAGCCCGGCCCGGCCCGAACGAAAAAAATATTGGCCCGACCCAGCCCGAACCTGGCCCGGCTCGGGTGAATTTCTACAGAACATTGATCTTTACTCTAACGGAAGAGTTCCGACCAAAAAAAAACTTTTCTAAATCTTTTATTTTCTTCCATGTTTATAATCTCTATTTATTCAGAAATGCCATAGGCTGCTATATTTACGCTTTTAATGAACCTTTGTTTGTTGAAAATGTTTCAGTTATCATTAGTATTATTAATACATTAAAAAAAAAATCTAAAAAATGGTATATGGTAAAAGTAAAATCTTCTAAGACACTGAAAAAAAAAATACGTTTCCTTCTTAGCAGATGTAAATGTTTAATATATATATATATATATATTTTTTCGCATATTGTTGTATTCATTTTGCAGGAATGAACAGTTTAAAAGAAATTTGCAGTTTTCAATTTAAACAAAAATTCCGTCATAATCATGTTTTTTTTTTTATTTATTTATTTATTATTATTTTTTTTTTTAATGTGTTAAATTCTATTTTAAGACGCCTAGTGATCTAAGAATTTTTAAAAAGAATAAATTCTAATGGTTAATTGTAGAATAATGACGACTTTAAGTATATGTCTATTTTGCAAAAAATTTTGGACCAAGCCAAACTTTACTGATTTATGAACAGACATTTCCACGTCGAGAAATGGATTTTCATACGGGAAGATTCAACAGGAACTGATTATTTAGGTCCGTGACGACTAAGAAGAACAAAATTAGTCTCGGCTTCGTACGGAAAAAATAAGTTAGACTCGGCCCGGCCCGATACTCCAGGAAAAAAATTAAGGCCCGAGCCCGGCCCTGCCCAAAAAGATTAGTGACTAGGCCCGTCCGGCCCGGCCCAAATGCTGTTAATGAAAATCGGCCCGAACCCGGTCCGTGCAGACCTCTATTCACCACTACACTCCTGAAAGCAAATTACAGTCAAAACAATGGATTGCGCAGAATGAACCAGCTCCGAAAAAGGCAAAGTCAACTTTGACAACAAACAAGGTTATGGCGAGTGTTTCCTGGAACGCAAAGGTTTCCCAGTAATCAATAATCCCAGTAATCAATTTTTATTGATTACTGGACAAGGGGTAAAAGTATCACTGGTGAGTACTATGCAAGTTTACTGCAACTTTGAGCAACGAAATAAAGAAAAAACGACCTCATTTGGCGAAAAAAAAAAGTCTTGTTTCACCTTGACAACGCTCCAGCACATCGGTCAGTCATCAATACGGAAAAAAATTTACGAATTAAGGTTCGAATTGCTTGAACATCCACTTTATTCGTCAGATTTAGCACAGAGTGATTATCAACTATTCCCTATTTTCAAAAAATACCTTAATGGACGAAGATTTCAGAACAACGAGGAGGTTATTGATGTTGTAGACAGCTATTTTGGGGGGCTCGACGAATCGCATTATAGAGATGGTTTAATTAAATATATATAATACACCGTTATGATAAATGTATTTACCTTTCTAGAGAATATGTAGAAAAATAAATTTAATTTTTTTTTTTTTTTTTTTTTTTTGGGGGGGGGGGGGGGGCAGGTTCGGAACTTTTTAGCTAACCCTCATAGAAATTAGGTTCAAAACGACTTCTTTGTCAGAATTTTCTGCTTTACAGGAAAAAAAAAAAAAAAAAAAAAAAAAAAAAAAAAAAAAAAAAAACCAGTTTGATGACAGTGTTTTTAAATAAGTTTACCAACCAATTTGATTCATTTGTGAACAAAATTGAATAAACAAATGTTTCAGAACGTAGCCTGTTTGGATTTGAAAACTACCTTACTGGCCTGTTAGTTCGGGACTATTGAAAACACAGTCGGTTCACGAAAGAAGAAATTTCAGTGATCCTTGAGAGAGACCACTAGGCGGAAAATACGGAACGAGACAAATTACAGAATGTTCACAATGGGAACATTATCTCAACATTTTTCGTTTTGTCCTATTTTGTTTCCTTATTAAAATTAAAAAACGAGAAAGAAAAATCATGCATTAAGCATAGATTATGGAACACTTTCCAGCACTCCCTGAATCTTTAACTAAACTCAGTTATTTAGGAAATAGGTTATAGAAGATTACTAAGTAAAAATTTTAGAAAATGGATAAAACAATTGAAAATCTGATTTCAGCAGTTACCTTCCATAGCCAAACATGTATTCCAATTCTTTTGAACATCCCTGTGTTTGATCTGTAGGTTGGTATATATACTAAATAATGAAAAGATTTACTTTAACAAAAAAAGGCATAACAGATTTAAATTTCTCTTTCAGCATTTTATACCTATAATTGGAAATATACTTAAATACGTTTGTTCTGCCACGAAGTTTATCTAGTACCTTTATTTCCACTATTTAACCAAAATTTAATTCAAACTAAAACAATGTTAAAACTACAGAAAACACATTTCCAAAAATTTTCATTCATGTACGGCCGTGTATCCAATTCCTTGTGTGGCTCTGTATATCACACACATTTTATCTATAATCTACAAACATTTCTTAATAAATTAAATGCCATTCAGCGTAAAAATGCAAAACACGTTTAAAAAAGCAATTTACCCGCATACTCAGTATCTTTTACAAATTATTTTGTATTATTGCTCTGTATATCAACTATAGAAGTATAACATTTGTACAAACCACACAGTATGCATAAAGGCAGTGAAACTTAAAAGTGCATTTCATAATTAAAAATGCATCGCCTATGCCCGCACTTCGGATAGAATATACTGTCCGAAATCTTTTGTATGGCCCTGTAAATGTACACACTTCGTAGTATCACATGAAATAATTTATAGTAAACTTTACAGCCGTATATAACAATTTCATTATATATGAAATAGTTTAACAGAATTAAAATAAGTTGCAAACAATTTCTCCCTATACCATTGAGTATTAAAATTCTTTTTTGTGACCCTGTAAATGAATAGTAACTATTCCTTACACCACATATTTAACAAAATGCATATTTTAGTACATTTCTTAAATACATGTTATTTTTTCTTTATGTTTGAAAGTCTATAACATCTTTAAAATTCATTTGGAATTATTTTTTCCGATTGGTCGCAATGTAACAGAAAACTTTTGATTGTCCCATGCTTCCCCCTGCGGATAAGCATGTTACCCGCCTGTGTAATATGCTTAGATAAACTAATCATGTTTACAAATTTCATTTGAAATAAGGTTCGTGCTAGGGTAAACGCAAATAACATCCAAAAATTTCAGGACAATCCGGGTATATTTATGAGAGTTCGAGCAAGGACAGACAAGCTGAAATCATGAACACTTTTCAACTTTGTTGGAAAGTATTAAAAAGAGAAAGAAATGTCTCATCCTCTATTTTTCCATTCGAAAATCAAATAAATTTTTTATATTAAAAAAAATGCACATTTGTTAGCAAACTTTGTTAAAAAGATATGCTAATATTTATCCATCATTTTAATCATTTGTATACAATACAAATACATGTTAATAATACAGGTCGGAATTCTTTCGTTCAAACCGATCAAAGCTCTTTTTCCCAAAACTACTTTTGATAATAAAACTGCACAAAATTTACCTTTTAGAAAAATTTTGGAAAACCCAAAAACGTTTTGAGAGTTTAATTATATTCAAATTGTTCATGGAATTCACTAGAGACATTTTCATTTGAAATCCGACTACCTGCATCAACCCTGTAAACAAACCGGTAATTGATTCGTTCCTTCGGCGAAATTATGCTTAAAAAACATTGAATCACATTGAATCACATTTTAAAAAAATCTCGCACATCACACGCATTTAATCAATCACAATTCGGAAAACATCTTGACTTAAATTATTCGTAAACGGGAAGACGAAATTGAAATAAATTATCTAAAAAAAATAAGTCATATTTATTTGTCTTCGGGGATAACATTCATTTAAATGTTCTTAACAAAATATTATATAGCTTACTGGCAAGATCATTATCAGGCTAAAATGATTTTGCCCTGTTGATTAACTTGAAATCCAAAGACCAAAAAATGTTACTGTTTATATTTTTAAGTCTGTCGATTTATGTGTACTCTTTTAAAAATTGAAACTTCTGTTGTAAGTTTCACTTCTTATTTGCAGCTTAAATTTTCTTTTTAAATGTTGATTTTGAAAAAATATTTCTTATGTTTTCTTTCTTTAATTTGTTTATTAATATTTTTAATCAACTTTTCCAAAAATATATTAACGTATTAAATTTATTGTTTATTTATTTTTATTAATTTTTTTTTAAGATGATCATTGATTTTTTTCTTTTGTTAGATGAGTGTGTTGTTTAGTCAGCATCCTGAACTTTATAACCTATTTTTAAAAAATTGTTATTGTAGTTGGTTATTGCATTTGTTTGCATTCTTCTATTTTTTAAAAGCATTTTAAGCTCTATATTAAAGTTTAAATGATTTTTTTAATTATTATTACTAAGCATGTATATTTAAATAAAGCAAATAAAAACAGTCAACTGTAAAATTCAATAAACGTTCGTTGACATATAATCGTAAGATAAACGTTTGCAAATAAATTTTTGTTAATAAAAATATCAAAAATGGCATTTTTTTGTTAATGCATTGTAGTGGAAGGATCGGGGTCATATCTAAGACTCTGTCAAGATCTTAAAGATGAAATTTTGTGGGGTGATATACATTTTTTTTTTAATATGCACGGATAAAAAGATGCCTTACTGAAAACTGTACTCCTCTGCTTTCCCTTCCAAGCGATGCAATGCCACATCATGTTTTTTTTTTTTTTTTTTCTAGTTATTAATAGTAAAATAATTTAACAAAAAAGCTTTTTAACTATATGGAAAATAGTTGTTCTCGGTACAGAATTGGAAAATCAGGAGTATATCTGAATCTTTTTATTGGTTAAATTCCGCAACTTTTCCTATTTTATTCGTTTTCTGATTGTTCCAAGTTTATTGTCCAAAAATGGAATACTTTTGTTGCCACAATGACAAAAAAAGTAATAAAAACTTAAAAATAATAATAATAATTTGAAAACAAATTGTGATAAAGATTTAAACAAATTTCATTAAAAAGTACATTTTTTTTCTCTACGCAACGGTGTAAAAATTTTAAATGTGCGATAATTAGAAGTTTAAAAATGTGCAGTTCCGAAAATTCTAAAACTGAAATTTCATTTAAAATTATTTTGTAATGGGTCCAGGGATATGAATGTTTAATTCATGTCGTACATAATATGAGGCGTTCAAAAGTCAGTCTGATTAACTCCATCAAATAAAAATGCACATTTTTAACAGCTAAAGTTATCTATCTATAAACTAATGTTTTATTTTTCTTTTTTTCATTGGTCTAGGAATATTAATGTTTAATGCACGGCGTACGTAATATATGACTCGTTATAATCATCCTAAAAATGATGTTTATTATTATTATTAATTTAAATATAGAATTTATTTACAAGTCTTAAAAATATCATTTTCCAAATAGTCGTTGTAATTTGTTAAATTACTTTTTTTTTTTTTTTTTACAATATGTTGTAAAATATTTCTTAGTCAGCCTGACTTTGCTCTGATAGTAAATAAATAAATATTAAAAAAAAAAAAAATGAATGAATGAAAAAACAATAATTTACCACTCAAATAAATAAGGTACCCTGGGGTAATAACGCCACGTTAAGGTTCTACCAATTTTCACGGCTTAGTTTTAGACTGTATTTTTCAAACAAATATAGGATCTGATACAGCAACTCATTGACTATCTATATAAAATAAAATAATTTAACAGATATGCAATCATAAAATGTAATGGCGTTTTTTCTTGACCAATGCTATTTGGCGTTATTACCCACCTATATGGGTAATAACGCCATGCAAACAAAACTATGAAATAAGATGGAATAATTGCATGTAGATAGCCCAATTCTAAAAATACAAACTCTACAAACTTAGAAATTGACAAATTGCATTCTAAGCTATTGAAATGTTCAATTTTTTGTGAAAGTGTAAGAAAAATAAAGGTGTGGTGTGGGAGGGGGGGGGGGGGATGAGGCAAAAGAATATCAGACCGTGAGCTTCTTTTTTGTTTAAAAAGACCGCTTAAATAGAAATATGAGAAATATTGCACAGTTTTAACTGTGTTTATTTGAATCAGTATTTAGGATGTAGCTCGGCCACTGTAGGGAATCAACCGGGGTATTAATATCAAAGATTGGCGTTATTACCCCGGTATAGTTATTGCGCAGTACATTTTAAATTACAAATTATCTCGAGAAGATATCCAAAATCTTCAACAACATTTTGAAAGTCCATGAAATGTACTACAAATTTATGTAATTAACAAAGTACTTCCGGATAAAAAGATAGTCTTCACATCACAAAACATATCTCGCAAATTTTAGATCAAGCGTTAATTTTAGTTGTTTGTAAAAACAATGAGACTTAAAAATGAAACAAATTAATTTGAAGCTATTTTTTGCGATTTATATGACTCAAAACCCTTCTGCGCAGAGCACATGGGTGTCATTTACCTGATTATTTCGTAATTATGCAAAATATAAGCACTTGGCGTTATTACCCCGCCTGGCGTTATTACCCCAGGGTACCTTACATTGTGCAATTTGTAAAACAAATAGTCTTACAAATATATATTCCTAATTCTATTTTTAAAATAACTTGACTAAATAGGATTACTGGTATTTATCCATAATTGATTGCAAAATAATAATAAGAAGAAGAAGAAGAAGAAAAGATAATAATAATAATAATAATAATAATAACACTGTGTCAACATTTTATTATTATTGTTATTTGACGGATTTTTTTTATTATTTTTTTATTTTTTTATTTTACGGATTTACACATTTTAGACGCAGGAGACTCCAAAAAATGCCGTCCGTCTGTCTGTCTGTGTGTCTATAAACGATCTATCTCCCGAACAAATTGTGACAGAGATTCTAAATTTGATGTGTACTTAGGATGTAATAATGGAAAGAAGTCTATTGAATGTCAGTAACTTTGATGTGTTGGTGTTGATGTTGTTGCGTTGATGATGATACGTTGATGTTGTCTACTGTGCTTTAATATTAAATGATTATATAAACAAAGAAAAAGAAATAAAACCATTCAAATAGATACACTGCAATTCGAAAAACAAATATGGTTTTAAAAAAATACGATAAAGTCAAATGGCACGAAACGATTTTTTCCCCTTCTCTCTGTCTCTTTCTAAAACTGTAAAAAGGTAATGTTCTCACGGTGTGTTTACGAGCAAATCAGGTTTGTCCAGTATTTTTTTTTTTTTTTTTTTTTTTTTTTTTGTATGAGCAGGTCGTATAGTATGATGTGATATCAGTTTGAATATTATATTTCTACGGATATATTTTTGCAACATACGCTATGTAAACTAAAACTCCAATCAAAAACGAATCAAAATTGAAACCACTTCTCCTTGACTGATATTATATTTTTCTACGTACGAATAATAAGCGGAAAAAAGTATTAGAAATAACGAATGCTTGAAATTTCCGATGAATTGGAGGAGTCAAACAGAAATGTAAAGGTAACTGGAAATAGAAATCGTAACTCAGTGGATATTTGAAACGATGTTGAATATATTTTCACTTACCCATCATACGAAATATAGGGTAAGTCTTTCAATTGTTTTGAAAATCGAAAAAAAAATATATATATATGACGGATTTACACATTTTAGACGCAGGAGACTCCAAAAAATGCCGTCCGTCTGTCTGTCTGTGTGTCTATAAACGATCTATCTCCCGAACAACTTGTGACAGAGATTCTAAATTTGATGTGTACTTAGGATGTAATAATGGAAAGAAGTCTATTGAATGTCAGTAACTTCGATTATCCGGAGCTATACTTTTCAGACTCTCAAAAAGTTCGTTGAAAGGCATATGAAGGTTTTCGAAATTGTTTATTTTAAGGAGTGAATGTTAAAGACAAGTAAAAAACATAAATTTTTTATATAGAACGAGAGGCCGAGATATCTATAATCCTATTTTCCTCACTCTTCGATTTTTCATGATTGTATTCCATTCAAATTTTAATTCAAAGATATATTTTAATTGGATATGAGACTTTTAATCCGACGCAGTAAACTGTTAGCTAATATAATTATCAAATTATCATTTTTGGAGTTATAAGAAGGCTTCTTTTACGCAATTCGGTACTACTTGATTATCTTTATCGACCAAAAAATTATCGCCAAACTATATGATTAAATACGAATAATGGCTTATTGTCAATGTCGTATTCACTTGACATTAAACACGTTATGCTAATTTATTTATTTATATTTTATTTATTTATTTGTTATTTAAAATAAAAATTATGCTAATTTGTATGATTTACGAGTTTTTTGCGATTTATATAATTTTTGGAAATTAGTCGACGGGATAATCTTAAAATTTCATTTATATCTCTGCTATTTTCTTTCACGAATTTTCAAGAAATTTTATTTTATTATTATTATTTTTAATAAATTGATTTGAACCTTTTTAATTTGATTAAAATAAATAGCTTCCTTTTACAATTATTCTTAAAAGTAAGTTTATTGATGACACCATCTATGAAAGAATTTAATAATTATTGTTTCACAATTTAGATTTATTAATTAAAGGTTAGGTTGTTTTGAGAGAAATATTAAACGAAACCCTCTGTACGATCTGCGATCACATTTAGCTTGGCAAATTTTTGCTACACACTTGTTATAAGGTTGATTTCTGTGATGAAATCGCTTTTTTATCGATTTATGAAAGAAAAATTATTGCTTTGTCACAACTATTTAATAAAAATTTGCTACTTTGTATTTTATTTCTTGATATATATCTGTGATAAAGTATCAATATATATGTAAGTAATTATTCATTTTTCTCCCTTGAAGAAAAAATTTATCTCTAATTTTTAATGCGTTTTAATTGAATAAAAGTCAGAGTTTTATTATTATTATTATTAATTTAGATTACTTTCTGTTTTTTGGTTTTCATGAATAATTCAAAAGGGATATAGTAGGTATTGTCTATCTGAAATCTTTTACCAATCTTTTGTAAAAGGAAAAATTTAGAAGTTCGAATCCTTATATAGAAAATACAAAAAGAGTTCATTTTCACACATTTGATTACCCTATTTCCCAGCAGGAGGCGCTGCAAACAGAACCAAAATTTACGTTCAATCTATGCTACCTATTTTTAACTTATGTATAGCTGTCGTACAGTTTCAGATGGAGGGGTAAGGATAACTTTAAAAGTTTTCAAAACAACAACGCCACTCTCTTAAATAAAAAAATACATGAAAGGACACGTTAAAGATATTTTAAAAGATATTTTGAAGTAACGAAGGCTCCCGATGCCACCCCCCTCCATTTTTTAATTCCTCATGACTATGCATTTTTGTCAAACATCATTTATGTTTATAGTATAATCCAAGTGCAACGCTTTTCGCAAGGCTGAAAACATCAACGAAATTTAAGTCAACCCCCGCCACGCCTAAAATTAAATCCCGGGTATGCCACTAATAATAAGTCTCAAAATTTTTCTTAAACCTACTGTTACAAAATAACTATAAGTGTACTAATAAAAAATTTACAATGTAAATTTTTAACCTTTATTACTATGGATCTGTATATGAATAGCTATTTTCTTTATTATCTTTAAGGGTGTATTCGAAAAAATACTTTTCCACCTTCAACAACTCGAAATTTTCTAATACAATTTCAGACGCATTTTTAAAAGTAGAAACATGAAACTTGCTGAGGGGATATCTGAAGAGAATTATAAGGTGCCGCAGTGGTGACCATCCCCCCAAACCCAATGACGCAAATCCCCCCCCCCCCAAAAAAAAATCTTCATACTTTAACATCTACCCCCCTCCCCCCTCCCCCCCTCCCTAAACAGAATATCAATTGTAAAATATATTCTACTTATAATCTACTGCACATTCAAAAGATAGCGAGTTGAGCATAGCAGAATGAGTTCTTTTTGCCCTTATCTAGAATTCAAAGAAAGAAAACACAGGAACATTTCTGGAAATTCCATTTTGAAAAAATTTAAAAGTGATATTAAAAGAATCAAAATTTACAAAAGATAGCGAGTTGAGTATAGCAGAATGAGTTCTTATTGCCCTTATCTAGAATTTAAAGAAAGAAAACACAGGAACTTTTCTGGAAAATGAATATTGAAAAAGTTTAAAAGCGATATTAAAGAATCAAGATTTACAAAAGATAGCGAGTTGAGTATAGAAGAATGAGTTCTTATTGCCCTTATCTAGAATTCAAAGAAAGAAAACACAGAAACATTTCTAGAAATTCGATGTTGAAAAAATTTAAAAGTAATATTAAAAGAATCAAGATTTACAAAAGATAACGAGTTGAGTATAGCAGAATGAATTCTTATTGCCCTTATCTAGAATTTAAAGAAAGAAAACACAGGAGCTTTTCTGGAAAATGAATATTGAAGAAGTTTAAAAGCTTTATTAAAGAATCGAGATTTACAATAGATAGCGAGTTGAGTATAGCAGAATGAGTTCTTATTGTCCTTATCTAGAATTTAAAGAGAGAAAGCACAGGAACTTATCTGGAAAATGAATATTGAAAAAGTTTCAAAGCGATATTAAAAGAATCAAGATTTACAAAAGCTAGCGAGTTGAGTATAACAGAATGAGTTCTTATTGCCCTTATCTAGAATTTAAAGAAAAAAAACACAGGAACTTTTCTGGAAAATGAATATTGAAAAAGTTTTAAAGTGATATTAAAAAAAATCAAGATTATTTTACAACAGGTAAAAAAGGGAAATATTAAGAATGTAACCCCCCCCCCCCAAAAAAAAAATGTAATTTTTCTCAAATCCCCCCCCCCCAAAAAAAAAAAAAAAAACTAAATTGTACGACGCATCTTGCGCCACTTAAAAACCCTTCTCTGGGCACCCCTGAGGTGCCGTGTCATGTCATTTAGCGCTCAGTTCATTAGATTTTGATTTATAAACAATTACCTTCTCAGTATGACCCTTTTTTTCGTTCCCAGATCTCCCGCTTCGGAAAACTCGGATACAAAAGCCAACTTTGACTGCATATTTTGTAATATTTATTGCATTTTTAAAAAAATGGCAGACACTGTATCTTATAAAGTTTCTAAATAAGAGAATCTGCGAGTTGGATGCGTTTGAGAGCAAAAGTGAATTCAAAAATAAATCAGAAAATAAGCAGTTTGAATCGAAATACACCCTTAAAACTATCTGAAATGTAGTGCAAAATACAAAAGAAATCAAGATGACTGATAAGACTACATGGAGAAAGCGAGTTTATCTCTGAACCCAGATCCACAGTAATGAATGAGAAGCAACTCTTATTAAAACCTCACTCTTTATTCCTATCATCTCAACAGACCCACAAGAAGTGTTGCCAGAATTACTTAATGGCTCGATAGGGAGCACGCAATATCCAGGGCTCGACGCTAACACTGATCTATTGCTGCGTTGCACCTCCGCGTGCCCCGGGGCCCCCGCTTACCTGGATGACCTTGAGCAGCTCCTTAAGGGTCAGAACCAAGACGTAAACAACAATGATTTCAGTAGGGATTTTTCTTTTTTTTCTTTTCATCGGAGGGGGAGTTAGATATAAAGGCAGGAGGCGAAAAAAAAAAAATCGTGGTTCTAAAAAGTGTTTATTTTCCTAGTTAAACAGGGCAATAAAAATTATATTTTTTTCTGCTCCATGCATTGAAATAAGGTTGCTAAGAAAGAAAAAAAAAAAGAACATGCGATTTTACACCCTGAGTCACTAGAACTTAAGATGCCGAGAATGAAGGAATTTGTTACATTTTTCATTTATAGCAATATATTTGCATTAAAATATAGAAAAAAAAAAAAAAAAAAAAAAAAAAAAACGAATTGTATTTGAAAGAGAAATGATGTTGTATAAAAACTAATAAAGCTATAACATTTGATTTAATAAGCATTGCTAAATAAATCATTACAATCGCACAGGAAACAAAAAGGAGAAATATTTTGTAATATTATAAAACGTGTGTTTTGAATACTTCTATTATAATTTTGTTTTGACTTAACTCTTTACTGTTATTTTTTGTTTTGTTTTATTTTCCGCATTAAAATATGAAAAAAAAAATGAATTGTATTTGGAAGAGGAATGATGAAAAAATGGATAAAAACTAAAAACCTATAACATTTGATTTGATAAGCAATACTAAATAAATCATTACAATCATGATTCATTTAGTATTGCTTATCAAGCAATAATTTACATCATTTAAAGTGTAAAAAAAAAAAAAAAAAAAATAGCCAAGACTTAACCTAAGGTATAGGGTAAAGCGAATGGGTAGGTGTTCGTGAGCACTACTGGTCATCACACCGTTAACCTAAGGTATACTACAGGGCGGTTCAGAATTATATTTCAAAATGTAAAAGTAGTTACAGGTGGACTAAATAAGCAAATTTCGCATAGGAATGTATGCGCGGAAATGCATCGTTGAGGAAGCAGGCGGTGCTATTGATTTCAGTGGATAAAATTTACTTAGCAGGCTTGAATAGATATGCACTGCACGTATTCCGAGCAACATGCGTTGTTACACGAATGCAGTTAATACTAGCTGACCTAGCTGACAGGCATTTTACGTATGGGGATTGTGCAAGGAAATGCAGCTCAGAAGATTTTACATGAAGCAATTCCCGGGTAGGAATCTGCTGAGTCATCGAACATTTGAACATTTTCATGGGGAGACGAGCTATTTTCTGACCGATGTGAATGCTCCATGGACGTTTTATGATCGTTATCATTGACCAGAAAAAAAGATAGCCTTTAAAAACAAAGGCAATTTTTCACGATATTTTTAACAGTGTAGAAGTAAAATTTCAGTTACATACATAAAAGGCAAGCTCCATATTGATGTAATGATGCATTCTGTTCGAAATCCCTGCGGGGAATGACAATTCAGTTGGCGACGCGGTTTCATCCGCCAAACTAAGCATTTTCCTCTACCGCCACAACGCTGCATTTTTGTACCTACATTAAAATGCGAAATCTGCTTATTTAGGTCCCCTCTAACCGCCATTACATTATCGACTTATAGATCTGAATTATCCTGGATTTCTGTATAAGATACTGGATGTCCATGTCAAAAAAAAAAAAAAAAAAAAAAAAAAAAAATCGAGTTCTGTTACAATTTATAGTTTTTAGGAGCACTTCCAGTTTCCAAACCTGTTCAAAAACTGGGGGTGTTTTTTAGAGAGAAAAAAAAAAAAAAATACAAACTAATGATGTTTTATATCATCCATACTAGAGATGGAATTGCTCGGGAAAAAAAAACGGAGAAATTGGGGAAAAAACCGGGTTTTTTCAGTTTTTTTTCCGAAGGCTTATTTTTCAATTTTTTCCAAACTGAAAAATTGAAATTTCATTTGTAAAAAAATATATTGAAAACCTTATAATAGCTACATTCTCATACTTTTAATTTTATTTAATTTTATGTTGAGTGTCCCACATGAAAACTTTAATGTGGGTAATCTGATTTCAGCAGAAATCTGTTTGAGAAGACTTGAAAGGATCCTTCACTTTTTTTTCTAGTTTGAAACACAAGACCCTTCGCAAAACTTCTCTTGAAAAATAGACATTTCAGAAAAATGTTTAATCTCCAAATTGAATCTTTTACAAATGCAGTGATTGCAGAAAAAAAATCTCATGCCATACAGCAACTGAATCTTATCAAGTTGTATACATGTATTGATAACCATTAAAAATGTCTGAATAAGAACCAAAATATAGTAATTTCTAAATCATAAATTCTGATTATATTTGTATAAGTATATACAAGAAGTTCACAATTTCACAAAAACAGTATTACATGAAAAAAAATCTAGATATATAATTAAATGCAACTTCTGTTTTTAAAAATTAATTCATGTGCAAAATTATTTCAATAATATGCCGATTAATGGGAATGGTAAAATTAAAAATTTAACATAAAATTCGAAGCATACATTTATTACTTTCTTCTATCTTTACAAGAAGCAAGTATTGAATTCGTGAAAAATTTGACTTCCGGTTTTTGGTGTATTTAAACGTTTTAGAGAGTCCTGAACACGATTTGGTGGTTTTTGGAAAATATCTGTCAGTCTGTGAGTCTGAAATAGACAAAATTTTTATGGGCACTCTATCTCAAGAACAGATGCACATAAGTTCACAAAACTTTAGATTCAGTTACACATTGATATAAACTTGAGATGTTTAGTTATTAGTGTATATCGTCCAACCGATGGCGCTGCTATGCTACATTAGTCATGATTTCCACAATAGTTCTATCTCAAAAACTAAAAGACAATTTTTCATCAAATTGCAGATTCAGCCGGCTCCTGATATATATTAATATTGGTTAACTTTTGGTGTAAATTTCCCTATAGGTGGCACTACTATGCTGTATTTTTCAAGATTTCATTATAGCTGGTTAATTGAATATTTTTCCAAGGTGTTGAATCTAAAATTGACCTCCACTTTACCTCCATAATATACAGTAATGTTGCAAAACATTGGCAGTTAGCATTAGAAAAGTACAACTGCGATGGAAAAAAAAAAAAAAAATCCATATTTTATTACAAGTAAATACGTTCCAAATTATACTTTCCTTCTTGATTAAACTTTGAATTTCAGTAGTTTTCTAAAGCACAGTAGTTTATCTCTCTGCGTAACTGCTTTTATTACTTACCCATCATACGTAGTATAGGGTAAGTCTTGCAATCGTTTTGAAAATCGAAAAATTTTTTTTGACGGATTTACACGTTTTAGATAGTGGAGATTCCGAAAAACATATTTTTAGAAAAAAAATTTTGCCGTCCGTCTGTCTGTCTGTAAACGCTCTATCTCCCAAACAAATTGAGATAGAGACTTGAAATTTTGTATGTAGTTAGTATGTAAGAATGGGACGAACCCTATTTAATATCAGCAACCTCGATTATCTGGAACTATTTTTTCCGGATTCTCGAAAAATTGGTTCTGATGAAAGGTATATAAAAATTTTCGATTTTTTTTTATTTTAAGGAATGCATGTAAAAGACAATAAAAAAACACACATTTGCATATAAAACGAAGACGATCGGATTATTAGTTGCCGAGATATTTGTAATCTTGTTTTCCACATTCTTCGATTTTTCATGACCCTGTATTTCATTCAAATTTCAATTCAGAGGTATATTTTAATTGGAAATGAGACGCTTAATCCGAAGCAGTTAATTGTTAGTTAATAGAATTATTATTTTTGGAGTTATAAGGATGTTTCTTTTACGCATTTCGGTACTACTTGAGTAGTTTGGCGTTTTATATAATTTGTCGAAATTGGTACATCAGCAGTTCTTTAATAAAGCATTACTATGTATATTAACAATATTTAAATTTTGTTTATGAATTGCAATGCATTGTATAAATAGTTTTCACATGTTTTATTTTCATATACATATCCATGATGGGTAAGTATTACGGTGGCCCCCAACGACTAGTTAATTCTTCGCGAGCATTTTCTATTTGTAGTGTTCTGTTTTTATAACTTTTGAGTTCCACTCTTAGAAATATGAAATTACCATATGGAAATATTATTGAATATAGTCTCTTACTCAAGAATGGAATACCAGATTTCAGGATAAAAAGAAAAAAAATTACGTTTAATTTAACTTTAAAAAAATATTTTCCTGGTTTCAGTGAGTAAAAATCTAACAGTCAATAAATCGTATGTTGTTTTTTAGTTGCAGACCTGAGTAAGCCAAACTAAAACTTACTTTTGTTTGAATTTAGATTATAAAACTAAATCAAAACTTATTTGTGTTGAGATTGGAAAGCTATACCAAAACTAAATATATTTTTTAAAGGAAATAAAATCATAATTGTAGGAAAAAAGTAGAATATTGTAAAAAAATACTTTTTTTAAACAAACAAGGGAATTTTATAATACTGATATTCATAATAATGACAAAACTGCAATAATTTATTTCACTAAACTAATATGATTTACTTATAAACTATACTTATGTAAATGGGATACATAATTTATTTCATTTCAAACTGTAGGCATATTGGCTCAACATTAGGTCAGTTGGTAGTTAGACATAGAGGTCTGCACGGGCCGGAATTTCCAGGCCCGGGCCCGGCCCGAAAGTTAAAATTTCAGCCCGGGCCCGGCCCGGCCCGAACGAAAAAAATATTGGCCCGACCCGGCCCGGCCCGAAAGTTAAAATTTCGGCCCGAGCTCGGCCCGGTTCGCAAAAAAGTTTAAAATTCGGCCCGAATCCGGCCCGGCTCGAGTGAATTTCTACAGAACATTGATCTTTAATCTTATGGAAGAGTTCTGACCAAAAAAATTATATTAGTCTTTTTCTTTTTTCATGTTTATAATCTCCATTTTTGCAGAAGTGCCGTAGGCTGCGATATTTATGCTTTTAAATGAATCTTTGTTTGTTGTATGTAAATGTTTCAGTTATCACTAGTATTATTAATCCATATTCCCTGTAATGTAATGGAGACAAAAAATCGAAAAAGCGGTATATGGTAAAATTTCCAAAGACGAAATCGCTTTGGAACGAAAAAAAATGCATTCCTTTCTTAACAGATGTAAATGTTTAATATATTTTTTTCTCCCGCATTGTTGTATTCATTTTGCATGGATGAACATTTTAAAAGAAACTTTCAGTTTTCAGTTTAAAAAAAAAATTCCGTCATAATCATGTTTTTTTGTGTGTGTGTGTGTGTGTGTGTTTAATTCTATTTTAAAACGCCTAGTAATCTACGATTCTTTAAAAGGAATGAATTCTAATGTTTAATTGTAGAATAATGACGGCTTAAAAGTATATGCTTTTTTTGCAGAAATTTTTGGACAAAGCCAAATATTTCTGATTTATAAAAAGTCGAGAAAAGGATTTTCATATAATAATATTCAATAGGAACTGATTATTTTAATCCATGAAAACTAGGAAGAATGGAATCAGTCTCGGCTTCGTACGGGAAAAAAAAAGTTAGGCCCGGTCCGATACTCCAGCAAAAAAATTAAGGCTCGAGCCCAGCCCGGCCCGAAAAGATTAGTGACTAGGCCCGGTCCGGCCCGGCCCGAAAGGATTAGTGACTAGGCCCGACCCGGCCCGGCCCGAGTCTTCAGAAGTAAGGCCCGAGCCCGGCCTGGCCCGAATGCCATCATTGGAAATCGGCCCGTGCAGACCTCTAGTTAGACATACAGGGTGTTTCGCTACCAGACCGACAAAATTTGAGGAGTGTTAGTATACATGAAGACAAACATTATTAAATAGGAAACCATGGGGCGCAAACGCCTTCCGTAGGAGCTAGGGGCCATTAAAGTTTAAGGTCCAAAACTTCAAACAATTATAAAAAACGGAAAAAAGGGTGGATTCGTTTGCGGTTTTCGCTAAAATCATTCTCTACATCACGATTTGCTTGTAAAAAAGTTTTAAAGGTTATGTTCAAAAATTGTCGATAGAGGGCGCTTTAGACTTTAGAGTAACAAACAACTACTTTTTACCCTTATTTTGTTCACGGGGTTGAAATTATTCTAAAGTTTAGACTTTAACTTAAATTTTAAGCACAAAATCGGAAACATTGTTATCGGGTAACTAGCGAAAATTGAACCGTGAACAGAGGAGGGGATTTTGAACGCTCATAAACATTTGACAATCTAATCGATTTTGTTGCAGTTTGCGTTCAGGTCATTCCCTTGGTAATTATTTTATTCAAAATGGTGTATAGCATTGGTGTTCCCATTTTTTGATAGAAGGCGCTTCCGACACATCTCCGAAATTTCAGTGGCATTACTCCTGTATGTTTTATTACCAGACAAACATACTTCCAGGAAGTATTAGGGATGCAAAGACGACTCGGAATCATATTATAATGTAACGTCGAAAATGCCTTTTTTACGAGTTAGGGTTGAAAGAAACAGAGAAAAAAGCATCTTGATATTTCTCCAACACGTTCTATCGGAACTTCTGGTAATAGCACATATTCATCTTTCGCTGCGCCACTCTATAGCATGATGGGGTTCCTCCACATTTTACCAACGATGTTTGCAGACACCTCAACGTAACATATGGACAGCGGTGGATAGATAGTGGTGGCCCGGTTCGTTGGCGTGCCAGATCGTTGCACCTACTTCATTATGTCAATTACTTTTTGTTGCCCAACTTTATTTTATTACTGTATAATTGTTTTGTATTTTTTAAATAACTATGCTGGGTGGGGCTAGTTGAGCTCAAAACCAATTGGTAGCCCCCCACCTGGCTCAATCTGAATCTGAATCAATATGGACTTCTTCTGCTGGGGTCAAAGGAAAAGTTGAATGTATGAGACTCCCGTACCGTCAGTGGAAGACCTCTCAGCTCGAATTTCTGTAGTTGCCAGAAAGCTATCCGAGATGCCAGGAATCTTTCAAAGCGTGAGGAAGTGCATGCGACGCTGCTGTCAAGCATGCCCGATTACTTTTGGTCGTAATTTCGGACACCTTTTGTAATGAAACCCTTAACTATATTGTTTTCTGTACCATTAACGTGTAGCTGTTTCACTAACTGTTTCTGTTGCTTTTTTCTCTGCTTCTTTTAACAACAACTCGCTAAAAAGACATTTTCAACGTTGCATTCCTATGTGATTCCGAGTCGCTTTACATCCCTAACACTTCCTGGAAGTATGTTGGTTTGGCAGTAAAAAACCCAAGAGTAATGCCATTGAAATGTCGGAGATGTGTCGGAAGCGCCCTCTATAAACAAATGGAGACACAAGAGCTGTGAGTCATTTTGAATAAAATAATTATCAAGGGAATGACCTACATGCAAACTGCAACAAAATCGATTAGTTTGTCAAATGTTTATGAGCGTTCAAATTCCCCTCCTCTGTTCACGGTTCAATTTTCGCTAGTTACCCGATAACAATGTTTCCGATTTTGGGCTTAAAATTTAAGTTAAAGTCTAAACTTTAGAATAATTTCAATCCCGTGCACAAAATAAGGGTAAAAAGTAGTTGTTTGATGCTCTAAAGTCTAAAGCACCCTCTATCGACAATTTTTGAACATAACCTTTAAAAATTTTTTACAAGCAAATCGTGATGTAGAGATTGATTTTAGCGAAAACCGCAAACGAATCCACCATTTTTTCCGTTTTTTATAATTGTTTGAAGTTTTGGACCTTAAACTTTAATGGCCCCTAGCTCCTACGGAAGACGTTTGCGCCCCATGGTTTCCTATTTAATAATGTTTGTCTTCATGTCTACTATCACCCCTCAAAGTTTGTCGGTCTGTTAGCGAAGCACCCTGTATAACTGAAGTTATTTCAACAGAGATATGATATTACAAACAATAGCATTATAATAAAAATTCTTAGGCTGTGAAATAAAAACTAAATTTTTATAAGCAGGCTTTGCTTCTTTCTTTTTATTTTGTAATATAAAGTGAAAATAATTTTCTTTTTAATACAAATAAATGGAAAAAAATATTTATT
Source organism: Maratus speculifer (assembly GCA_964019185.1). Taxonomy (NCBI): domain Eukaryota; kingdom Metazoa; phylum Arthropoda; class Arachnida; order Araneae; family Salticidae; genus Maratus; species Maratus speculifer. The sequence continues at coordinate 216,252 of CAXHSM010001615.1, forward strand.
ATTTAATATTCTCTAAGAAAATATAATTTATTTGGGAAAAACAATCATAAAAAAATCAATTTTTCCAACTTTTCCGTTTTTTTCCGAAAGAAACGGTAAAAAACCAGTTTTTTTCCACAACTTGTATTTTTCCGGAAAATTTACATCTCTAATCCATACATAATATGGGAAAAACGTTAAAAAAAATATTAAAATGTAAAACAAGAATTTGTATTGTTTTAAAGTATAGGATCAATATCATAGCAAACGCGGTAGCGTTTGGTATAATATGTTCAAGAAATGGAAAATGCAACCGTCTTTTTGAAATTTCTGGCGAACCAGCTGATCTACGAATGTGATTTTTTTGTAAAAAGATAGAACTCGATGAGACGAATAAAATGATAGCATTAAAAAATTTATCGTAGTTTACTGTATTTTTATCTTTATGATAAAACTTAATTTAGATTTTTTCCCCTTTGTATGCTTACCGGTCGCTGAGAAAATCGAATTTGTGTCTTAAAACTCCAGTTGAACATTGTTTCTTAATGTTGCTGTTGTAGTTTTTTTTTAAATTCATTGCCACCAATAAATTTAAATTAATATGAAAATTGTTATGTATGTAACATAATTCATTAAAAATTAAATAAATCACGTGAAAAACGTAGTTATTTGTTTTTATTGCGAAGTTTTCAATTTCAGTTCTTTGAATAAAGTTGTGAACGCACTGTAGTTTTTTCGTTCGATTCTTTGGTTTATTTTTCAAATATTATGCATTTTATATGACAACGTAATGACTTTCTTGTTATTCGAATACAAGAGTAAAACTGACAGCAGCAATTTTTTTCATTCCCAAGATATAAAAAAATCCTCAGTTTTTATCAAAAAATTTAAATGACTAGTATTTAAAAATTATCTGAGAGCATAAAAAAGGTTAACATGTTTTTGAGAATGAAAAAGGGTTTGACAAGTGCTTCTATTAAAAATTGAGCATGAAGGAGGATAAGGGATCCCTTCTTGACTGCAAACCACTTTAGTGCCATCTTTGGAAAAATCATATTTGCGCTTTTCCCATGAAAACAAATCAGTCACAATCTATACTAATAAAATCCGTGCGCCTCTGTCTGTCTGTCTGTCTGCTTGAAGCCGATTACAGTTCGCAACGCGGGCGAGTTGGAAGTCGCGTGAGGTGTCTTTCGATTGGAAAAATTCCGGGGAAGTCATTTCAGGCATTTTCGAGACCGTGGGACCAAAATTAAAAAAGTTATGAATTAAAAACCCCTTGGGAATAGGAACGGAAAATATCTTAATTCCCAAACGGCGCTCCGAAGCAGAACACTGCGCCACCTTGCGGTGAAGAACCTGAACTTTTCCCCAAAGAAGAAACGGCCGAAAACCGCTTTTTCTACCGGCGCTAATTGCGTTTTTTTTTTTTTTTTTTTTTTTTTGCGCGTTTTTTCTTAAACCATAATGCAGACAGTTTTTAAAATAGAAAAAAACTGATTACATATTCAGAATTTGCGTAAAAATCTACTTCTGATGAACTAAAAAATACGAAAAAATGTCTTATGGGCGCGTAGTACCCACCGTGCAAAACCAAATATTTTTTACGGGACTATGGGCGCGAAGCGACCATAGTTCCGATGCACAATCTTTTTTTTTCAAGTGCACGTGGCCCACAGTGCGAAATCACATATTTTTAACGGGACCATGGCTCTTTAATTTACCTTTTTTTTGTGCTTGAGGATTCGAACACCAAGACTTGCTTATTAAATGAATTTTTTTGCTTATTATATACTGCTTAATACCGAGGTTCGTTTGGAAAAAGTGGCCCAGCTAGCGGGCGTAGCTCGCTAGTTACTATAAAAATGTGAAATGTAAAGACGTAGCCAGTAAAGGCGTAGCTCGGTTAAACATGAATGTAAGGCTAGGCCACATAGTACAAAAGCCTAGTTCTTTTAGCGCATCACAATCACACTCAAATAGTGTCACCAAGCCACGCAGAGAAGAATTGCAGAGAAAATAGATTGTAGTGCAGTGTAGAATAAACAGTACAGTTAATGTGTAAAGCACGATAGAAAATTCGACTGAAGTACCGCAAATTTCTTTTATATGGAAAAAGCGCAAGCATAATTTTTTCAAAGTTAACATTGAAGTGAGTTGCAACCAAGAAGGGATCCCTTGTCCTCGCTCATGCTCAGTTATTAATAGAAGCACTTGTCAAACCCTTTTTCATTCTTAAAAACATATTAACTGTTTTTGGTGCTCGTCAGAGCATTTTTTAATATTAGTTAGCATATGAGTATCTCTCATTATTAGCGTAGGATCTTAAGAAGTTCCGGGATACAAAAATCTTTAATTTTTCAAAAAAAAAAGAAAAAAAAAGCACTAAAAATTTATGTTTCTTATTTTTAAAATGACATTTAAATCATGTTTCTATCTTAATTAGAAGAGAAAAAATTATTATTTTTTTTTTTCCTTTGGTTTGTTTTCGAAATCTAGCTTTCAAGCAATGGTTGCATGAAATGACATCATGTTTTTCTTCATGATGAGTTTTTCTACAATTTCTCGGATTTAAATCATTATAACTGAAGAAATGTTAAAAATAAATGATTCAAATTTAGAATATGTCTTTTTTAATTGTTTCACTTTGATTTGATTCAAAAAGTACTTACTTTTGATTTTTTAAAAAAAATTTACATCTTTTTTTTTTTTTTTAATTTTTACTTGAAATATTTTTATTTTTTTTTTTTTAAATTAATATTTTTAAAAAATGCTGAATCAAAATTCAAATTTAGATATTTCTGTTTATTTAAATGAAAAAAAAAATAATAAATAATGAAATTTTACAAATAATATTTTGAGTTATAACGATTTTAATTTATCCCACTTCTGTAATAAATGAAAAAAAAAAATGAAAATTATGAGAAAAATCACGTGATTTTGTTTGTAAATAATATGGTTAACCATCACAAAAAAATTCAAAATTTTGGCTCGATAAATAAAAATAATTTTAAAATGTGTCCTGAACCCGCTTAAAAGGATTAAGCTATAGGTGAAATTAATTACATAAGGTACCCTGGGGTAATAACGCCACGTTAAGGTTCTACCATTTTTCACGGCTCAGTTTTAGTTTGTATTTCTCAAATAAATATATGATTTGATACAGCAACTCATTGACTATCTGTATAAAAAAAAATTATTTAACAGATATGTATTCATAAAATGTAATGGCGTGATTTCTTGACCAATGCTATTTGGTGTTATTACCCACTATATGGGTAATAACGCCATGCAAACAAAACTATGAAATAAGGTGGAATAATGGCATGTAGATTGCCCAATTCTAAAAATACAAACTTAGAAATTGACAAATTGCATTCTAAGCTATTGAAAATATTCAATTTTTTGTGAAAGTGTAAGAAAAATGAAGGTGTAATGTGTGTGTGTGGGGGGGGGGGGGGAGGCAAAAGAATATCAGACCGTGGGCTTCTTTTTGCTTAAAAAGGACCGCTTAAATAGAATTATTAGAAACATTGCACAGTTTTAACTGTGTTTATTTGAATCAGTATTTAGGATGTAGCTCGGCCACTGTAGGGAATCAGCCGGGGTATTAATGCCAAGAATTGGCGTTATTACCCCGTTATAGTTATTGCGGGGTATTAATGCCAAGAATTGGCGTTATTACCCCGTTATAGTTATTGCGCTGTACATTTTAAATTACAAATTATCTCGAGAAGATATCCAAAATCTTCAACAACATTTTGAAAGTCCATGAAGTGTACTACAAATTTATGTAATTAACAAAGTATTTCCGGATAAAAAAAGTAGTCTTTACATCACAAAACTTATCTCGTAAATTTTAGATCAAGCGTTAATTTTAGTTGCTTGTAAAAACAATAAGACCTAAAAATGAAATAAATTAACTTGAAGCTGTTTTTTGCGATTTTTATGACTCAAAACCCTTCTGCGCAGAGCACATGGGTGTCATTTACCAGATTATTTCATAATTATGCAAAATATTAGCACTTGGCGTTATTACCCCGCCTGGCGTTATTACCCCAGACCACCTTATATTAATGTTTGCGAAGGAAAAAATAACTGTTGCAGATACATTGGCATTGTCTCGCGTCATAATTCATTTCAGATTTTACTTGCGACATTGCCACTTTACAGTCAAAATATTGAGAAGGATTTTTTTATAAGCTTGCTTTTTCCGGAGACGCAAATCCTGAAAGCAATACTTGGAAATCTATTAGAATGTCTTCATTTGAAATGAATCCGTCATTCAAATTATTATTAAGACATTCTATGTATAAAATAAAGACATATTATTCTCCTGCAGATGTAATTTGAGGTCTGTGCATGCGTTGTTTACCTAAATGTTAGTCTTGGAATCTTTATTTCAGATTGGAAGACATCGTCGCAGTTCCAATACAGTTTTGGATGGCAAGAATCAGCATGCTGCTGGACAATGCAAGTTGTCACTTAAGTTGTAACGGTGGTTTGCACAATTTAAGTTTCTAATTTTTGAATACTTCTGAAGAATCCTAAACTGGGCTTCACTAATTTAATCAGCCATGTTTGCCTATTATAGACCTATGAGACGCAATAACACAAGTCAAGGCATAGCATAGTTCATCTTTGTTTCGTTGGACAAGTTATTTTTTTCTAGGATGGCGAATTTCCTGAAATGTGGGTATTTTATAATGATCTACATATCTAATATAAACGGCAAGTTATTCTATGCTCAAAATGCCCATAGTTTCATCAGAATTCAAGCTGAAACATCGCGTTATTCATTTTGATAGTTAGTACTTCAGTAACTATATTCTGGTGTATCCGAATGATTTTATTCTGAATATTTAGGCTCAAATAAGTATTCTGTGGCGATTTATAATCTGTCGTTTCGATTCATCATCTCCACACTAAAGTGTGAAAAAAGAGCCCTTAACTTGATTTTTTTTTTTTTTTTTAATCGGTTTCACTATTTTTAAGAGGACTGTTATTATGATCATCTCAAAGTGGCATTTCTTGCTCTGTACAAAATAGGATTGTTGCGCCCTAAGAAAATTCTCCAGTGGCTGCTGTGAAAAATTTGAAAAAAAAAAAAAATTCCTACATAGGAGTATTTATCCCTAAAGTGGATAATTCATCAAAAGACGAAGAAATATTCATAGATTAACAGACAAATGTGGGTGCACATTTTTTTTCTATTAAAGATTCATAAGCAAATAATTTAAAACAGTTTATAGAAGAGCTTCGGGCATGCCGGCAGGACCCTAACTAGAAGTGAACAATAACGGCCCATATTTTATATTTCTCTTTCTCTCTGACATAGAAAGATAAACATGTCGGAAATTGCACGTGAAGCGTAGCAAATGAGGTGCGTTCGTACTCTAACGAAGTTTCATTCAGATCTTGCTGATATAGTAGAGCGTACTTTGGATACAGTATAGTGGTCGAAACCTTTGTGTTCGTGTAAATATGCAGGGAGTAATTTTTATTATACTTCATTAACGTATATCTTATTTATAAAATGTGAAGTAGTTTAATATAATTAAAACACGCCACAAACAATGTTTCCCCGTATAACATTATTTAGTGGAATACATTTGTGTGGCCTGTAATTTAATAATAAATATTCTTTGCATCACAGATTGTACAGAATGTATTTTTTAGTACATATTTCATAGATTCATGTCAATTCTATTATGTTCAAATGAGTGTAACACCAATAAAATGCATTTGAAACTTTTTTTTTTCCCCATTGATCGTAATGTAACGGAATATTTTTATTGTCCCTGTAATTGATCTATGCATCCGATTTTCATAACATTTGAAATGACTCGACAAAATTATGTAATAATTATACATTTTAAATTTCAAACGATTAAAATGCATTTGAAACTTTTTTCCCCATTGACCGTAATGTACGGAATCCTTTTCATTGTCCCTGTAATTGATCTATCCATCCGATTTTCATAAAATTTGAAATGACTCGACAAAATTATGTAATAATTATACGTTTTAAATTTCAAACGATTAAAATGCATTTGAAACTTTTTTTCCCATTGGCCGTAATGTAACGGAATACTTTTGATTGTCCCTGTAATTGATCTATGCATCCTATTTTCATAACATTTGAAATGACTCGACAAAATTATGTAATAATTATACGTTTTAAATTTCAAACGATTAAAATGCATTTGAAACTTTTTTCCCCGTTGACCGTAATGTAACGGAATACTTTTGATTGTCCCTGTAGAGGTCTGCACGGGCCGGCGGAATTGTTTCAAATTTTCTAACGGGCCGGCAGAATCAGAATAGTTTTCTCAACGGGCCGGGCCGGGCCGACAAACAAAATAAACGAGCCGGGCCGGGCCGGGCCGGCAAAAAAATTGAACGGGCCATACGGGCCGGTAAAAAATTTTTCGGGCCTGCCGGCCCGTTCTGAAGATTTGAGCGTAATCGATAAAATATAATCTATTTTCAACGCAAATGGTTTTAACGAGAATAAATATAAATGTGCGTCACGAGCCATACTAGTTTGACAGCATCAATATAAAAATGTAGCTTGTACAGTGTGAGATCGGCATCGGACAGTTAAGTTGTGTGTAACCCGTTTTAATATTTTTTTTTTTAGCTGACTCATACCGCGCCGAGATCAAGCTTGCATTATTTTTCTACATATAGACTTGCCGGACCGAAACAAGACTTAATTGTTCTCAAGATCTGTAGGGCAGACAACATGATTTGTAAAATTATTAACAGCGATAAAGAACTTATGTTAGATTAATCTTTAGATATATATACTTCTTGATGGCTTTTAAATTAATTTCTCAAACACGCGAAAGTTTGATGGTTTTTAAATTAATTTCTCAATAACGCGAAAGTTTGACACATTTTCAGATTAATTTTTAATTGTAAACATATAAAAGTGATAAGCCTGACTATTGAAGGCATTTGTAAACGAATAGCATTTTTCATTTTTGATGAATAAAATACTTGCAAGTAGTAGGAAAACGACAGTACGGGCTCAGCCGCAGGTGGCACTGTGGCACCGTGCCTCCTGCGGTGCCTCCTGCGGCTGTCCCACCGCCACCATCCCTCCTGGCCCCTCCTGCGGTGCCTCCTGCGCCCACCGTGCCACCACCGTCCCTCCTACCCCCCACTATGCATCCCCCTCCACGAACGCCCCCTAGTGGAAAAAAGGAACATTCTATTATAACAGGATAGGTCATCAACCTTCACTAATTAAAAATATTATCAATCACATCTCAACTCGAAATCACACTATATGATGAAGATTAAATTTATATTTGAATTTTGAACAACCGTAATTTTAATGAGTATTATTAATTAAGCGAAACAATTAAAATCTCAGTTTTTAACCATTTTATTTAGATTTCTTCAACTACAAGATGAGATTATCAATTTAACACAAGAAAGTTAAACATATATTCGAATTTTGCTTGATAGACATCTTAATGAGTAGTATTAATTAAGTAAAAACAATAGAAAATATCCAGTTTTATAGAAAAAGACTGATTTCTTACGATTTTTATCAACTATATGATCAATGTAACGACTTAAAAGTTGGAAGTTAAACATGTATCCTAGTTTTTCAACAGCTATAGCCTTAATGAGTATCGTTAATTAAGTAAAAAAAACAATGGAAAATATCAAGTTTTATGGAAAAAGACTGATTTCTAACGATTTTTATCAACTTAAGAGAGAAAACTTAAACATACATTTCAGTTTTTCAACAGCTATAACCTTAATGAGCATTCATAATTAAGTAAAAAACAATGGAAAATATCGATTTTATAGAAAAAGACTGATTTCTTACGATTTTTATCAACTGCAACATCAGTGTATCGACTTACAAGTTGAAAGTTAAACATGCATTCTAGTTTTTCAACAGCTATAATCTTAATGAGTATCGTTAATTAAGTAAAAAACAATGGAAAATATCAAGTTTTATAGAAAAAGACTGATTTCTTACGATTTTTTCAACTCAAACTTCAGAATATCAATTTGATAGAAAGAAATTTAAGCATGCATTCCAGTTTTGGACAACCATTTCCTTCATGAACATTATTAATTAAGCAAAACAGAAAATATTAAATTTTTAACTGATTTCTTCATATTTTTTATTTATTTATTTATTTTTTAATATAAAATCAGAATACACAACTTAAAATAGAAATTTAAACATATTTTTTAGTTTTTGAACAGTCGTTACCTCAAAGAATTTCGATAATTGAACAATTAACAAAGGAAACTAATGATTTTTTAACGAAAAAAGACGAATTAAACGAATTTGGTTAACTTTTACTCTAATTGGAAATTTCATCGTACTTTATGTATACCAACTAAGTAGAATTTTAATGCATAAACGAATAATTTAAAGAAATCCCCAACACACAAATGTGAACCTGCAGAGCATTTCTTATTACGTCATATCTAAACTAAAACTTTTTTCTGCAACCCCACCATGCATGCATTCCAGGTAGGGGAACATAACAAAGAATCTTGACGTCACAACTTACAAAGGTATACAAATGTTTACGTTCAAGAAAAAGTATCACATAGAGTGAAAAAAAAGAAGAGATTTAAGTTATTTATCCATTCTAGTTTTATAACAGTTACTACAACATCTCCAAATTAAAATTTGGAAGTCATAATGAGTATAATTAATTAAGCAAAATAATAGAAATATTAGTTTTTCAGAGGGGAAAAGACGAATTTAAACAAATTTTATTAGTTTTACACTAGTTTAATAATAATTTTAAGGAGGAAAAAGACGAATTTAAACTTTTTTTTTTAGTTTTACACTATTTTTTCTCATCTCCAACATGGATATATCAATTTTAACAGAAGAATTAAACGTATATTATAGTTTTTAACAACAAAATCTTAACAAGTATCATTAATTAAACAAAAATAAATATCAGTTTTAAAGAAAAGACGAATTTGAATAATTTTACACTAGTATTTTCAAAAGCAACATGGAAATATCAATACTTATTCACATATTTCACTTATTCACTGTATTCAATACTATATTTAATAAATTTGGATACACTTTAAGAATTTCCTAATCTATAATTAAATATTAGCTGTATATTTAATGTTACCCATGTTTTCAACATTAGTTCATAATCGTGAATTTTGTATTTTAAATACCATGTATTCAGGTTCAGATTATTTTCACTTGAAATCATACAGAATTTTTTAACAGAGTTTGTTTTTGAAATCATTGAAGCAACTGTATTTAATATTTTTAACACCAATTTTCTAAGATTTTCTAACATTTTCCGATTATACATTCTTCAGAAGTACATTTCTAAATGCTACAATCACTTTACATATCGAAAAGATATCATTGAAGCAACTGTATTTAATATTTTTAATACCAATTTTCTAAGATTTTTTAACATTTTCCGGTTATACATTCCTCAAAAGTTATTATTACGTATTCTAAACAATAGCAAATATTAATTTTAAGAATAAAAAGACGAATTTAAACAAATTTTATTAGTTTTACACTATTTTTTCTCACCTCCAACACGGATATATCAATTTTAACAGAAGAATTAAACGTATATTTTAGTTTTTAACAACAAAAATGTAATAAGTATCATTAATTAAACAAAAATAAATACCAATTTTCAAGAAAAGACAATTTTTTACACAAATTTTCAACTTTGAAATACATCGCTTACATATATTGTTACAGTATATTACTAAACTTAAACTTTTTAAAAAGTTTGAATGTCTTTACAAAGGGTTCATACTTATATTTTTCACGTCTTGACTGCATTCGAAATCTTACAACAAAAGTATACTTTTATTATTATTATTATTATTATTCTAGAAAACCTAAAAAATCGTTTCTTGCTGCTTTAGACACTTGACATATTAAAACTACTCTACCCATATAATTAATCAAATTAGGACATGATTCATCTTACACTTCAAAATTTCTGAATTTTTACAATACTTATTTTCATCAAACTTTATTCTTGATCCTATATATTTTAATAGCACAGAATTTTCACATCTGTTTTTATCTACTTATCAGAAAATTATTAAAACACCCAACAACATTTTTCAAATATGAATATTATCTTTACAATTTAATGATGCAAAACATACACGAATACAAAGTTTAATTTTTACAAACATTTCATATTTCAAACCAAACTATTCGAAATTTTCACAACGTAAGAGCAAACATTAGACGAACTTTTAAACATTAATATTGCTTAGATCTTTTCATCATAACTTTTAACTATGATAATTATCCATTTTTAGGTTGATTGTCGAAAAACTGTAACTGAAATTACATAAACTTAATGTAAAAAACCATGTTCTCACACAATTTCTTGAAATTCAACAAAGAATTGACTATTACTCCAATACTTATCTACTTCAATCTCGACTCTCGATAGTATATAGATATTACATCATTACATACTTACAACTCTTTTCAAACGTTTATCAGAAAATCAAGCCAATCAAAGTCTAGTAGTTATCACACCTGTTCCTCAGAAATATTACTATCATATGAAACAGTAAAGAAAATTAATAGATATTTAATATTTAATAACTTCATACGTGAAATTACTGTCGAATGAGAATACTAATAATCAATAAAATCAACTGTTGGACAAAAAAATAGTACAGATTACCGAAAATTCAAATCATTTTTTCTACAAAAATTACAAAAATTAACAAATGAATGACCAGTTAGAGAAATAATTAAAAAAAATAATGAACATATTTACAAATTTATTAAAATCACACCTTTTTCTGGATTACAAACCACAATTTCTTGAAAAATTTAACACCGAATTTGTAAGATTTTAATCCTAGTATTACATACACTCAATAAATATTCAAAATTAACAAAAAAATAATTTTTTAGTCTCATCAATAAGCAGAAATTCTATATTAAAAGAATATTTTCATAGTAGTACTTATAAAAATGAGAGTTTACAAACTGATTTTCATAATTTTATCACATTTAAACTTAATTTTTATACATAAAACATTATTTAATCAAATTTTATACTTTCTAATTCAGTAAAATTCAATACTTTTTTAGTTTTTAAACCAATACCACAATATTTATTTACATCAAACTTGATTCTTTACCTTTTATATTTCCACATTACACAAGTGAGTTAAATACTAACTTGGAACGGGAGTTGAAGTCAATTGATTCAATTCGATTTTCATCGTATACGCATTTCCCCTACACGAAATTTCTTACTTCTATAATCATCTAATGTATTAAAACTAATCTACTCATATTTTTAATCAATTCATCAGATGTTTCATCTCGCACTTCTGAATTATCATCCACCAAGTTGCTTAAAATATAAATACTATCTTTAAAGTTTTAATGTAGTATACATGACTAATCTTGAGTTTCCATCTATACTATTAATCAAATTATCATATGTTTCATCTTACAGTTCAACGATTTCTGAATTATCGTCCATCTAGTTGTTTAAAATATTAATAAAATGTTTATAGTTTTTGATTATACATAGTATGTATGAATACAATCTTTAATTTTTAACAGTTCATATTTCAAATAACCTATTTTCGAAACCAAACTATGTGAATTTTACCACAATACTTATCATCATACAGAGATTTGTGTTTCATACTTTTTCTAAAAATTATCAGATATGTACTCCTCAGAGGAATTTCTATCATATGAATAAATGAAAAAAAAAATTAATTTATATTAAACGTACAGCGAAATTTGATTGCAATATATATGTATTTAATAAAAATAAATAAATGAGCGATTATTTATACATTAAACCTTTACTAAATATATATTTCTTGCGTTATAAAGATGTTTCAACAAGATGAACCAAAACAGCAGCAAACTTCAGAAATTAATGATCTGAATGATTCATCCCTAGCACATGTAGCGTTAATGAATAATACATATGTAAGTACTTATATGAAAAATACTAGAATTCGTATATGAATCGTAATTAGAGTAAATATAAAATGATTTGTCTTACTGCCTACACTTTAACAAATGCCTTTTTACCTATATTGTTGAAAAGAATCCTAATTGTTTGCATTTTATTTCTATTACAGATGTGTTCTATTTGCTACAAACATTTCTTAAGTAAATCGAATTTAACAGAACATACAAAAATCCATACAGGTGAAAAACCTTACACTTGGGAAGATTACCAAATGCTGTTTTCAAGAAGGCGTGAATCAAAAGTGCACACATCATCATATAAAGCATCGTCAGTTATATGTAAACTTAGTGAGGATATTCAAAAATTATTCAGACGTTTGAAGAATTTAGACATAAAGGAAGATATTTAGACTATATATCCATCATATTTTCATAACACTTACCACAATATCTCAAACTTAAAATTTGGAAGACATACACACTGCTGAAAAGTAATTTTGTTACCCGTGATTCTTCTAACCAGCATGAATGTATAGATATTATTTTGCAATGTATCCTTTAAATGCTCACATTAAATATTCCTTTATATACATATATCGTTGTGTTTATTTTTTAAAAACCTATTACATTAATAAAATAGGTTACACACACGTACATACACATAACATTTTAAGTGAAACAACACACTCACAACTTAAAAAATGCATAAGAACATACAAAAATAAGCAGATGTATGAAAAAATATGCAAATTTACAAAATAATTTCACTGTTTTCTAGAAATACCAACAAAAAAATATTTAAAGTATAAAAAAATTACAAAAGTGAAAAGAAAAACACAAATGTAAAACAAAAATCACAAAGTGAAAAACTCACAACAAAGTTTTTGAAAAAAAAAAAATTTACAACAAAAATTTTTTTACAAAAACCAAAACTTCAAAAATGTTTTTCCAAAAAAATTTTTTTTCAAAAACATTTTTTACAAAAAAATTTTTTTTTCAAAATAAGTTTTTACAAAAGTAAAAAATAAAAAATCACAACGTTAAAAATATGAAAAATTTTAGTTAAAAAAAGTGTAAAAAAAATTGCAAAAAAAAATTGCAAAAATTTCAAAAAAAGTTACGAAAAAAGTATCAAAATTTTTGTTCTTTTTAATAGTAAATACAATGGTTTCACCATTGCATACTGTATTAAAAAGAACAAAAATTTTGATAACTTTTTTGATAACTTTTTTGAAATTTTTGCAATTTTTTTTGCAATTTTTTTTACACTTTTTTTAACTAAAATTTTTCATATTTTTAACGTTGTGATTTTTTATTTTTTACTTTTGTAAAAACTTATTTTGAAAAAAAAATTTTTTTGTAAAAAATGTTTTTGAAAAAAAATTTTTTTGGAAAAACATTTTTGAAGTTTTGGTTTTTGTAAAAAAATTTTTGTTGTAAATTTTTTTTTTTTTTCAAAAACTTTGTTGTGAGTTTTTCACTTTGTGATTTTTGTTTTACATTTGTGTTTTTCTTTTCACTTTTGTAATTTTTTTATACTTTAAATATTTTTTTGTTGGTATTTCTAGAAAACAGTGAAATTATTTTGTAAATTTGCATATTTTTTCATACATCTGCTTATTTTTGTATGTTCTTATGCATTTTTTAAGTTGTGAGAGTGTTGTTTCACTTAAAATGTTATGTGTATGTACGTGTGTGTAACCTATTTTATTAATGTAATAGGTTTTTAAAAAATAAACACAACGATATATGTATATAAAGGAATATTTAATGTGAGCATTTAAAGGATACATTGCAAAATAATATCTATACATTCATGCTGGTTAGAAGAATCACGGGTAACAAAATTACTTTTCAGCAGTGTGTATGTCTTCCAAATTTTAAGTTTGAGATATTGTGGTAAGTGTTATGAAAATATGATGGATATATAGTCTAAATATCTTCCTTTATGTCTAAATTCTTCAAACGTCTGAATAATTTTTGAATATCCTCACTAAGTTTACATATAACTGACGATGCTTTATATGATGATGTGTGCACTTTTGATTCACGCCTTCTTGAAAACAGCATTTGGTAATCTTCCCAAGTGTAAGGTTTTTCACCTGTATGGATTTTTGTATGTTCTGTTAAATTCGATTTACTTAAGAAATGTTTGTAGCAAATAGAACACATCTGTAATAGAAATAAAATGCAAACAATTAGGATTCTTTTCAACAATATAGGTAAAAAGGCATTTGTTAAAGTGTAGGCAGTAAGACAAATCATTTTATATTTACTCTAATTACGATTCATATACGAATTCTAGTATTTTTCATATAAGTACTTACATATGTATTATTCATTAACGCTACATGTGCTAGGGATGAATCATTCAGATCATTAATTTCTGAAGTTTGCTGCTGTTTTGGTTCATCTTGTTGAAACATCTTTATAACGCAAGAAATATATATTTAGTAAAGGTTTAATGTATAAATAATCGCTCATTTATTTATTTTTATTAAATACATATATATTGCAATCAAATTTCGCTGTACGTTTAATATAAATTAATTTTTTTTTTCATTTATTCATATGATAGAAATTCCTCTGAGGAGTACATATCTGATAATTTTTAGAAAAAGTATGAAACACAAATCTCTGTATGATGATAAGTATTGTGGTAAAATTCACATAGTTTGGTTTCGAAAATAGGTTATTTGAAATATGAACTGTTAAAAATTAAAGATTGTATTCATACATACTATGTATAATCAAAAACTATAAACATTTTATTAATATTTTAAACAACTAGATGGACGATAATTCAGAAATCGTTGAACTGTAAGATGAAACATATGATAATTTGATTAATAGTATAGATGGAAACTCAAGATTAGTCATGTATACTACATTAAAACTTTAAAGATAGTATTTATATTTTAAGCAACTTGGTGGATGATAATTCAGAAGTGCGAGATGAAACATCTGATGAATTGATTAAAAATATGAGTAGATTAGTTTTAATACATTAGATGATTATAGAAGTAAGAAATTTCGTGTAGGGGAAATGCGTATACGATGAAAATCGAATTGAATCAATTGACTTCAACTCCCGTTCCAAGTTAGTATTTAACTCACTTGTGTAATGTGGAAATATAAAAGGTAAAGAATCAAGTTTGATGTAAATAAATATTGTGGTATTGGTTTAAAAACTAAAAAAGTATTGAATTTTACTGAATTAGAAAGTATAAAATTTGATTAAATAATGTTTTATGTATAAAAATTAAGTTTAAATGTGATAAAATTATGAAAATCAGTTTGTAAACTCTCATTTTTATAAGTACTACTATGAAAATATTCTTTTAATATAGAATTTCTGCTTATTGATGAGACTAAAAAATTATTTTTTTGTTAATTTTGAATATTTATTGAGTGTATGTAATACTAGGATTAAAATCTTACAAATTCGGTGTTAAATTTTTCAAGAAATTGTGGTTTGTAATCCAGAAAAAGGTGTGATTTTAATAAATTTGTAAATATGTTCATTATTTTTTTTAATTATTTCTCTAACTGGTCATTCATTTGTTAATTTTTGTAATTTTTGTAGAAAAAATGATTTGAATTTTCGGTAATCTGTACTATTTTTTTGTCCAACAGTTGATTTTATTGATTATTAGTATTCTCATTCGACAGTAATTTCACGTATGAAGTTATTAAATATTAAATATCTATTAATTTTCTTTACTGTTTCATATGATAGTAATATTTCTGAGGAACAGGTGTGATAACTACTAGACTTTGATTGGCTTGATTTTCTGATAAACGTTTGAAAAGAGTTGTAAGTATGTAATGATGTAATATCTATATACTATCGAGAGTCGAGATTGAAGTAGATAAGTATTGGAGTAATAGTCAATTCTTTGTTGAATTTCAAGAAATTGTGTGAGAACATGGTTTTTTACATTAAGTTTATGTAATTTCAGTTACAGTTTTTCGACAATCAACCTAAAAATGGATAATTATCATAGTTAAAAGTTATGATGAAAAGATCTAAGCAATATTAATGTTTAAAAGTTCGTCTAATGTTTGCTCTTACGTTGTGAAAATTTCGAATAGTTTGGTTT
The DNA here is from genome assembly GCA_964019185.1 of Maratus speculifer. Taxonomy (NCBI): domain Eukaryota; kingdom Metazoa; phylum Arthropoda; class Arachnida; order Araneae; family Salticidae; genus Maratus; species Maratus speculifer. The sequence continues at coordinate 232,296 of CAXHSM010001615.1, forward strand.
GAAATATGAAATGTTTGTAAAAATTAAACTTTGTATTCGTGTATGTTTTGCATCATTAAATTGTAAAGATAATATTCATATTTGAAAAATGTTGTTGGGTGTTTTAATAATTTTCTGATAAGTAGATAAAAACAGATGTGAAAATTCTGTGCTATTAAAATATATAGGATCAAGAATAAAGTTTGATGAAAATAAGTATTGTAAAAATTCAGAAATTTTGAAGTGTAAGATGAATCATGTCCTAATTTGATTAATTATATGGGTAGAGTAGTTTTAATATGTCAAGTGTCTAAAGCAGCAAGAAACGATTTTTTAGGTTTTCTAGAATAATAATAATAATAATAATAAAAGTATACTTTTGTTGTAAGATTTCGAATGCAGTCAAGACGTGAAAAATATAAGTATGAACCCTTTGTAAAGACATTCAAACTTTTTAAAAAGTTTAAGTTTAGTAATATACTGTAACAATATATGTAAGCGATGTATTTCAAAGTTGAAAATTTGTGTAAAAAATTGTCTTTTCTTGAAAATTGGTATTTATTTTTGTTTAATTAATGATACTTATTACATTTTTGTTGTTAAAAACTAAAATATACGTTTAATTCTTCTGTTAAAATTGATATATCCGTGTTGGAGGTGAGAAAAAATAGTGTAAAACTAATAAAATTTGTTTAAATTCGTCTTTTTATTCTTAAAATTAATATTTGCTATTGTTTAGAATACGTAATAATAACTTTTGAGGAATGTATAACCGGAAAATGTTAAAAAATCTTAGAAAATTGGTATTAAAAATATTAAATACAGTTGCTTCAATGATATCTTTTCGATATGTAAAGTGATTGTAGCATTTAGAAATGTACTTCTGAAGAATGTATAATCGGAAAATGTTAGAAAATCTTAGAAAATTGGTGTTAAAAATATTAAATACAGTTGCTTCAATGATTTCAAAAACAAACTCTGTTAAAAAATTCTGTATGATTTCAAGTGAAAATAATCTGAACCTGAATACATGGTATTTAAAATACAAAATTCACGATTATGAACTAATGTTGAAAACATGGGTAACATTAAATATACAGCTAATATTTAATTATAGATTAGGAAATTCTTAAAGTGTATCCAAATTTATTAAATATAGTATTGAATACAGTGAATAAGTGAAATATGTGAATAAGTATTGATATTTCCATGTTGCTTTTGAAAATACTAGTGTAAAATTATTCAAATTCGTCTTTTCTTTAAAACTGATATTTATTTTTGTTTAATTAATGATACTTGTTAAGATTTTGTTGTTAAAAACTATAATATACGTTTAATTCTTCTGTTAAAATTGATATATCCATGTTGGAGATGAGAAAAAATAGTGTAAAACTAAAAAAAAAAGTTTAAATTCGTCTTTTTCCTCCTTAAAATTATTATTAAACTAGTGTAAAACTAATAAAATTTGTTTAAATTCGTCTTTTCCCCTCTGAAAAACTAATATTTCTATTATTTTGCTTAATTAATTATACTCATTATGACTTCCAAATTTTAATTTGGAGATGTTGTAGTAACTGTTATAAAACTAGAATGGATAAATAACTTAAATCTCTTCTTTTTTTTCACTCTATGTGATACTTTTTCTTGAACGTAAACATTTGTATACCTTTGTAAGTTGTGACGTCAAGATTCTTTGTTATGTTCCCCTACCTGGAATGCATGCATGGTGGGGTTGCAGAAAAAAGTTTTAGTTTAGATATGACGTAATAAGAAATGCTCTGCAGGTTCACATTTGTGTGTTGGGGATTTCTTTAAATTATTCGTTTATGCATTAAAATTCTACTTAGTTGGTATACATAAAGTACGATGAAATTTCCAATTAGAGTAAAAGTTAACCAAATTCGTTTAATTCGTCTTTTTTCGTTAAAAAATCATTAGTTTCCTTTGTTAATTGTTCAATTATCGAAATTCTTTGAGGTAACGACTGTTCAAAAACTAAAAAATATGTTTAAATTTCTATTTTAAGTTGTGTATTCTGATTTTATATTAAAAAATAAATAAATAAATAAAAAATATGAAGAAATCAGTTAAAAATTTAATATTTTCTGTTTTGCTTAATTAATAATGTTCATGAAGGAAATGGTTGTCCAAAACTGGAATGCATGCTTAAATTTCTTTCTATCAAATTGATATTCTGAAGTTTGAGTTGAAAAAATCGTAAGAAATCAGTCTTTTTCTATAAAACTTGATATTTTCCATTGTTTTTTACTTAATTAACGATACTCATTAAGATTATAGCTGTTGAAAAACTAGAATGCATGTTTAACTTTCAACTTGTAAGTCGATACACTGATGTTGCAGTTGATAAAAATCGTAAGAAATCAGTCTTTTTCTATAAAATCGATATTTTCCATTGTTTTTTACTTAATTATGAATGCTCATTAAGGTTATAGCTGTTGAAAAACTGAAATGTATGTTTAAGTTTTCTCTCTTAAGTTGATAAAAATCGTTAGAAATCAGTCTTTTTCCATAAAACTTGATATTTTCCATTGTTTTTTTTACTTAATTAACGATACTCATTAAGGCTATAGCTGTTGAAAAACTAGGATACATGTTTAACTTCCAACTTTTAAGTCGTTACATTGATCATATAGTTGATAAAAATCGTAAGAAATCAGTCTTTTTCTATAAAACTGGATATTTTCTATTGTTTTTACTTAATTAATACTACTCATTAAGATGTCTATCAAGCAAAATTCGAATATATGTTTAACTTTCTTGTGTTAAATTGATAATCTCATCTTGTAGTTGAAGAAATCTAAATAAAATGGTTAAAAACTGAGATTTTAATTGTTTCGCTTAATTAATAATACTCATTAAAATTACGGTTATTCAAAATTCAAATATAAATTTAATCTTCATCATATAGTGTGATTTCGAGTTGAGATGTGATTGATAATATTTTTAATTAGTGAAGGTTGATGACCTATCCTGTTATAATAGAATGTTCCTTTTTTCCACTAGGGGGCGTTCGTGGAGGGGGATGCATAGTGGGGGGTAGGAGGGACGGTGGTGGCACGGTGGGCGCAGGAGGCACCGCAGGAGGGGCCAGGAGGGATGGTGGCGGTGGGACAGCCGCAGGAGGCACCGCAGGAGGCACGGTGCCACAGTGCCACCTGCGGCTGAGCCCGTACTGTCGTTTTCCTACTACTCTTGCATAACCTTGTTCAGATACAAGTTTCTCAAATGGTTGCAGGTTTTTCTCCCTTCCCATGCTATCGCTTCCGGAAATTTTACTGAAAACGCTAACTATAACAATAATTTATTTCCTTTCAGTATTCTTAAATTGCTTGTATCAAAAACTGGATAATGCCATTTGATTATATTATATAGTTTCTGAATAAAGATACCTGCTATGCGTTTCTGAGAAAAAAATGAATTTAGAAATGTACCAGAAAGGCGCATATTTGAATTAACGAATGAATTTGGATTTAAAATCTTTAATAAAATGATCTAGAAATATTTTTATAAATCTTCTTTTATTAAACAGCCTCAAAAGTTACGATGTTTTTAACTTTCTTTCTTTTATTCTAAGCCATTAATTTTTTGATGAATCTTTATTTGATTGTTGAAAGCCTAAGAATCTTAGTAATCACTAATGTGGCTAATGTGTATTTCCTGTAAAATATACTGTAAAATCATTCCATAGATATGTATGCAGTATTCTTTAAAGAAATCTTAATTATATGAAAAAAAATCTGAATTTTTTAGAAATCGGTGAAATTGTAACGGGCCAAAACGGGCCGATCCGGGCCTGTTTTCACTGATTTCTGTACGGGCCGGGACGAGCCGAACTTTTGAGTTTTATAACGGGCCGGGTCGGGCCGAAAATTTTTTCCTACGGGCCGGGCAGGGCCCGGGCCTAGAAATTCCGGCCCGTGCAGACCTCTATGTCCCTATAATTGATCTATGCATCCGATTTTCATAATATTTGAAATGACTCGACAAAATTATGTAATAAATATACGTTTTAAATTTCAAACGATTAAAATACATTTGAAACTTTTTTCCCCATTGACCGTAATGTAACGGAATCCTTTTTATTGTTCCTGTAATTGATCTATCCATCCGATTTTCATAAAATTTGAAATGACTCGACAAAATTATGTAATAATTATGTATTTTAACTTTCAAACGATTCGGTTGGGTAGTTTTTGCGTTGTTATATGCGGAGAAACAGACGGACAGACAGACTGACGGAGAGACTGAGAGGCAACAATAGGTGCTATGTATATTTACATAATTACGAACGCACCAAATTAGTGCATATTTACATTGTAGTACCATGTTTCTTATTAAACTGTTGTAATAACTTCCTTTTATGCTAAGAAATGAATAGGATGATGAAAATTTTGAGTATATAATTAGTGAAAAATTAAATATCATGTTAGCTTCATATGTGCAAATAGGATGGGTGAGTGTTGAAACACTTATTTTAGGTATAATTTATTAATTCTGCAAAACTGTGAAAGGGTCTCAAAACCAAAACTAAATTACTAGATTTTTGAACAGAACTTCACTTGAATTTTCGGAACAAAAATTCATTTAGTGATTTTGGAGTATTTTACAGGAAAGACTCAAAATATTCTAGGGGAGCTGAGGCACCCCCTTAGCTGCATGCCGGGCGCCATTGCGAATTTGAAGTTTCTCGATATTCCATCATTTTTCTTAAAACTATTTCTTCTCAAAATTTCCTGCCTTTTTTACAATCATAACAACATTTTTTAAGATGATTTCTTTAAAATCATTAATTTTCATATGATGTTATATTAGAGGCGGCTATAAGATTTTAGTCCTTTTCTCTACAGAAAATTCTAACACTGACCACAAGTTTTCATTTTATGCTTTGGTATATTTAGGATAGAGAAAATTGAGGCAGATCATAACATGCAAGCAAATGTTTTATTTTTCCCCCCTAAGGACAGCTTATACGCCCATACATGTACACTTACGTATACACTTATTTTTTCTTAGATAAATTAATGATGTGGAATTACCCTTATAGAATTCTATTGCGCATAAAAACATCTAAAATTCCTTTTTAAGAAGAAATTATATTCTTAGTAGTAGATATAAATAAAGAAGAATATGAACGGTGTAGAAAAAAAAAATAATAAAATATTGTCTGTTTTTGTTATCATTAGAGATAACTTAGTCTTTTTAAACATTCGGGAAAGGCTTCAGTCCCCTTAGCCCCCTCCCTGTGTACGTGCTTGCCTATAGGGCAATTTATACCAAAAATGTAAACAGCAATATTTATCAGGCTATACCTGAATTTGAAGTTTGATGAAAATTCGTGAGTTAATTCTTGAGATAGAGCTATTGCAGGAATTGGGAAAATTTTAGCATAGCAGCGCCACGTGTTGGGCGATTAACACCAAAATGTAATTTTTAACAAAACTAATTTATATCACGGATTTATTGAATCTGAAGTTTGATGAAAATCCGTGCATTAATTTTTGAGGTAAAGCTATTGCGAAATTCGTGAAAAATGCAGCATAGCATGAGCGATTAACATCAAAATGTAAACAACATAAATTCATTTCAAAGACTAATTGAATCTGAAGTTTGTTGGAAATCCGTGCATTAGTTATTGAGATAGATTTGTTACGTAAATCGTAAAAAAATGCAGCATAGCAGCGTCTCCTGTCGAGCGATTTACATCAAGAACTAATCAGCATCAATCTATGTCAGGGATTACTTGTATATAAATTATTATTAAAATTCCGTGCATTAATTCTTGAGATAGAGTTATTGGGAAAACAATGAAAAATGCAGCATAACAACGCCACCTGTTGAACGATTTACATCAATAAGTAAACAGCATCAATTCATGTCAAGGACTAATTGAATCCAAAGTTTAATAGAAACTGTGCATTAGTTATTGAGATATAGCGTTGCATAAGTCTAAAAAAATGCAGCATAGTAGCGCCATCTGTTGAGCGTTTTACACCAAACACTAATTAGCCTCAATTTATATCAGAGACTACCTTAACAGATTTTTATCAAATTCCGTGCAATAATTCTTGATATAGAGCGCCCACAAAATTTATGTCATATATAGCAGGCAAACAGAGTCAGACTCACAAATACGCAGGCTCCCTGTCATCCACAGTCAGACATTTTGTAAAAAACATGCTTTTTTTTTTAAAATCTCTCCCGTACCCCCCCCCCCCCTGTAAACTTAACAAAAGATCATCACAACTAATGATATAAGCTTCTTACCACTATGAGCCCGTATCCAAAAATTGAAACAAATCGGTTAATTCTGCATGAAAAACCATTTATCTAAATTATGAGGAATAGTTCCCCCTATCCCCTTATCCAATGAATTCGAAAAGGAAATCGGGGAAACGCCTTTTCAGAATGAACCTATATAAAAATTTTGAAGCAAATCGGTAAATTTTGTGTGAAAAACCCATTAACCTAAATTAAGAGAGGGGATTACCTTCCCATCCCCCCTTTTTAAACTTACCCAAGAACACCCATTGCTAATCACTGAAGCATGAACGAAATCTTATAATTCTGCACGATAAACCCATTTATATAAGTTAAGGGGAGGGGCAATAGCCCCCGTTCCCCTTCTTAATACTTATCCAATGTACACCCAATACTAATTACGGAGGTGCCTCATCAAAATGATCCTATACCTAAATTTTGAATGAAAACTGATAATTTTGCATGAAAAACCTATTTCTATAATTTAAGGGGGGGGGCATTAGTCCCCGTTCCCCTTTTTATACCTGTCGAAAAAGTCTCAAAACTAATCAGGGAAGCGCCTTATCATAACAACCCTATATCCAAAATTTTAAGTAAATCAGATATTTTTATAATGAGTTATCGCGTTACGTACGTACGCACGCACACATACATACAAAACGGGCGGGCGCATAAGCTCTCAGGCTTTGATAGCCTGAGCATGTGAGCTAATAATAATAACTTTAAAAATTGAAATCCAGCTTTCAAACACATTGCATTTAAAATACTTTTTTTTTTTTTTTTTTTTTTTTTTTTAAATACGACGGTGTAAAAATTGAAAATGTGCGATGCTTACAAGTTAAAAAATTTGCAGTACCGAAAGTTGTAAAACTGAAGTTTCATTTAAAATTTGTTTATGTCCAGGAACATTAATGTTTAATCCAGAACATACGTAATGTATGACCCTGTTATTACATAAGCCATGTTTTGATCATATAAAAATGATGTTTATTATTATTATTATTTAATGTAGAATTTATAAATGCCTAAAATTTTAGTCTTCCAAAATATCATTTCCCTAATGTTCATTGTGATTTGTAAAATTACATTAAAACTAGCAGGTGTTGTTGTTCAGAAACTATCCAATCGCACTCAGTTTCCTTTTTTTTTTTTTTTTTTGGTAAGCACAATAGATTTTTCTGAACATAGTGTCAAATCCGGCAGGCATTTTGAATTGATGGTGAAACTGGGGTGAAAATGGCCTTTTCACATGATCAAAAAAACTTATAACTCAAAAGTTAATTTATTAATTAAAAAAAAATAGAAAACTGGGTTATATTCCAAATCTCTAAGGGTGTATTTCGATTCAAAACTGCTTATTTTCAGATTTATTTTTGAATTAATTTTTGCACTAAAATACACCACTTTCAAAATCTCTTATTTGGAAAGTACACAAGGTGCCGCGATTCTCAATTCTTTGATAAATGCAGAAAATATTGCAAAAAAAGCAATCAAAAACGACAATTCGAACCGATTTTTCCTAAGCGAGAGATCTGGGAACGAAAAAAAGGGTCATACTGATAAGGTTATTGTTTGTAACGCAAATTCTAATGAATCGAGCGTAAAAAGACATCACACAGCACCTCATACGTCCCTTCAAGAATCCCCTCAGCAAGTTTCGTGTTTCTACTTTTAAAAATGTGTCTGAAATTGTATCGGAAAATTTCGAGCTGTTGAAGGTGGAAAAGCGTCTTTTCGAATACAACCTTAATGGCCATGCTTTGCAATTTTACATTTTTCGAGAAAAAATAAATTTGTAAATGTGTCAAAACGCTTTCTCACTTATTGAGCAAAGCAGTTCAGAACAGCCTTAATTGGAGGTAATTATATACTAATTAGAAATGAGTTAGAATTTATATTATAACTTGGTTGGATAAACGTCTAATCCCTCCATTTAGAAAAAAAAAAAAAAAAAAAAAAAAAAAAAAAGGAACAACTTATGCAGAGCCTTTATAAAAGAAACTTGCTTTTTTTTTCTAACTCAATTTCTTATGCAGTGGGGGAGAAGGGATGCAGAAACTGAAGATCTGCAGAAACACTCTCACAATGCCTGCAGGTTGTGGAGCTGCAGTTAGCCTGGCAGGCTCAAGCTCAGGTGTGAGTGGAGCCAGCTGTCATATTTAGATCGGGATTCGCGAGCCAGCTGCCTGCACGTGCTGGGCACACAATATATCAAGAAAATCGAAGAAAACAGCAGGAAAAGAAGGTTGATCGCGTAAGGTGGAGCAGATGGCCAGCAGTAAAATCAAAAATGGACTGAAGTGAAGTCCTTTAAGCCTTGCACTTTACTTACTACCTCACGATTTAAGGAGGTGGAAAGCGGGAAGCTTCTTGAATCTTGATATTATTTATTTTTCCTGTATCTAGACCTTTCGACGTTTAGAAATATGTTTTGTGCGTTTCGTGAGTTTGTAAAGCTACAAATCGTGCAGACACCGTGAAGTTAGAAACTCCAAACATTCAATTCATTTCTTTCAAAACAAAGAAAAGCATAAATAAATAACAGGCGTTGACTTATATGAAAACTGGGGTCTATTTCGGGTACCACAAAAATACATTTAATAAAACAGGTCCCTCCACAAAATTATTTTTAATGAAAACGGCCCCTTCACAAAATTCCTAAATTTAACTACTTCCCTGATCCCCCCCCCCCCCCCCCGTTATACGGGCAATGTGTTTTTGCCACTCACGATTTTCACAAGTAAATTTTTATTGTCAGTTTTGCATTATTTAATCCGAGCATTTTTCTGATTCAATTAGACAAAAATTTCTATATAACATGCAAAAAATAAGAATTATTTGAAAGTCTTTTCAAAAATATTGATCATTTAAGTTGCTAATAAAACATGCTCCTTCACAAGATCCTTTTTGTTAAAACAGACATTTTACTAAAAATTTATTCCATAAAAACATAGATTTCATTAATTATCTTTATACTGTTAGGTTTTAAAATGTGTAATTGGGGAAAAAAAAAAAAAAAGTTTCCTAGAAAGTTAAACTTTAGCAGATGTATATTTGTAAAAAAAGATATAATTAATAAACTGGTCATCTTAAAATATTTGCTAAGCAGCGTAATATGTTATTTTTATTTAGAATTTAATTTATTTACTTAGCCTTCGACAAATTGGAAGATTTTGACAGAAAAATCAAGAATTCTTTACGATCGATCATGGCAGCATTTCGTATCATTCATTTACTTTGATGGAACGAGATATTAAGCTGTCTGCCTAATGTCGACTAAAGTTATCACAGATTATATTTTATATTTAAATGCAATTTATCTCTCAATCGGCTAACCGAAAAGCACCTTATTTTTGAACGATCTTTTAAAAAATGTAACTTTTATGTAAATGTAAAAAAATATGCAAAATGTTTTAATGTAAAAAAATATTTTTTCATTAAAACTGTTTGTAACATAATCAACCGAACTCTATGATTTTTAGCAACTTCATCCTTTGTTATTAACCCTCTCGAGCATAAATTATTTTTCAATATTTTTCATTGTTCACAAAAAATCTTCGTTTTTGATAAATGAGAAACCATAATAAAATAATTTTGTTATTGTACTGCATGTTAGATATTATCTGTCCAAAAATCAAATCTCCATAAATGAATCCTCAAATTTTTTTTGCTTAATAATGCAATAATTATACTACCTCATATGAGGTCCGTATGCCCAAGAGGGTTAAATAATTTATTATTACTTTGAAGTTGTTGGCAGTAATAGTTCTTAGATTGATGTAATTGCTTTATATCCCAAAGTTGTAGTTAGTGAATAAAATTATTGAAAAAAAAAATAATAATAATAATATTGATCTCTATAGAATAAGATAAAATAATATTTTTTAACGGGTGTAAACTTTATAGTTTGAATTGAATAGACACTTTTTTATGTTTATTATCTTCATAGTTTTCTCTCAATCCATAAAGAACATGAATGCCAGAGTACATATTAGTAATCTGACAATGGTCGTTTAGCATATGTGAAAAGTGGTTAGATTGTTTTTATTTTTGACACTCAAATGACTTAAGGCTTTTTTTTATTACAGATAAAAGATATGTATTTTAAATGTAACTGATACATACTTAATTAAAATGAAATTAGTGATGGGTTTATATTTTGAATGAGCTGATGGTGATGAAACTTTATTTGGTGATTTAATCAGCTGCTCCAAGCTAATGTAAGCCACATAAGTAGCAAAATGGCTGAGTTGTATATAAAAAGTGAAGCCGTCAGCCTGGATGACTTAGGCTCGAATTTCAGCAACTAAATTTCATATTTTGTCGCAAAAAGTTACTTTTCACATGAAATAAATTTCTCAAAAATACGATGAGTTTCCCAAAAAATAACTTTAATTTTTCACAAAATGGGCCTCAAATAAAAATTACTGCATCAACCCCTGAATAATTATATATTTAATATATATTTAGACAATTATATCAATCGATATAATTATAAACACAAACATTAAATAGCTATTTTAAAATGTAATTACATTTAGTTTAAAACCTCACTCCATATAATTTTGAGATATTGATTAAAGGTGACAACCTATCTTTGATTTTATGTGGCCATCTTTCCTAATATTGAAAGACGGACAGTCGCCCAATTCAAAGTGTCAATAGCCGTTGTATGTCTTTGTTTTAGGCTTAGAAATACAGATTAAAATGTATATGTGCTTTAAAAGTCCTTGTGTAAAAAAAAAAAATATATATATATAATGTACGTACTACAAAACATTCAAATATCTAAATGCCCCCCCCCCCCAAAAAAAAAAGAAAAATAATAAAATAAAATAAAAAGTAACCATTAAATTAAATAAACATTAAAATTACACTTACTTTTAACAATGGAAAGACACAACTCAGGTTGCAATGAATGAACTAATTGAACTATTTCTATGAACGAAGTTCATGTTGCAATCTATGATCAAGTTTTAAAAATATTTAGACTGGCCATGCATGAGAAAAAAATCCCTGTAGAATCAACCAATCAAAAATTGAATAAGATGGGTAATATTTGAAATATTAATTCACCTAGTACAGTGCTTTCCAATCCATAGTCTAAAGTTTGTGATTTTTTGTATATTTTCAGATGGTGATAAATTATAACATGCTGTGGTAATTTTTTTAATAGCTGTGTATTTATTCTAACATAGACACATCAAAGCTGCAAATTAAAGATACAAAATGTTTAAGTACAACAAACATCCTTTAATCCAGCACATCTGAGATTTGAATAATGCCAGGTAATGAAATTTTCCTGATTACAGGATAAATGTTGGAAAAAAAGGGTAGAAGTAAGAATTAAACAAAAAAATGACAGTAAAACATGGTTTTTATTACTTAAGTAGCTCGAATAGAGTTAAAAAATATATTCAATAATGTACAACACATATACATGACTAAAAAAATGAAAACATGCATTGTAGACCTACACAGTAAGTCTATTTATGGAAGCCATTTTAAATAAATCTCAAAAATAAATTTTTTGTAGTAGTTTTTCCTCTTCCTTTTTTTAGAAAGTTGTGTTTTACGGTATCAAGTTTCATAATTTTTGCACAGTTGAACAAACTAATTGCACTCAGAAAATTTAATAAATGTATTAGAATCATCAGCCTGCTTGGTTCCAACTGATGTTGTTTGAATCGTTTACATCATCTTCAACAGAGCCAATGTCATGGAAGAATGTTAGGTTGATAATACTCTGAATGATGGCCTCATCAGTTAAAATTTGCTATGTCAGCTGATCAAAATATGCTTCTACCCATTCCCTTATTTCTTCTCAATTCAGTTCTTTTCAAAAGTCATGCCGGGTTATTGAGCATGCCAATCTTTAGGATGCCAGATTAAAGGATGTTTACTACACTATGAAAATAATTCAAAGGACAAATTATAATCTAAGACAGAAGACACTTTTATTCCTGATGAAAATAATTTGTGAAAATATTTTTATATGCACAATTTAAACTATAATAAAATTACTGGAAAAAAAAAAAATGATACATTCCAAACAAAAATATCATGATTTTATTCACATTTACTGAAAATTAAAACAAACAGGTTCTTAGAGGTTGCTATAAAAGGACTGATGAAAGACACAAGTGCAATGGTTTGCAGATATACAATTTACTTCAGAATAATATAAATTTTTAATGATATTATGTCAGCAAAAAGTACTGAAAAAATTCCGTTATTCTTCATATTAAAATATTAAATGAAGCAAAATAGAAATACTGATCAAACTTAAACAAAACATAACATTTTTAAAGAGCAAACATTTTCTCATATGATACACAAAACAATAAGATTTTGTTTGTTTCAATTGTGCGTTATAACAACTATATTACAAGATTTTCTGTAAAAAATACATACTAGGCCAGCGAAATACCATCATAATCTTATATCACCTTTTTTTACTTAAAAAAAAAAAAAAAAAAAAAAAAAAAAAAAAAAAAAAACTTATTTTTTATATTTATTTTAAATCTTTAAAGAGGGGGGGGGGGGTAAAATAAAATAAAAAGAGAGAGACAAGAAAAATAAGATTTGGTTGTTGCATGATCACCGGCTTAAAGCACACGTTTTACACACAAGAAATAAAATCTATAAACACATATATATATATAACCAACAATAAGGAATTTGATTTTGAAAAAGTTTTTTGATAGAAACTGGAACATTCACTGAATCCTCAATCAAATTCTTAAGCTACAATACAAATGAATTATTTTTTTAAATCTAACAATAGAATCACAACTTAAATTACAAAATAAAAACAAAAATTTTCAAAATTAACAGAAAAATATTAAGCTTTTGATTCACAAGTAAAGCAAAGTCCTAAAAATGACAGTGACTGTTTTAATGGACTAAAAACTGAAAGAATCTTATGTAAATCATAGAAGCAACACTTATAAAATAATTTTTTTGTTCTTTATTCCTTTAATATTAATCACAAGTTCATTCTTAAAGTATAGTAGAAAGAAAAAATGAAATTTTGACAGATGACAAACAAGAAATTGATAATGCAAATCTTGAAAGAGTGCCCATGTTTAAATTTTTTTTTAATACACAAATAAAAAGATATTTTATAAGTACAACAATATGACGCTTCTGAGCAAATGAGATGATTTTTAAAATGATACAACTTTTACATAATACTTCAAACTGTCCAACTTTATGAGCTAAAATATTCTTTGGTCCAAAGATTAAAAGTGCTCAGAATAAATTGAGGAAATCCTCATTTTTATTATTTATAATAAATGAGCATTAATGACACACGATTCAAACAACAACTATAATTAGTACAGTACATGTCTTGTTCAAAAGATCCCTTTCATCAAAGACATTTCCAATTGAAATCACTAATAAATAAAATTTAAAACTTTAAAACAAGGTGCTACCACTGGTTTAAGTAATTTATGTAAGATTTGGTTCACCGAAAAATAAAAATATATTTACAGAAAAGGACTGTCATGTCCCATCACACATTGTCATGATGGCTCGGTAAAGTTGCTCTAACAGTGCTATGGAATCTCGACTACTTACTTCCTGAAATGTACAAATAATTTATTCACCCATGTTATATTTAAGAAAAAATTAAATCACAACCTAAGATCATTAAGTCTGTACAAGTGTTTTTTTTTTTTTTTTCTTTTTACAAAAACAAAATTTTAAATTAAGAATATACATTTTGAGTATTTCAAAAATGCTTACATTGTACCAAAAGAAGAAAAAAAAAATAACCAAAATAATAAATTCCACTACTAATCTGGAATTTTCAGCCAATTTAATTCTGAAACAAGTCTACAAGCAATGCAACACAGAAATGATAGCTATGTATCTTAAGAACTGATTAAAAAGTGCAAATTGGTTAATCTAAAATGGTAATAATTGAAAGCTTTTATACTCTTTATATATATATATAAAAAGGATTAAATTTCTATGATTTTTTATAATTTTATTTTTCAGTTTTAACATATTATTGCATTATAACTAGATTAAGTATTCAAAATTAAATAATAAAGTTTCCTTAAAGTAATGTAAATGTGTAAGTTAACAAAATTTTTAAAAATGGAAAAGTTTTAAGAATTAAAAAAATTATTTAGATTAAAAAAAAGCTATTAATAATTGCTAAACTATTAGCTTGTTTTAATTAACAAAATATTTTAATTTGTTATACTTTATAATACAGTTACATTCAGTTATATTTATTTAGCAATTCTGTAAAAGTACATAATATGAAATGTAGCAATTCTGCAGCTGAGCAGCACATAAATGTTCCAACAAGAATGGAATATTTAGAATAATTGCAAAATTGAGCATGTATTAGTTGAAAATCAAAATGAATAGCATAAATAATGCAAGAGCTATTAAATATATTATGAAATAAAAGGAAGTGGCAAATGGCAACAACAAAGTAAAAGTAATGGATATCGAATTAAAGAGTTATAAATTTATCAAGCCATTTCTATGTCACATGAAATGCATAAGTATTCAATGTTGTGCAGACTATAAATAGTATTCTGCTTTTTAAAAAAATAGTGTTGATATTCCAATATTGTATTTGAGAATATCAACACCATTTATTGATATTATAATTGTTGTGCCAAATTATGAAAATTTGAAACTTAGATCAGGAGATTTAACCAATAAACTATTTTGTAAGACTTAATCCACCCAATAAAAAAGTTCCTATCCTTTCGAGTTTTCTATCTCATTGAAACAACACCATAAAGTATGTATTTTATTGCAGCTGTTTCATTTTTATTCAGTACTGTAAACAAAAAAGACTTTATCCACCCAAGATGACTTTGTCTCACCACGTTGATAAAAGTAAAACATGTAATGAATTAAAAGAGAATCACAATGTAAAATTTTGAAAGATTTCAGTAATAATTTAAACATAAATTATTTAATTCAGCATTTTACAAATTGAATTTGGATCACTTTCTTGTTTTATTTATTTATAAAGCTATTTATACTTATCATATAAAGTGGTAAGAACATTTTTTTTTTAATATGTTTTCTTTACAAATCAATGTTACTTATTTATATTAATTAAATATTTCAAAATTTTACATTGAATTTATTCACAACTAGCATTTGGAATATAATTGTCTAGGGATATAGGCACCACAAATTTCATTTATTTATTAAATTAAATTTTTTGAAGATATTAACATAAAAGCAAAGATTTATTGCAAATGCAAACAGGATATTAGTACAATTTTATTATTTTATAAAAGTGCTGATGTAAAATACCTTGCATTTATAATGTATGTAGCTACATTTATTAAGCTTATATTGATAAAACACTATGGAAAGGTGTGATTGTTTGGAAACATATTCACCACAAATTTAATTTATTATATTGAATTTCTGAAAATATTAATATAAACGCAAATGTTTACTGCAAATGCAAACAGAGTAATAGTACATTTTTATTATTATTTTGTATAAGTGCTGATGTTTGCATGTATAAATGTAATGTAGGTAATCATATATTTTAAACTTTTACTAATAAAACACAGAAAGTGGTAGATATTGTTCTACAACATACATTATATAAAAAAAAAGCCGCTGAAAAATATTCAATTCCAATCATTGCTTTAAAGAATAAGATAATAGAATTATTCTTTCAAGACCTAAATTTCATTTTAAAGAAATTTGTTCCAGGGCTTGAAAAAGTGAATTTATCTAACATTTTGTTTTCTTGAAAAACATAATCATACTACATCGTAATTGTTAATCATACTTGCATAGCTTGTATAATGGTCATTTGCTAATAAAATATTATTTTTTGGTTCATTTTCACACAAAATTTATAATTTTTTAATAACAAAATCACTTTAAAAAAAAAAAAAATTGGCATTACCTTTTTCATTCAGTGAATAATATTTTTAATTATTAATAAAAACTATAAATGCAAATTTTAGAGCGTGAAACAGCTAAAATAAAACAACTCCATTATAATAATATGGTTTTAAAATAATCTTAAAAGCTTTAAGTTGTTAAGGATTATTCAAACATTTTTTTTATAATAAGACAATCACCTGAAGCTAATATGACTTTTAAAATATTAAATATGAATTTTAAAATTTATAATTGATATCTTAGAAAAAGGAATTTGAAATTGTACAAATCACAATGTTAACTTTTGATTTTTTAAAGATAAAAAGAGCCAAAAAATAAGACAAAGTCACCCCAGTTGGTGGTATTGTGCTAATAAAGCCAGAGAATATACTTACATTTTTACAACAAATATGAAACATATTTTACAATTTAAAATATGTCCTTTTGCAATAAATATGGAGTTTATAAAATTAATAACCAATGAGAGATGCTGTTTTCACTATTAATAAGTAATTATGACATTTTAATTTACTATACTTTACTCTAGTACTGCAGTCATAACATTAATTTAATTTAAGAATTTGTATAATGCCTGTCATTCAATTAATATATATATGAAATATATATTTAAATGAATTAAATGCTCATATAAAATTACTTCCAATTCTTTTTTTTTTTTTTTTTTTTTTTTATTCAAATAGTTATCAACCTTTTTATCTCAATCCTTCAATCTCATACAGCTAAACACAAATTCTTCTTTCATTATGGTTTTAATTCTTTAATAAACATATAACTTACATCTAAATTTAGTATTTCAAACACAAATGATAAAATCTTTAAAGTTAATATATCTAAAACTAGAATCAATCAAAATTAAAAAAAAAAAATCAAGTAAATGTATGCTTTTTTTACAAAATGGAAATATAATTTCAGAATTTATATATGACTCTCCTTTTCGATACATCAACATTATAACTAATGTAATATGATAATGCATAAATCTCAATGGATTCTCTTAAAATGGTACTTTGAGGTGCACTGAATAATTTTTGAAATACTAGAATAAGTAAAGCAGAAGCCAAATACTTGTATAGTTGAAGTTAAGTTGAAAAACAGTTGAAGTTAAAAATGAATAATTATCAGGATTTAAAGAAATGCTATGCATGTCAGATGGTCAGATATGTTCTTTTCAGTTTTAAATTACTTTATGCATGGTGATATGCAATTATGTGCTTTGGTACTCTATAAGCAATTAAAATCAATAAGTTAGCTATAGTTTAATAACAGGCCCTCCCCCCTTAAAAATAAATAAATAAAAATTAAAAAATAGAGATCTCACTAATAGGTCAAAGTATATTTAAAATTTTTTAACACTAATTAACAACAAAATAAAAAAATTCTCCGCAAAATACGAAAAATTTAATTTCAACAAAAAAATGTGATAACTTCAATAAACATATCTTAAAAATAAAAATAAATATTTTGGGAATACATAAAGCAAACATCAAACGTTCAGTATGTTTTCCTTTATTTTAAATAATCATTGCATATTCAAACATACTTTCAACAACAATAATAATTACAAAATAAAATTTACATAAAATGAAACACATACTAAAAAAGAAATGTGTAAAGGAGAGGGTGGGGGGAGGGAGAAAGTCTTCTGGCAAGAATTTTATTCCCCAAAAAAGTATGAAGATGGGAAACATATTGTCAAGTGTGTTAGATACAAAATACACACCTAAAAACTAAAGATATATATATATATTATCAGTTTTTCTGAACTATGTGAAATCGCAGTATTATTAAGTAAGAATTGATGTAATAGCTATTATTTTAGTGCACCACAATAATTTTTTTTACAGCTGAGTTTTTTCTTAATTCAATATTTTAAACAATAATCATACTAATACATAAATTTGGTTGATTTTGTATTTTTCTTTCTAAAACAACTATAAAATAGAAAAGACAATATACACAACAACAACAAAATAATCACAAGTCAGCTATGGTGTCTAAGTTAAAAAGTTAAATGCTTTTGTTAAAGTTATTAAACTTCAATGTAATTAGCAAATAGAATAAACTATTTGAAAGAAAATACATCATATGTTTACTTTTTTCTGGTTTGAAACAGATACAATATTCCCTCTTAAAATACCAAAGTCCTAAATATAATGTGTGTGAGCACAGTCATCTAAAGAATGTTCTTGAATGGCAGATAACACAGTAAAAAGATGTTTTAATTTTGCAATAGATTTGAAGAAAGATTATTGATTTTTAAGAATTAAAATCATAGAAATTAAATGCTTTTTTTACTTAGTAAATGAAATTTTAATCATTAATAAAAACTATAATTGCAAATTTTACAGAAAAGTAGTTAAAATAAAACAATAAGTACAAAAGAAAAATGCAACTTCTCTCATGAAGCATAAATAATTAAAACTAACTAGTGTTTTCTTTGGAAGCATTAAAAAAAATTATCAAATCAGATCCATATACATATATACACAAACAATACCGAATCATATTATAATTTAAAAAATAAAATAAAAAATTCTAACTGCTTTGTGCACAGGTACAATGAAACAAATTATCACAATTCCTTTTCTTTTGTTCTTAGTGACAAAATAAAAAGTACTTTTTTAAAACCAAAAAAAAAAAAAAAAAAAAAAAAAAGTTATACACTTTTATCATATTGCTTTTCAAAAACCAATGGTTAGCACCATTTGCACATTCTCCAAACCATTTTAATGATCATACATTGGCACAATAGCCCAAAAGGCAAGTCATACTGCACAAAACAAAATCAAAGTACATACAATGACAAACACAAAGATAATTTTTACAGTGTATTAAAAGAAATATATGTCTGTTCATTTAACACTGTAGAGTCAAATCACAGATGATATAATTTCACACATGTAATCAACAAATGATCAATTGTCTTTCTTCTATCACATCTTCCTAGATATTCTTCCATAATTATGATTCACCTTTTCATAAGAAATATGAAAACTGATAAAGAAAGTGGTATAAAACACATTTATTTACAAACAAGATTCCACTTTACTTTATCATTGCCGCCAAGCATCAGGCTAGTATGTGACCATATAATCGTCATGTCAAAGTAATTGGGCATCTTGCAATTAAAATCTTGATGACTGTCAAACATGTGTCCCTTCAACCCCCTCCCAATCATCATCATCATCTGAATCAGTTTCAGTATCGATCATCTCATTGTCACTGCTCATTTCACCATGACTACTAGCATTGTCACTTGTACTTTGGCTTTGAGGTTGATCACTTTTTAGTGAAATATTGGGTGAATCATTCACATAACTAAATTGTACTTTGACCTAAAATAAATAAATAATAAGAAATATATTTATTTAATTAATAATAACAAATAAGAAGTAAATTTCATAAGTCTGGTGTTCTGAGCAAATAAAATTTTCTATGCAGTATGCTACACTGAATGACAACAAAGGAAAAAAAAAGTTCTTTAAAAACATACTGTAGTCTGATTTGAATCAAAATAATCCTATATATACTAAGAAAAGAAAATTTTTTCTATCTGTGTGCAATAGTCAGCAAAATTTATGGCATGTACAAGGCTAATTTTTTTTTGTGAGGCTAGCCCAAAGGGATTCTTAATGCACCTGAGACTTGAATTTTAAATTTCTAATGATAAATTGAGTTATTAATTAAGCATCGCAACTTCTTCTCATCAAAAAGTCATCTATTTGATCCCCGAAAAAGAAAATATGGTGCATGCACACGAACCTGTTTATGCATCTGGAGCAAGCAATGAATCATTTTTCAACTTTATTTCTGTTTTAAGATTGTTTTGTTTTCTCATTCACACATTTTCAAAATTCCACCATTACTTCTTACAAATTCACCTCAATCCATCTTGCTACTTTGCCAAAAACAACAACATTACAATCTGATTTCATCATATCAGATGTCATTTTGTATATCCATTTGTGATAACAATAGCATATAGCCAAAACCATTAATATTCCTCTTTGATTCCAATGTTGCCACTAGACAAAAGCTCTGCTTTAAAAACAATTATAAGCAAATTAGTGGACACAGTTTTTCTATTTTGGCAAAACAGTGATAGTTATTTAATCTCTTTTGCATTCAAATTTGAAAAGAATACAATTATAAAAAGAGTACAAGTATAATGCTATCAACTTTTTGGTAATTTTGGACCTCCCCCCTTCCCAAATAGTACTGATATTGTTATCAAAGTCAAAAATCAAATTTTCATTTTTTAAATTTCTTTATTTTGGAGGGAGCAATATACAGATATGGTTATATATTTATTATTTGAATACTTTATTAATTTAAATGAAGAGAAAAAAAAGTCAATAAAATATCATTTTGCATATGAAAAAACTTTATATCAAATTATACTTAAAAGAAATAATTAATATTTAGAAATATTTAATAATAGCTTTTTGTTATGTAATGCATTCAACACAGAGCCAAATTAAGGGGGGACCTATAGAGGCTGCAGTTCCAGGCCCTCAGCAGTGACTTAAATTATATTAGTTTCATTTTAAAAATTACTTAAAAAAAAAAAACTAAAATGATAAAAAATATTTTTGAATGATAAGAGAAAGGTTACATATCAAGTGTCAATATCCCATTCTTTTTCCTTTTCTTTCAATTATAAAGTTTTGCAAATCCGATATAACTTTGCTACAGTATCCTTTTATTATTTTTATCCTTTTTTCTTTGACACAAACAAAGAAAAACGTCTTTATTCTATTTACCTCTTCTACTTCCCAATCTCAAAAACACATATGCATAGCTATAAATAAACTTGACTCCCCTTATTAAAGGAAGAGAAAGCACTCACCGAGTTTGGCTGCCGCTTAGCATAAGTTTTCCATGAAATTACTAATGAGTACAAGACTGACACCCTCATTGTTTGATGCCTACATTTCTGAAGGATATTGAGCAGTACTTTCAAAAAATTATTATAGTGAAATTGTCTTTTATCTTCTTTTTCCTCTCCTGTATAAAGTCCACATGGAAGTAAAAAGAAAAGAAAGAAAGAAAGAATCAAAGGATATATATGTTTTTTGTAAACCGCCCAGCATTGTTTGCGGAACGCTATAATAAACTAAAACAGAAATCAAATTTATATATTAGGTGAATGGTGCCCTTTCTGGAAATTTAACGGATTACTTTTAATATTAACACAATATTAATCTAGAATCAGGGTCATTAATTAATCTAGGATGATGGGCAGTGGAATAGCCATTGGGGATGGGGTGAGGTGGGAGGTCTGAAACCAACTGTTGCCGACACTTCATCACCTAATTTCGAGAATCGTAAGATTCTAACAGCCATTTAAAAAAAAATTGACTTTTGACATAGGAATGTTCTATTTGTATCTATGAATGCATTTCTGCATTAAAATTTTGTTACATATAATTTACTTCTGCTTCCGATAGATATATATGCTTTTTAGTACTTTGATTTTTAAAAGAATTATGTTTAATTTTATATAATTAATGGACGTGACCCATGCTGTAGGAAGTTCATAATTGAATCAGATTTACAAAATTCTGCAGAGAGAATGGATGACAATTTAGATGAAATATTAGCTTTAGATATTCTTTGTGCTAAATCAATTCAAAATGGACTGGTAAAGAAAATTCCCACAAATAAAGCTGATAGGAAAAACTATGAGTTTTTCACAAGTTAAAAATATCTTTTTGTAGTAAAGTACATCCTTTTGCCGGTACATTGTCCTGAGCTCCAGACAAAATTGAAAGAGTATGCTAATGCCAAAAGAAAGGTTGTTGTACCAATACAAATTAAAAAAATTTAAAAATTGCTTGAGTCCTTGGAAATTTAACTACTCAAAACATGTATTGGAAGAATGTCAAAAGAAAGGTTGTTGTGCCAATACAAATTAAAAAAATTTAAAAATTGCTTGAGTCCTTGGAAATTTAACTACTCAAAACACGTCTTGGAAAAACATAGACAGCATACATTCAATGAATGTTATAAGCTTTCGAAAAAGGAGAAATATTACTTCATTGGAAAAATGGCTGATTGCCTGTATAAGCCAAAGAGATTAAGCTCCAATGCAAATTCACATGAATATAACTTTTTCTATTATTATTTGGCCCCACCAGTGGCCGAGAGGTTCGGACCTCTCAACTGGTAGACGGCAGGTGCTGGGTTCGAACCCAATCGCGGCTGTCGGCCTAACCGTTCGGAGTTTTCCGTGGTTTTCTTCGAATCTTGAGTAAATACGGGTTAGGTTCCCTTAGAAAGACCCCCACGGAGGGCACTCCCCCTGGTCCTATATCCCATTAGCCTAGATAATCGGATGACAAAAATCAACCAACCAACCAACCAACTATTATTATTTGTTGACAAGGGGGTGACAAGGTTAGAGTGTAGAAACAATTTTACTTGGGAACATTATCCATTTGTCAGATACCATTTTATTACAGTGCATAAAAATAAAAATATAAAATTGGATACCCCAACTAGTGATAAGTGGGATAAAACTTCAAGTTGGGCAATTTTACATGATATCAAGGATAAAATGAAATCACATATTGAAAGTTTTCCAAAGACAGAGTCTCATTACAATGGAGCAAACATTAAAAACTACTCAGAATCAGAGCTTAACTTACAAATAATGCATGATTTCTACTTTCAAAAATAAAGAGAAAACAATGCAGAGCCAGTGAAAAACTTCATTTAATTTCAATATAATAATTAGTTTTTTGTCTTAATTTTCATATTCTCCTTTTCTCTTCTCTCTCTTCACCCTATTGAAATAGCACCAGGGTTGCTACTCATATGGGAGAATGAAATTCCCTGACTTTTCTATGTATATTTCAAGAAAATTCTAGTCTAGTGGTGTAGCACATAGTGGATAAAAAAAAAAAAAATGTTTTATTATTCATAAACACTAAATTTTTTTGAATAGAGTTGCTAATCTCTGAGCTAAAGCTCTTTATCCCAATTCCCCTCCCAAATCAATAACAATGTTTCTTTGAGGTTTGCAATTAGAATCGTTCTCTTTAATAATTTATGATTGCAGGCTTTCAAATAAAGTTTTCAACAAACTGTTCAAACTTGCTACAAAATATTTGTGCACTGTGTTCACAAATGTTTTGTTAACTATATCACAAAATCATTGTCTAGTTAAAATTTACTTTCAACAAGGAAGGGGGAAACGGGAGGAGATGGAGGGCTGATAATTATTTATTGTTACATGAAAATAACTGCTGGAAAAAGCTTTAAAATCTGTAATAATGAGTATTAAAAATATAAAATGTGGAGGATGAAAGAAGAATTAAAAAAAAAAAAAAGGTAGATGATTTTTCTTTTACTTTTAAATATGCAATTTGCCAAATTATGGAAGATTCTCACTTCTCTCCGTACAATAATCAATCTCACTTAGAGATCACAAGGAAAGTTTTGTCAAATTCCATGACTTTTCCAGACTTTAAGAATAAATATTGAAATTTCCTGACTTATTTGGCTAATTTTCCAATTCCCTGACTTTTTCAGGTTGAGTAGCAACCCTGTAGCACACTAAAAGGAAAGCTTTGGGGTTATTATTTAACATAAATAAATATTTAAAATGATTTGTGTTCAATTGTTGTTGCTGTTGACATGTACAAGAGGGGTGCTGGAAGTCAGACATTCGGCAAAGCCCCAATAGATGGCAGCACCAAACATCTCCACCTCTTCAATTTCAATATGTCTCTGAAGGGAGAAAAGATTTCTCCAGAGATCAATACCCATGGTAACTGCTAACTTGTGTTCTATTAAATAATATGTTTAACTTATGTAAATTCATGAATTTTGTGAAGATGCTATTAATTAGTCTTAATAAGTGGAAGCAGCAATTTGCTGTTATTGTATTAAAATACACATAGTAATAAACGTTTTACTGTCCACAGAGGTTTATTAAGATTAATCAGTAAAATTTAAATTTGTTAAGCTATAAAAAATTACACAAATTAAGAATAACATGGTTCTTTTATGATAGAATCCTATTATTCTAAGCACGACACAACATTTGAGAATATAATTCTATCAATTTTATTAAATTAAAAAAATTCCATGAGTATATTATTTACGAACTTATTAATGCCAAAAGTTTTTTGCAAACTTTATTAGCTGCATGTATAGAGTATGCTGATTTTCAAAGTGAGTTTTTGCCAGACATTATTCTCAGGTGACGACTTGTGCCAAAAGATGAATTTACACGAAGAAAGAGACAGCATATTGGTTGAATTTTGTGACGCTTATCTTTGATCCTTTTATAAAGAGTAATATTATCAATAACTTTAAATCTGCTGCCTACAATTAATAAAAATAATTTTATTTTTGGACTGGTTATTTGTTTCCATTTGCAAAATACACATCTGAGAATAATTAAAGGAACAACCATAAAAAAGTGCTTTATGTTAATTCTATTAAGGGAATTCCTATGAAAGTGATTGATTGGTAACGCAATGTTAACATTATTTTGTTGTCCAGTGGGATTAACCTTTGCTAAAAATATACAAATTTTTCAGCCCATTTTTTTGGTTTACATGTGAAAAAGAATGTATATGGGGGACGCGGGTGAAGTCTAATTTCAAAGATTGTACAAGTAATTGGAAAACATTTTTGCTTCAATTAGATGGAATGTGTTGCTCAAAACAAATTTAATCAATTGTGAGAAGTAGCATGCTATAGAGAGAATTAAAGCAGGACAAGACACTTGCAGGGGGCTGTAAAAATAGTGAAAAGCATCATGTCAAGAATCTGGAAATGGTTTAAAAGTCACTGATAATGAGCGCAGACAATCAGGTCAAGGTGCAAAATGAGCTGTAAGATTTTCAGGTCCATTAATTGACAACAATTCTTAAACAAACAGACCATTGACGTTAGTTCAGATTACAAGGAAGTTCACAGCAGCAATAAGAATGTGACTGACAGACTGCATATAAGGAAATCCATGATTTGTATTCCACTAACTCCTGCAGTGAAATGCGCCCGATTAAAAAGCTATCATCATCATTGGAGTGCAACAGACTGAAATTGAGTTCTCTTTACCAATGAATCTTGATTTTGTTTGGAGTGCTATTACAGAGATGTTACCATATGGAATGGAAAAACAAACAATAAGGCTGCAAACATCCATGAAAAACATCATTACAATAGTCATGGAATCATGGTATGAACAAGCATCATTTTAAATGGCCACACTGACCTGCACATTTTTACCTGTACAACTGTAAATGCTGAAATATACAGAGATTAGGTTCTTGATCCTCATTTCAAGTTGTTTAAGGGTGCAATTAGAAGAATTGTAATTTAATGGCTTAGAAATGCTACAGGCTCTCTACTGGAATCCAAAGCATCCCTTACAAATCTATAGAAATCTCACCATAAAAAAATGTTAGGGTCTAACATCACTTTTGACCTCAATTACTATTTTTGAACACCCAGTTTAACATTGCTTCAAAATTTCAAAATGGCAATAAGATTTCTGAAGGGAAAGACCTTGGTTGAAATTTTGTCATTAACAATGAGAAATTGAAAGCATAAACTGAAGCTAATCCATGTATTAAAGTCCAAAACTTTGAAAATGCTTTAAAACTGTTTCAAACCATTTAAAATAAATTGGTTGGGAAGTACAATAACAGAAACCATAATTATTTTTTATACATCCTAATGCTTCCAAAAGTATGCATATTAATCACAAGTAAATTTTAATCAGATGTTGGAAGCAACTATTACATCGAATATGGTACCAAAAATGGCAGCACAAGAAACAATAGAAACACAAAAGAATTATGTCTGTATAAGAACAATGCAGTTATAAAAAGAGAAGAATGATAACTTCATTCCTCAAACCTATATAGTTTGTAAAACTGTCCTTTCAGAGAATTAAAGTCATATTTTTTACATTTAATTTTCTATTATAGCCATTGTCATTGTAGCTAAAAAGGAATCTTATGGAAGATTAATATACATACATAAGGGCATATCTGTTTTATTATATAAAAGTGATTAAGTTTTTATTGAAGAAAAATGCACATTCTCATGTATGTCCCCATTACCCCAGTTTCTGTATACCCAGATAATATTCAAAACACATCAGTCTGGATAGTGAGAGTTTTTTCTGTATAAGGGAATAATTTGTTTTAAAATTTTCACAAAAGTACATTGTAACAACAAAATTTTTGGATAATTTTTTAATTAATTATAAAATGCTCTGTCTGTATTTAAAAAAATAAATGTACCTACCTTAAAATCAGGACTAAAAAGTTTATTTGATTTGTCTTTTGTGGCCTTGTCCAAGTCATTTTTATACAAGGTTAATGATGGGCCCTCATTATGTAAACTAAAAAATAAATAATTAAATAGCTATTATCAACGATATAATTTTTTTCATCCGTTCAAATGCTAATAAAATTATTAAGTTATAAATTTTACAATACTGAAAACAGAGACAATTGAAAATTGTAAGATGTAACAAACTATGTAAACTTTAATTTTAAAAATTATAATGCAAATTTTATATATATATCAATAAGTATAAAATTTTCTAGGTAAGAGCCACCTATCCACGAAACTGAACTAAATTTTGAAAAAAAAAAAATTATTTTTAGAAAACTGGTCAGGTAGGAGAAGCATTGCAATGACCGCTATGGTACTTAACACTTCAAAAATAGATTGAAATCCCATTACTAAAAATGCATAACAATTAGCTAAAAAATCTGAATGGTTGACAAATTGTTTCTTGATCTTTGACCCCTCCCTATATTTACAAGTAAGAAAGACCATAACAAAAATAAATAAATAAATAATCATTTCAATCATATAGTAAGGCTCACATTTGAGTCAGATTTTATTTAAAAGCCTGTGTTTTTTGATAATTCAAATTTTGTGCAGATAGAAATCTAATTTAACTCACAAAACTTAATTTACTAAAACAGAGAAAACCAATGCACAAATAATACACAAAAAGCAAGAAACAGCTGTTTTGAATTTACAAGTGATATTCTTCTTCAATGCATTATGGAGCATGGCACATTGTGCTAGAAAAAGCAAGGCTGTTCCATACAAACTGCTGAAAAACAAATATTTGCTTATTATTATTTGTGCACTTTGAAACATTGGTTTTTCTGTATTTTAATATTCTTTCACAAAGGCTTTATTTGCTATTTTAATACATATTCCAATTATGTTATAGGCAGATTCATTTCAGTAAAATTGTATTCTTGTGAGCTTTATAGCATTTTATAATGCAATTTAAAACTGTTCATGACTTCTGATTGTGCGCACTTTATTTCTTCACCTGCATCTGCCTGTTTTTTTCTAACCTTTGTAAATATCCCAGATAACCTTTATATAGATACATAGTATGGAATCACAATATGTAAAATCAATTTTATACTACCGTAAGAGATTACTTCGCTCAGATATAAACATCCAGTTGCTAACGTAAATCATGTGAAAGATTTTTTTAAAGATATCTTTTGCATTTCAATAATTTTATTTATTTATTTATTTATTCATTCATTTATTTTTACATTGGACAGTTGAGCAAAAAACACCATAATAACTGGCAATAAATTGATAAATAAGATAAAAAACTCAGCACAGAGTCGACCCTCAGCGCGACTCAAGGGACAGAGTAGACTCTGTGCCCTTGGGACACGTGTTGGATTAGCTGATGACGAGCTGCTATTGTTGTAGCTCGAAACGCTTCCTGCTTAATTTCCCTTTTTATGGTGATTTTACAAAGTTTTTTTAGCCTATTTATTTGGACAGTTGAGGTCAACCCCTCTATACAAAAGCCATTTTTTAATTTTTATCAATTTTGCTAACAGTTTTTGTTATATATATATAACTTTTTGTTACATAATACATTCAACAGTAATATTATTTTCTTACACTTTTAGCCTACATAGAGTGGGAGCAAGCAGAAATTCTTATCAACAAAACAGGTGAACAACATCATTTCTCTTTTTGTTATAAATACAAAATATAATTTTAAACATGTACTTTATATCTCTTTTTTCAACAGCAGATTATATGCACATATAATAGAAAGAAATGCGAAACACTGGAATATTTCAAATTAAAAAAAAAAAAAAATTATAATTATTTAATGGTTTTAACTATGACTTTGTATTTTCATAAAAATAGATAACAGACGAAAAAAAAGATAAACTACAGTCAGCTCTCATAAATTCAAAATCAGATAAATTGAATCTTTGCTTAATTCAAATTATACTTGAAGTCCCAAAATTTTCAGTGACAGAATAATGCTGAAAATTTTAATTTATTCGAACTCATTTTCTCTTGACTTTGTTTATTTCAAACTTAAAAAAATTCTGATTTTTCATTTTCCCGTACTTTCTCACAGACTTCAGATCCCTGAAATATCTTTTTTAATATTGTCAGAATTGTTCTCAACTAGTATACATGCATTTGATATCCGCTTTCTTAGTGACCATCACCTCCACCCCTTCTTCCACTCTGCTTGTTCCTAATTGCCTTAAGGGGGGTCAGGGCTTAAAAACTTTTCAAAAAAATCTTTTTTTTTTTTTTTTTTTTTTTTTTTTTTAATGATTTCTTTTGATTATTCAATTAATTCTGAACTCAGTGCAAAAAACCGCATAAAAATATTTGCATTTTTTACAGAGTTATAAGCACTTATGTATCAACACTTTCAAAGCCGCACCCATATAATTTGAACTTTAAGTCACGTTTTCTCAAAACTTGATTTTTGAGGACTATCCGCAAGATTAAAAAAAAAAAAAACTATTTGATGGAATGACTTAATATATTTTAGATAGTTTAATATTTTGAATATTTTTAATGAAAAAAAAAATTGTATTTTTTAGGGGGTTTTTAAATTTTCAAATTTGAGAGGTTTTTTTTGAGTGATAGTTATATCTTTTATTCATTCTATAGAATAAATTCTCCTGATCATTTTAAAACAAAAATTAAGTTCTTATGTCAATTCAACGTTACGATATCTTGCAGGTGGTGATATAACACATAATTTATTTTTTGAAAATTGTGTTATATAAATTTTGCTATATTTTTTTACTATATTACATTGAAGTACTTTATTATGTAATTTTATAAGACTACAAACATACCTTTAAAATATGGAAAGTTAAATTAATTACATTGACTACTTCTGTTTTTATATAGACTCAAAGTGAGAGCTCTGCTTACATGTTTTTCCGTATCAATCAAGCCCTGAGCCCTCATTAGTTTGTGTGTTTATATCTTTTAACTTAATATTAAGTCATATTGTAATGATTACAGCCAAAATAAGTTAAAAAAGTACAGTAACATTAATTTCTTTGTAATAATACCCCTTTAAAAATGTTTTCTCTCATACTTTCCATAATTCGAACTCTGGATAATTCTAACAATTCTTGCGGTCCCAACGAGTTCGAATTGCCTTGTTCGAGCCTTGCTAAAACTTTTGGCCTGTGAAGATCTAAGAAGAATGAAACAATCCCAGCTTGATCTAGAAACAATAATAAACTAGGCCTGGTTTTAGACCGATCCTTCAAAAAAGTGAAGTTTGAATCCAACTCAGTTCAGAAAGAGTAATGACTAAATTCAGCCTAAGCCTTCAGAAAAATGTAAGGCCGGGGCTTAGACCAAACCAAAAAGAGAAAAAACCAGGCATGGCCCAGGTGTTGTGAATGAAAATATGCCCAAGCCTGGCCCATGCAGACCTCTAAATTGAAATATATTATGCATGCTCTTTTGCTTTAAAAAGTAACAGGGGTCGATTTAGAAAAAGAAAGTTGCATAGCAGTAACTGCTATACAAAGGCAGTTTTGAATAGCAGTTAGACACTTTTGTAAAGTAAGTAAAAAATAGCTAGCGTAACTTATAAATCTTGAATCTTTTAAAACCGAATTTCCCCTCACTAACTTTTTTCTCTTTAGAGTCGCGCTGAAATTCTGCTACGGTCACGGGGCTACGGTAATCTCCCTGAAAGCAAGAGAGAAACAAACACGTACAGTAAGCGAAGTACGGTCGGAGCGAAGAAGTGGGGTCAGAATCTGCACTGTCTATTTTGATGCATAAATAAAGTAAAAAGATAGTAATAGTGAGTGTTCATTTTAGAACCACTACAACACGCACGTCAAACTTCTATGATCAGACGCTGTGAATAGCGAGTAACAGTGATTTAGTAATCAATTACAGCATCAGGGCAGGAACAAATCATGTGTTTACTGGGAAAACTGCGCCCAGCAATGACGTCTCGCTGTACTTCCATTGTAAATAAACACTTTGGGAGAGTGAAAACACAACATATGTTGTGTAAAAACATCTTTAAATTTTAACTTTAAGTGTACATGACATAACAAGGAGTGTGGAAAATGTACATTGCAATGATTGCGATTTAATGCATTTCTTAGATCACATTTTAGTTAAATTTGAATCGCAAATAGCAATGCGATACCGCTTAAATCGAACCCTGAAAAGTAATAATGCTGAAGTTATCATTTCTGTAATCTTTTACAATAGCATATAAAGATTGATATACAATCTGCAGATGACCTCTGAAATTTTTTGTGAATTAAATCCAAAACAATTTAGGGATAGTCGAAATTCCGTAGTGTATATGTATGTATGTATGTATGTATGTATGTATGTATATATATATATCACTCTAAACTTCAATTATAGCAAGAAAACTTTATTCATAGATTTTTTTTTTTTTTTTTTTTTTTTTTTTTTAATCAAGAATAAGCTATTAATAGACAGTATTTTAAATGAATGAACAAAATAATAAAATTCCCCAATTCCTATTTTTAAATTTTCATGGGGAAAAAAAAAAGCATGAATAAAATATTACTAAAGAATTGAGTGACATTAGTAAAATATAAGACAAAAAAAAAAATCACCTTCTATTTTTGTCAGAATAAGGTGAAGGAGGACACTGGGAGTAAGGTGCATTAGTATTTCTTTCTTTTCTTGCTGTGTAACTATTGCAATTAATATAGGATGAGTCCGATGATTGACAACCATTTGTATGAGATGTATTTTCATACTTTTCTGTTTCAGATCGCACAAAAAAAGTATTAAACCAAAAGGAGAACATTTTTTCCTGTAAAAGAAAAAAAAACAAGCTTCAATCAAAAAGTTGAAAAAAATGCACGAAATAATAAGTTTTAAATAAGATATGCAAAAGCCAAAACTGTATCAAAGATTTCGTAATATATATGTATGTATTTAATTAAACACATATCAAATTAGCAGCTTGTTCATTGATTTTTCTGATTAAAATCAGAACAATTTACATAATATATCCCCATAAGAATCTGCACAATCATATGGGTTAACATTCATTTAAATTGTTGTTTCTGTGTTGTAATATAAACCCAAATCAAGTGATCATTCTGGTTTGCAGAAAGAGTAAAGTATTATATTTTATCAACAGCCAGTGGTTGTAGCAGGGTTGGAAAAAAATCATGATTAAAAAAAAAAAAAAAAAAAATCGGATTTATTTGATTTAAATCAGATTTTTTTGATTTAAATCAGATTTATTTGATTTTTTTAGAATCCTATATTTAATTACCGTGTGTTTATGTTTTTACAATACATGAAGCTGTTTTTTATAACAAATAACTAAAAAAGAATAAATAATATTTATAATTTAAAATATATATATATATAAAATAATTATATAGTTAAGAAAATATTATATTCTAGTTACTGATTGATACTAAAAATTAAACATCTATGCTTTAATCTAAAGCCATTCTATTATTTTGTAATTGAATTGTGTACACTATATAAGAAATATATTTAAATGTGTTGTAAATGAATAGAAAATGATAAAATTTAAAAAACAAGTTAAATATAGTAGACTCCCTCAAATCTGCAACTCTCTAAAATCTGCACATAATTTAGGAATGTAAACAATGAAGCTTTCAAGTCAAGTATAGGAACAAAATTGGACTTTTTTATTATTATAGCAATTCTATATATATTTTAATCTGTAACTTTCATTAATATTACTAAATTCATGCTTTTTCATGAAGGAAGAATAAATTTATTTCTGAAAAAAATTCAAGGTATTGCTAATATCAGTGCTGATCACAATCTTTTTGCAAAATGCATTTATACATTCATCAAGCTTATTTTATTATTGAGTATGGTTAAACCTGAAATAAAACTTCTTTATTTTATGAGTTTGATGTGAATTAGTAGTGCATCTTTATGGGGCAAGTTTTATTGAATAATTTAGCAAAAAATGTATTTCATCTTTATAGTAAATATTTAGTTATTCATTATTGATTATTTACTTCATCTTTGCTGCTTTCAATATTTTAATCATTTTTAATTATCTAAATTTTTATTATTTTAGTTTATTACCTTACATATTTGTTTTAATATTTTACTATATTATAAGCATTCATTATAATTTCAATTGCATTTTACAATCAAATTACTGTTTAAAAAATGTAAACAAACCCATGACCAGAAATCTGCAAAATTCTAAAATCCACACAACCTCTGGTCTCAAGCTGTGTGGATTAGAGGGAGTCTACTGTATTCATTTAATGCAAGCTATTTATTAAGGGATAAAAATCACAATTGATTCAATATTTTTTAAGCAAATATGGAAAATCAGGGATTTAATTGTTTGAACAAAAACACTAATTTAGAAGCTTTGTCTACTCCTAATTTATTATGAAGGCTTAAATGAACTAGTCCAAAAGAAGAAAGTTGTCTTTCTAATCCAGCAGATGAAGCCACAGCTGTTGTTATTTGGTAAATAAATTCAATTTCAATTTCGATGATTTTTTCTTTACCTCCTATTACATAAAAGGACTTCCACCAATCATAATCTGTCATAATATCAGAAATTTTTTTCTCAAGCAATGATAATTTTTGGAATGGGCCATTTTTTGCTTGAAAATGTGCTACAGTGGTGAGAAGATTTAGACAATCTTCTTTAATGAATGCCAAACCTTCATTATTTTCCCCTAAACTAAGTGAAATTTCATTTCGATTTAAAACAAAGGGACTTAATAAAACTGCAGCAAAATGACAGCCATTAATAGCTTGTCCATATCTTGCTTTAAATTTTGTAAGTCTATCGTTATCTAATTCATTTTCTAACTTTTTACCTAAAATTTTTCCTTGATATGTGCATTCGTGTGATATTGCAAAAAATTGATTTAAATCATATGATTTTTTTTAAAAAATCAGTTGATTTAAATCTAGATTTAAATCTTGATTTAAATCGGTTGATTTAAATCATGCCAACCCTGGGTTGTAGTACATATTTTATTTTCAGCCACCATGAGCAGTTTTCTCATTGGTTCTTAAAGAGATAAGTATCTTAAATATGTGTACAGGGTGAGTCATAAATATCGAAACAATAGGCTATCTCCTTAAATATTGCCCCTAGACCCATACTTCCAATTGCAAAGTTTCATCAAAAAAGGTAAATTTTTTGATAAAATAAGTTGCAACTCCATGGGGGGTCTATTTTAAAAAATACGAAAATTAAATTTTTATATGGCCCCAGAGGATAAAACTTCCAATTAGAATTTTTTTCCTTATCCATTCCTGAATCGAACAAAAAAAAATTCATCTTGATATCTACAAATCCTTGAAAGATATTAAAATCCAAAATTTTCCAAAATTCGTGACTTACACCACTTAAGCATACCTCTGAGTGCAGCGATATCAGTTCATTTGAAATACAATTTAGGGATTGACCATTAATTTACGCATTATTAAATGTCGATCCAAGACAATACTTTAACTTTTGGATATAAAATAAAAGAGTATAGGTCTCTGCTTTAAACTGCCTTGAAATATGCTAGATGTCTGCATTAACTCGAGCTTAGCGCCAGACTCGTAATTGGCACAACCATTGGCCGGACCGGCTTATTAAACATTTATTAAAAGTATTATTAAATTAAGTGATATTAATTAAACTCTCATCAAACGTGTCTTTAAAACACATTGCCGCAGGCAATAAGTTTAGTAAAAATAGTAATAGTGATAATGACACTTCTATTAACTGAATCATATGGAATATATTTTAATGTTAATGGAAATATATTTTAATAAATTACACAGAAATAATTTCAAAAATCTAGTTTTTACTATTCGGCTACAAAATTTAAGTGGTTTTAAACCTATTTTTAGTTTTTTCTATCTTTACAAGAGAAAAGTATAGGATTCATAAAAATTTTTAATTCTAGTTTTCGATGGATTCTCACGTTGGCTCAGAGATACCGAAAAACATGTTTTTACAAAATGTCTGTCTGTGAGCCACTGCTCCTGTATCTCTGCATATGACATAAATTTTGTGAGCGCGCTGTCTCAAAAACTAATCCACGGAATTTAATAAAAAAGTTATATTTACTTAGTCCTTGATATAAATTGGTGCTGATTAGTTTTTGGTGTGAATCGCTTAACAGGTGACTCTATTGTACAGACTTTTGTGCGATTTCCGCGATAGCTGTATCTCTAGAATTAATGCAAGGAATATCATCAATCTTCAGATTCAGTTAGTCCTTGACATGAACTGATGTTGTTTATATTTTGTTGTATATAGCTCCACGTGTGGTGCTGAAACACTGAATTTCTTACAATTTCTGCAATAGCTCTACCTTAAGAACTAATGCAGGAAATTTCATAAAAAGTCAGATTCTGTTACTTCTTGACATGAATTGGTTTTGTTTACGTTTTTGTATCAATCATCTTTCGGGTGATGCTTTATAATGAATTTTGTATAATTTACACGATTTCAGTGATATCAAGTACTAGTGCACGGAATTTCGTATATTTAGAGTCCTTCGATTTCTACATCCAAGTAGTTTATTTATTCCAAACAGCATTAAAAATATATATATATATATATATATATATATTTATTCGAATGTTAAAGTTTAAGAGTATAACGTTTCTGTTGCGTATTTTTTTATGCTAAGCTCCCACTAATATTTCGTTATAAGTGTATTTAATTGATCAAGGTTTAATGTGCTCGAACCAAACATTTTTTAAGAAATTCAATTGAATAATTTCAATTTAGAACGTTTAAATTAAATATGTCACAGATTCATTAAACACATGTTCTTATTTTAAAATGGATAATTGATTCGCAAGTTAAACAAAATTTAGAATGTATTTGTAGTAGAACTGAAAACTGTATGTTAAACTCTAAAAAATGATTAAAAAAAGCAGCGGCCTTTGAGAAAGGTTAACACATTGTTTTTTTTTTTTTTGTTTTTTTTTCCCCGGCCATTTATCTACAATAGGGATATAGCCCGTGAGGGGAAGGGCGCCCTCCGTGAGGGTCTTTTTAATGGTATCTAACCCGTATTTACGCAAAGAAATCCAGGGTTCGAAGAAAACCACGGAAAATGTCGAATGGTTAGGTCGACGATCGTGATTGGGTTCGAACCCAGCACCTACCGTCTACCAGTTTGGAGGCCCGTAATTAGAGGCACCTTTTACACATCGTGTAATAGCAATTTTAACAAGAAAAATGTAAAGTTGACAGGGATAAGACAATGAAAAAATTGAAAGCGGTGTGATAAAAAAAATGAGGTTTAAATCAACAGACGCATTTAAAAAGTAATTAAAGAAGGCGAGAATGGCAAAACTTAAACAAACTCTGAAATTGAAACTATGCAAGACGAATCACCTAGAAACTTTTAAAGAGCATTTAAACGTTAGGAGCCCATCTTTGTTTAAAACTAAATGCACTTTTCTGCATCAGATATTTATATTTCAGTATTTCTCATTTTTAAACCCTTGGTTTTATAACCGTCGATTACGGTAACAGTCCCGCGAATTCAATAGCTTTTTAACACCTCCAAAAAAAAAAAAAAAAATGCCCAACGTGCCGAAAGAAGTTTTAGCCTCAGAAAATTTACTTTTAAAAATATGATTTGTTTACAAAAAATTGCATTTTTTTAAATATTGCTACTTTAAATACTTTTATATAAAAAATATTATTTAAAATGTTGAATCAAAATTGAAAATCAGACATTTTTATTTAATCAAAAGAAAAAAAAATCAACGCGACAAATAATAGTTTGAGTTATGACAATTTTAATTTACTCTAACTTTTTTGGAAAAAAAAAAAAAAAAAAAAATTATTAAGTAAGCTTATGATGCGATAATGTTATAAATTATGTGGTTAACTATCACAAAACTTTCCAAATTCTAACTCTATACATAAATAAATAAAATAAATGTTTCCTGGACAACTCACAGCAACATTGTTTCTTCAATTACACGCATTTCAATTTGTGTCTGATTCCTCTAAACCTTACGATTTATTAAAATAGTCATAACTCTCTGAGTTTTGAAGATATCAAGATGAACTTTTTTGTTTAATTCAGGAATGTATAAGGAAAAATTTTCTAATTGGAAGTTTTATCCTCTGGGGCTGTATAAAAATTTAATTTTCGTATTTTTTAAAAGAGACCCCCCATGGAGTTGCAACTTATCTTATCAAAAAATTTACCTTTTTTGATGAAATTTTGCAATTGGAAGTATGGGTTTAGGGGCAATATTTAAGGAGATAGCCTATTGTTTCGATATTTATGACTCATCCTGTATATTATGAATGTTTTTTATACACAAATTACTTCTGTTCAGTGTTGAATCCAGGAGGGGGGGGACATCCCCCCCCCCAAGAAAATTTGAGATTTTGTGCTTTCAATGGTCAAAAAAATGAAATTTCCTTCCCGGAACTCTACAATGCCCCCCTGAAGCCACAGAAATCCATCCCGGAGAAAAGTGTCTGAATTCAACACTGCTTCTGTTTCTATACATAATTAGATAAATAGCATTTTTATCAGGGCTGCTGGCTTTCAGCCAGGTCGGTTTAAACCAACCGGCTTTTTCTGGTTTAAACTACTTGAAAAAGGCTGGATTTTTTTTTTTAAAAAAGCCGGCTTTTACTAAAACTTTTTTTTTTTCTTTTACAAAAATTATTCTTAAAATGAAGTGTATTATTAATTAGTAAATCTTTAATTACTGTTGTTATAAAAATGAACTGTCTAATTAATTGTCAATTAAAATATAAGTTAATTGATAGTAGAAATGTTCTTGTGATCAACAGATGAAAAGAATGTTTATTAGAAAATTTGTGCAATAAATTTTTTTTGAAGTAGTTCAAGTGATTTTTATCAAATATAATACCAAATATTTGACTTACATTTTTAATATCAGTACTATACTGATCTTGTTCCAAACAAAATCATTTGTTGATTTTTTTTTTTTTTTTTTTTCACTTTCCTGCTCCCATATCTATACTCTTTTAAGCGTAAATGTGTGAGTTTCTGGAATCTTGCTAATCCAGTAACATATTAGACTAAATAGAGGTGCCCAGAGAGGGTTTGGTGAAGCAAGATGCGTCATACAATTTAGTTTTGGGGGTGGAATTTGAGAAAAAATACATTTTGGAGGGGGGAGGGATTTTTAAGTTCTTAATGTTTCCTTTTTTTACTGTTAAAAAAAATCTTGATTTTTTTTAACATCACTTTTAAGTTTTTTCAACATTTAATTTCCAGAAATATTCTTGTGTTTTCTTTCTTTAAATCTAGATAAGGGCAATAATAACTCAACTCGTTATATTTTGAACGTGCAGCAGATTATAAGTAGAATAATTTTACAATTGACATTCTGTTTAGGAGGGAGGGTTGTCAATGTTGAAGTATATCGAAGAACTCGGTCAATGTTGAAGTATAAAGATTTTTTGGGTGGATTTGCGTCATTAGGTTCGAGGGGGAGTTGGTCACCACTGAGACTAAATACTAAACCTTACCTTATATGAGGAATTTGTGGATCGGAAAGTTTACTAATTGACCCAAATCAATTCCTCTCTTTTTAATGTGTGAAAAGGTTTGTGATGGACCAAGAACAAAATATTAGGTCAATATATATAGAAGGGAAGAGCATGTTTACAAACATTTCCATCAGTCAATTTACCACACCTCTGCATTTTTATCATAGTGATCAATGGCCGATTATTTATGGCAATATAGCCCAATCGTATCTTGGACCTGTTAGGCCGAGGTCATGTGTAGGGCAGGAGAGACTGGTGACTGAGAACAGACTGGTGTTTCTTGTCATATCCACCCCACAGTGATTCAACCCATACTATGTAAGCTGCTCTTTCCTTATAAGGAAAAAAATGAAAAAAAAGGGCAGTACAGTAAACCTGTATAAATCAGAATTAATCAGGACTGAGAAAATTGTTCACAGTAAATGATTTTTTTGCCTTAGACAAATTTTATACTGTCTACAGATTCACAGGGACTTGAAAAACCTTTTCGAGTTGGATAAATTTCCATCTTACTCAGTCTGGCTTACAGAGAATTTAATGTATTTAGAAAGATAAATATAAAAGCTATGATAAAATTATTTATATTTTATTATTTTTAAAGTGGAATGCTGCCTTGTAAACTGCTTACATAAACAAGTGACTTTTTATTCATAATACCAACACATTCATTTATGTTAGGAGCCATTGTCCAAGTGAAGTATTTTATAAACAGTATTGTTTTGTATACAGTAGACTCCCTCAAATCCGCACAGCTTGGGACCAGAGGTTTTGCGGATTTCTGATCATTGCTTTGTTTACATTTTTTAAAAAGTAATTTGAATAATTAATAATGAAATCAAAAGTATAGTGAATGCTTACAATATGCTAAAATATTAAAATAAGTAACAAACTAAAATAATAAAATATTAGATAGTTTTTAAAATGATAAAAATACCAAAAGCAAAGGTCAAATTAATAATCAATGTACAATTAAATGTTCATTATACAGATGAATCTGTTTTTCCTAAATTAATTATTGAAACTTGCCTCATAAAGGTACATTACTAATTCACATCAAGATCATAAAATAATGAAGCTTTATTTCAGGTTTAACCAGACTTAATAACTAAAAAAGCTTGATTAATGCATAGAAATATTTGGTAAGATTGTGATTACCAATGATATCAGCAATATCTTTATATTTTCAGAAATAAATTATTCTTTCTTCATGAAAAAACATGAATTCAATTATCTTAACAAAAATTACAAATTAAAAAATATATGGAATTGATATAAAACTAAAAAAGTCAAATTTTGCACCTACATCTGAAATGAATGTTTCATTGTTTATATAGGTGTAAATTAACGGTCGCCACTCGCCACGTGGCGATTAAAGTTGTAAAAGTGGCGATTAAAAATCGGCCATCGATCGCCACCCTAGTCGCCACTTGGCGATTGAAAAATCTTATTAATTTGCTTTGTGAAATACAGATTTGTTCATGGATATATTCATCTCTACTTTGTTTGCATCTAATTAGTGAATTGGCTAATTCTTTAAATTCAAAATCGGCCATCGATCGCCACCCTAGTCGCCACTTGGCGATTGAAAAATCTTATTTGCTCTGTGAAATACAGATTTTTTCATGGATATATTCATCTCTACTTTGTTAGCATCTAATTAGTGAATTGGCTAATTCTTTAAATTCAAAATTGACCTTCGATCGCCACCCTAATCGCCACTCGGCGATTGAAAAATTTTATTAATTTGCTTTGTGAAATACAGATTTTTTCCTGGATATATGCATGTCTACTTTGTTTGCATCTAATTAGTGAATTGGTTAATTTTTTAAATTCAAAATCGGCCATCGATCGCCACCCTAGTCGCCACTCGGCGATTGAAAAATATTATTTATTTGCTTTGTGAAATACAGATTTTTTCATGGATATATTCATCTCTATCTCTACTTTGTTTGCACCTAATTAGTGAATTGGTTAATTCTTTAAATTCAAAATTGGCCATCGATCGCCATCCTAGTCGCCACTTGGCGATTAAAAAATCTTATTAATTTGCTTTGTGAAATGCAGCTTTTTTCATGAAAATGGCATCTCTACTTTGTTTGCATCTAATTAGTGAATTGGTTAATTCTTTCTTTCTGTCTGATGCAAGCATATTTAGCAACTTTGTTGTATTTTCTATATTTTGGCTTTTTACCATGAACTCTTTATTTGGATTATGTTTCAAGAAATAGATTTTTTTTCCTACAAAATATAGTCACCAATTTTAATTCCACATGCATTTCAAATAAATTTTTCCAATTTTACCTCTGAATGCAAGGAGATTTTAAGGACATTGCTGTATCTTAAATCTTTCACTTTTGCCATATGCTCACTAATTGTACCAGTAATAGTTGGCTGGTACATTTTTTTTTTTAAATTTATGATTAAAGTTTATGTAGGTGCCTAGAAAGATTGAAACATTATAGCCAATTACTTTAAAAATATAGGACAAAATTAGCACTCGCCACTTTGGCGAGTAATACTGCAAATTTAGCATCTGACTTTACTACTACCAAGTAGACTTCCTCCACCTTACCAACACATTGGCATTCTCTGATTTTGCCTTAATAAGACATCCGGAGTGTTTCCCTTTTCCACCTTCAGCAGCTCGAAATTTTCCGATACAATTTCAGACACATTTTAAAAAGTAGAATCATGAAACTTGCTGAGGGGATTCTTGAAGGGACGTATGAGGTGCTGAGTAAAGTCTTTTTACGTTCAATTCATTAGAATTTGATTTATAAGCAATTAACTTCTCTGGAAGACCCTTTTTTTCATTCCCTTATCTCCCACTTCGGAAAAATCGGTTCAAATTCCGTTTTTGATTGCTTTTTTTGCAATATTTTGTACACTTATCAAAGAATTGATCTTTACGGCACCTTGTGCACTTTCTAAATAAGAGAATCTGCGAGTTTCATGTGTTTGAGAGCAAAAGTGAATTCAAAAATAAATCTGAAAACAAGCAGTTTGAATCGAAATACACCCTTAACCAAATATGTGTAACTTTGTAACTTACTAGCCGTTAAATAAATTTAAAAAAAAGCCATTTTGACCTATTTTTAAAAAATGGCTACTAACTTTTAAAAAGTGGCCACTAATGAAACTGGGTCTACCGGCCACTGGCTACTAATCGAATTTCCCAGTTTTCACCTATAATTGTTTACATCTGTAAAATATGTGTGGATTTTAGAGAGTTGCGGATTTTAGGAGTGCGGATTTGAGGGAGTCTACTGCATTATTTATTTGAATATAATTCTTACCCATAATAACATGAAAATAACTTAACTAAGCATAGGATGTGTCACTCGGTCTATAGTATAGATGTCTGTTAATAATATTGGTTATTTATGAGGTTTTTGTGATATTATATTAACTGGCAATAAAAGTGGACATCTGAAACATGATTTTAAATGAATTTCATAAGATTTTAGTTTTAATTTATTTAAAATGGCATAATTTTTATATAAATTTAATTTATATAAAATTTATATAAAAATTTTGTAAGGTTAAATTAACAAAAGAAGTTGTTAAAAATAAATAGTAAGATATACACTGGAAAAAAGCGAATAAAAGCCGGCTTTTTCTACAAAAGACCGGTTTTTTCCTATAAAAGCTGCCCGGCCTGTCCTTTTTTAGAAAAAGCTGGCTTTTTTGCAGCCCTGATTTTTATGGTAAATAAAATCTTGAAAAAAAAAATTGTATACATGAAATGAAACAGTGAATAGGTTGTCAGAAAATATGCTGTCAAAAACATGCATTTTTCGACAGTGATAGAAATTGGGAGATAAAAGGCAGGCGTCAAATGACGACTACTGTAAAAATCTTAGGCGTCAAATTAAGATTTTTAGTTGCAGTTTCTAAAATTCATATTAATATTATTGTAATACTGTATATAATTTAGGGATGATTCTGAGTACAGTAGACTCCCTCAAATCCGCACAGCTTGGGACCAGAGGTTGTGCGGATTTTAGAATTTTGCAGATTTCTGGTCATTGCTTTGTTTACATTTTTTAAACAATAATTTGAGTGCAATTAATAGTGCAATAAAAACTATAATGAATACTTACAATATAATAAAATATTAAAATAAGTAATAAACTAAAATAATAAAAATTTACATAGCTTTTAAAATGATAATAGCAAAAAATCAAGTTAATAATCAATAGTGTATGATTAAATATTCATTATAAAGATTAGGTATATTTTTCCAAAATTATTCAACAAAACTTGCCCTACACTACTAATTTACATCAAAATCATAAAATAAGGATTTTTCTTCACGTTTAGTCAGACATAATAACCAAAAAATCTTGATTAATGCATAAATATATTTGGTAAGAAGATTGTGATTACCAGTGATATCAGCAATATCTTTAATTTTTTCCAAAAAAATTTATTCTTCCTTCATGAAAAAAGCATGAATAGAGTATTATTAAGAAAATTACAAAATAAAAAGTATATGGAATTGATACAAAACTAAAAAAATCAAATTTTGTCCCAATATCTGAACTGAAAATTCCATTGTTTACATCCATAAAATATGTGCGGATTTTAGAGAGTTGCGGATTTCTGGTTTGCGGATTTGAGGGAGTCTACTGTATATTTAAAAAAATTGAAATTTACATCAAATTTTCTGAAAGTTTAGAGCAGAGACGGGAGAGAAATCCTCACCCAGAGCTGTTTTTTTTTTTTGGGGGGGGGGGGGTCTGCTCCCTTTTATGAAATTTGAGTATTTTACTATCTTTTTAACGAAATTTGTGTTTTTCTGCTATTTATTGACGAAATTTGTCATTTTTTCGCGATCTTTTTATGAAATTTGCCGTTTTTTCGCGATCTTTTGACGAAATTGTCGTTTTTTTGCGATCTTTTGACAAATTTTGCAGTATTTTTTCGTGAT
The DNA here is from genome assembly GCA_964019185.1 of Maratus speculifer. Lineage (NCBI taxonomy): Eukaryota > Metazoa > Arthropoda > Arachnida > Araneae > Salticidae > Maratus > Maratus speculifer. The sequence goes on from CAXHSM010001615.1 coordinate 275,240, forward strand.
CTTTTGATGATACTTGCTGTTTTTTCCGATCTTTTGAAGAAATTTCTGCCGTTTTTCCGCGATCTTTTGACATACTTTGCCGTGATTTTTCTCAATCTTTATGAACTTTTTCCGTTCTTTATGACTTTTGCCGTTTTTTCGCGATCTTTCGACAAACTTTGTCGTTTTTTCGCGAACTTTTGTCGAAACTTGCTGTTTTTTCGCGATCTATTGAAAAAACTTGCCTTTTTTTGCGGTCTTTTGGCGATCGTTTGACAAACTTTGCGGGGTTTTTTCGTGATTTTTGACTAATTTTGCAGTGTTTTTCGCGATCTTATGGCAATACTCTCCGTTTTTTCGCGATCTTTTCACGAAATTTACCGGTTTTTTTCGATCTGTTGACAAGCTTCGCCGTATTATTCGCGATCTGTTGACGAAATTTTCAGTGTTTTTTTCGCAATCTTTTGTCGAAATTTATCGTTTTTCGCGATTTATTGACGGAATTTACCGTTTTCCACGATTTTTTTTCTTTGACGACCTTTTGTCGGAATTTAGATTTTTTTGCCCGGATCCAGTGAAAAAATCGGCAATTTTTCTTAGAACGATTGAATAAATTAATTTTTTTCGGCGACCATTTCTCGAAATTTGCGATGCATTTTATGTCCGAATGTTCGGATATATGATCGATTTTTTATAATTTTCGGAAATGATTACCTTAATTTTTTGGAAAATACGGACCGTATTTTCCATCTTTGATACTACTTTTTAGAATAGCACAAATACTTATTTTTATTTAAAATTATCGAAATTAATCTCTAAGATTATAATAATTGAAGCATCTGTAAACTGGTGCAAAGCTTTTCTAATTATTGCTATATTTAGAAATTAATAGAAAAATGCACTTAATCTGTAAAACGAAATTAAAACTTGGCAACTTCTTATCAATACTAAAACAAAATTTATCCAATATTGGTAATAGAGTTGAATTTAGTAAAATAATAATAATAATAATAAAAACACAATGCATCTACATTCGAATCAAGGGGCGATTCTGAATTTAAAAAAAATACTGAAATCCACAGAAAAGAAAAGTTTTTTGAAAGGTTACAGCAGAGGGGAAAGGTCTGTGAATAGCTCCCCTCATTAATTATGCGTTTTTATCGCAATCCTTTGGCGAAAATTGCGGGGTTTTTGTGATTCCTTAAAGAAATTTGCGTTTTTTCGCGAACCTTTGGTGGAATTAACGGATTTTATCGCTTTCCTATGACAAGATTTTCATTTTTTCTGTAATTCTTAGGTAAAATTCGCGTTTTTCTACAGATTCTTTCAGGAAATTAACGTTTGTTTTCGCGATCCTTTTCTGGAAATTTGTGTTTTTTTTTTTTTTTTTTTTTTTTTTTCCGCGATACTATAACAAAGTTCATACTATGGCGTTTTTCCCGGGATTTTTTTGACAAAATTAGACTTTCTTTTCGCGATTCTTTGACGAAATTCATGTTTTTCTAGCGATTCTTTGATGAGATTAGCATTTCTGTTCGCGATCTTTTGTAGAAATTTGCGTTTTTTTTTTTTTTTTTTTTTCGTTATTGTATAAAAAAAAATGTTTGTTTTTTTTGAAAAAATTCGTAGGTTTTTTGCACTTTTTTGGCGAAATCGGCGATTTTTCATGCGAACGATTTATGAAATTGACTTTTTTCGCGACTTTTTATCGAAATTCACGATGTTTTTAGTTCCGAATTTTCAGACTAGGCCGTTTTTTTTCTTAAATTTTCGGAACCAAATACCTAATAAATGTATTTTTTTTAAAAGTTAGGCGTCAAATTTGACGACCGAGAGTAATTTTGTAATCGTCAAATTCAATTTTTGAGTTGCATTTGACGACTAACGACCGCTAATTTCGAACACTGTTTTTCGATGTGGCTCATTATTCAAGTTGTTTTTGTTTTTCACACTCTTACTAAAAAAGTTAATCTTATTCAGCTTTATAGCAAAATTAAAATTCTTAAAATTAAAATAAAATGGCTGATTTTAACAAAAGATTTTTGGGATCCAGGTGAGCTCACTCCAGAGGTGTTATACACTTAGAGCTATTATAAATATTCATTTACCTTTACATTAAACTATTTCTTATTTATCTTTACTAAAAATATCTTATTAAAGACCTACAATACAATAATATTTATCCCATTTAATATTTATCTTTCCTATGTTATTTTTATTCCTGCAATAATTTATCTGTTAATCCATTTAAATTGCTTAATTAATTTCTTTTTCACACATGTTTCCTTACTTTCAAATTCCTGCTTGCAACTTCCATACAATCAGGAGTATATCATTCTTCGGAATGATGGTAGTTTGTCACAGCCCCCACTATATGGCATTGCCCTATTGGCCATCTAATCTGACTGCACATTGTGACATCACAAAGCATTCCTTTTGAGAACAATCCTTTTGAGAATACTCTTTGCATAGCTTAACAAGCCATTATCTGAATCATCGTATCACATAAATATACATCTGTTAACATTTTCCTTATCAGATGTTCTCTCTTGCACTCTCAAAAAAACTTCCGTCTTTTTACAGAAAAAGTACTGGCAGCACTGCTGCCAGAAATTGTCTGTAAATTGACGATTATCCGTTTATTTTTTTCTCCGTCAAAAGAGGTAAAATTTCCGTCATTTGAAAAAAATTCTTGAAAATATGAATCCGGCACCGCTGAGGATCGAACTCACGATCCCAGCATTGGCAGCCAAACGCGCTACCTCAGCGCCACCGTTGTACGTTCATGAAGCACTTTAAAGTAGAACCATTCATTTCATATGAATGGTTGATTGGTGTTTTTCGTTACAAAGCTTTTAATTTTGAAGTTAATTTCGGAAAGATTTCATCTTTAATGAAACTGTGGCTGGGATTTTTTTTTTATGTTTAGTATTAATATCCTATAAAAATGTAAATTTTAAATATATTACGTAGATTGCTAAAGGAAAAGTATGGGTATTATATTTTTATTCGATAAGATTTTTTTTTTTTTTTTTTTTTTTGAATAATATCAATTTTTTTTTTTTCATTTTACTTTTTAATTAAAATATCTTTTAAATGTGTTCGCTTAAAGTACATTTTAAATGCGAATATTTATTATATAAATAACTTAGTATATGCTTATTTATTCAACTTATCCAACTTTGAATAACAAATTGTGAGAATTTTTGGATGAATAAAGAAAGTAATTGTTATTTATTTTTAAATTCGAAAACATTTTTGTCTTTTTAAAACTAAATTAGGCATTATAATCTATAGAATATTTTGTTTTTCATTTTAAAAACAAATTCGAATTTATTACTAACAGACCCAATACACATGCGTGCAAGAAATAAACGGAATCTCTTCGTCATTTTTCGACGTTCGGAATGAATTCACAGATCAAATACGTTTTCTGTGAGTACGGAAATTATTTGTGAAAAAATGAGGATAACTTAGTGTATATTGACGAATTTTTCTGACAGTGTGTAATTGTCATACTAACAGGTTGGTGCTTCAGAAATCAATGAACATAATGGCTGTCAATGTTATTTAAGAGTAGGGATGCACCAAATAATGAATTTGGCTGAATAATGAATACTTGGTTAGCCAAATAATAACTATTTGAGAATGCTAAATATTCTGCTGGCCAAATACTTTTATATCGCAGAATATAACGGCATTGAAAAGCTAAATTTTAAACAATTATACAAAGTATTTAACACAGATACTTCCGTTATGATAAAAAAGACTTTTTTATAAATAAACTTTGCACTGAAAAAAATAATGTTTTATGTTATTATTTAAGAAGATTGTTAAAAACTATTAAACAACATATTTCACTTTTTCCATCAAAAATGAAAAGTGTGTCACTACAAGCCATAGTTGCATTTTCATTCACAACTTCCTCAAAAATGTAGACATTTTAACGAGGTTTGCATCATATTAATTTGTTTGTATAAAATATGATGATACTAATAAAATTATAAAATTTCAGCTGGTGATATACAGTCGAACCTTGTTATCCTGACAGTCTCGGGACCAGAATAAAGTGTCATCATAAGCGGAGTGTCGTGGTAACCAGAGTTGGAGAAAAATATTTCTAAAAAGCTGTATTTTTGATTAATTTAAGACAATTTTAAATTCACATCTGGTTTTGCATTTTTAAGCAATAAACATTATTACTTCTTAGCATAAATAAACCTTCCTTTTACACTTATACACTATTTACTTAATCTGTTATTCACCTCTTTAATTTAAACTCTTCTTTTCAACTTCAAATCAACAGCTATTGCTTATCTCTTTTCCATCTGATTAAATTCATCTGGTAATTTTTCAAATCTCTTTTTTTTTTTTCAAGATCAATGTTCAGTATTGCATCATTCTGTTTCTATTATGTCATTTCATTCCATAGCAGCATCCTATCAACAATGTCCATGATTTTTTTTTTTTTTTTTTTTTTTTTTCTTCTCAAAGTTCGTTTTATTCATCATGTGGAATTTGATTCATATGTAAATTTATAGATGAGGAATACTTCCAATCATGAGCAGTCTTTCAAGAACCAGATGTTGTGGTTTGAGATGTAAGTGATTTGTTTAAAAGTGGTTTTTAGGTGCGTTCGTAATTATGTAAATACGTAGCACCTATTGTTGTCGCTCAGTCCGTCCGTCTGTCTGTCTGTCTGTCTGTCCGTCCGTCCATCTGTCTGTCCGTCCGCATATAACAACGCAAAAACTACCCAACCGAATCTTTTGAAATTTAAAATATATAATTATAACATAATTTTGTCGAGTCATTTCAAATTTTATGAAAATCGGATGGATAGATCAATTCAGGCCTAGGACCGCTGAGTCACTCTTAAAAAAGAGAGAAAAGTGACTAAATCGCAAGAAAAAGAGACTAAAAGAGACCAAAATTTAAAAAAAGAGACTAAAAGGAGACCAAAAAAAAAAAAAAAAAAATTCTCTTCACTTAAATGTTTTTGGTATACAGACAAGCACTATAAGATTTAACACAATATGCGGAATACATTTTCAATGCATTTCAGTCGGTTTTGAAATAATTGCAAATATTGTTGATTGGTTGCAGAAAAATATCTCAAATCTCAACAATTCATCATGAAAGAAAATCAGAAATTCACCAAATGACCACGGGGACAAAATCATGAAATTCCAGGAAATATAGTGAAATTCATCAAATTGTCTCAAAAAACAAATCATAAAATTTGTCACATGATCTCAGGAAAAAAAATTCTCGAAATTAGTCAAATGTTCTTAGGATAAAAAAAAATCACGAAAATTATCAGATGGCTTTGAAAAAAAATCACGATATTAGTCAAATGGATCTTGTGTTAAACATCGTAAAATTCATCAAATGGGTCTCGAAGAGAGGGATGAATCGCAAAATTCATTAAATGATTGCGAAATTCCAAGAGCGATCATACAAATAATTGCTAATTTTGTCGAAGGTCACGGAAATAAATAGTGAAATTTATCAACTAGTCGCCAGAAAAATAATGAATTTCGTCGAATAAAGCCATAAAAAAAAATCAAGGATGCCTGTCAATGGGTTACATTAAAATGTGCGAAAATCAGTTAGCATAAAACAGTGAAGTTTGTCAAATTATTTCAAGAAAAGAATGGCAAAATTTATCACACAAACTTTTTTGGATATTTTAGGGCACATTTAACTGGCATACTACATTTCCGTCCAAGACCATTTGACAAAATTAATGATCCCCCCCCCCCCCCCCCCCGGCTACCAATTGCCGCAAATTAATATGAAAATTGCGATTTTTCCACATTATTGCTTACGGAAGTACACGATTTTTCTTCCATGATTGTTCGCTGACATTTGCAATTTTTTTTCAGTAGAATTTGTGATTTTTTTTTTTTTTTTTTTTTTTTTTTTTTTTTTTTTTTTTTGGGGCTTTCATTTGTCAAAATTTGCAATTTTTTTGCCATTGTTTGCAGAAAGGAGGTAACGGGTTAAGGGGGGTTTGGCGGCCCCCACCGAATCTGGTAAAATCGTTCCAAAAATCTTGAAGAGAGTCGAAAAACAAGCAGTATAAGCTTTTTACCGACATTACAACCCCAAACGAAAACACAGTAATGGCGAAAAATATGATTTTTTGTGATTTTTATTTTTTTCAACCAGTTTAATTTATTTTTAAATGGTTTAAACGCAATTAAAAATTTGTTTTGGATGTGTGGAAGTCCCCTGAATTTTTTCAGATTTTTTTGGTCAAGTAAAAACATGTGAATTTTAGGTTTAAATGCGAAAAAATCGTGAAAAACGCGTCATTTTCAAGATTCAACCCTCTAATTTTTAGGGTTGTTTTCATTTTCCCGAGGGGTGCTGTATAGTATAGATAGCGGCAATCGCCCTCTTTCAAATGCAGGAAACTGGACTCAATTTGGTCAATTTTGGTGAGCGGGGCGATTTTTTGAAAAAAAACTCGAATTTTCAACTTTCGGTAAATTACGGCGCGTACTTGGTATAATGCGTCTTTGCTATAAAAAATACATCTCTATAGGGGTTTTTGAGGTCGCTGATCACGAATTTGATGTCAAAAATTTTTTTTAACAACAAATTCACCCATAAGTATTTATTAACACAGGTTTGATAATATAAAAATATTAATGAAAGATTTTTTTAATTTCTCTCAATTAACTGTTTTTTAGTTTTTATTCCAGAAAAATAACATTAATAGTAATATTAATAGTATTAACGACTCAATTGTGATAGCGAATTACAAGATGAGATCACTAACGAAATGTTGCTCAGAAAAAACATTAATAATGATTTAGCGAAAGTGGTAGAAGAGAAAAACTGGAACAGAAAAAAAAGGATCTTCAGACCTCTGACGTCAAATGATGTTGCAGACTTTCCGGAGTTGACAGAAAGAGATCTGAAGATACTTTTTACAGGGTCTTACCAGTTATCACAGACCGTTTCTTATTTAGCAGAATTATGTACTGAGGATGGAGTTCTTATTATGCATTACTTGTTGGAAGATAAATCAATTTTGAATGTTCAATTGAGGCACATAAGTTGGAAAAAGTACAGGTGTTACGTAAAATACGTTCCTAACGCTATTGGAAGAAGTGGTATAGAAGAATACGTATGCGATTGTGCGAATGGCCTCAGAACTGTCGGTTGTTGTGCACATGTGGCCACTATCATTTACTTCTTAGGGCATGCGAGATATTTGTCGCGAATTATTCGTCCAGCACAGATTCTCACAAATCTTTTCTCTGTTCAAAGCGTTGAACCTGTTATTGAAGAAGATAGTGACGAGGATTAAAACTGTAAAATTGTTAACTTAACCCTGTAAAAAAGTATTATGCTATTTTATATTACTGTGTGACTATTACGTAAGCTTGAATAAAATATGATTTATACCAGAAAATTTAGTTTCATTGATTATATTAGTTGAACACGATATTAAAATTGTTTAAATGCTGTGATTCAATGATATTTTTTTACATTATCAAACCAGTGTTAATAAATACTTATGGATGAATTTGTTGTCAAAAAATTTTTTTGAGATCAATTTCGTGATCAGCGACCTCAAAAACCCCTAAAGAGATGTATTTTTTATAGCAAAAACGCATTATACCAAGTACGTGCCGTAATTTACCGAAAGTTGAAAACTCGAGTTTTTTTCAAAAAATCGCCCCGCTCACCAAAATTGACCAAATTGAGTCCAGTTGCCTGCATTCGAAAGAGAACGATTGCTGCTATCTATACTATACAGCACCCCTCGGGAAAATGAAAACAACCCTAAAATTTAGAGGGTTGAATCTTGAAAATGACGCGTTTTTCACGATTTTTTCGTATTTAAACCTAAAATTCACATGTTTTTACTTGACCAAAAAATCTGAAAAAATTCAGGGGACTTCCACACATCCAAAACAAATTTTTAATTGCGTTTAAACTATTTAAAAATAAATTAAACTGGTTGAAAAAAATAAAAATCACAAAAAATCATATTTTTCGCCATTACTGTGTTTTCGTTTGGGGTTGTAATGTCGGTAAAAAGCTTATACTGCTTGTTTTTCGACCATCTTCAAGATTTTTGGAACGATTTTACCAGATTCGGTGGGGGCCGCCAGACCCCCCTTAACCCGCTACCCCCTTTACTATTTTTCTGTGTTTATTTAACAAAATTCGCGATTTTTTTTCCTGCGATCATTTGCAAAACGCACGGAAAAAAAATCACAACTGCAAAGAAAAAAAAATCATGAATTTTGAAAAATGATCGACTGTCAAAACTCGCGATTTTTTTCTGTGATCATGGAAAAGATGAATTTCGGCAAATAAACGCGAAAGAATTTTGAATTTCGCCAATCGATCTCCGAAAAATCACGAATTTCGGCAAATGATCGCGGAAAATATGACGAATTTTGTCATATAAACGCAGAAAAAAGCAAATTTCTAAAACAATGGCCCAAAAAATTATCATTTACTGTATTTTGATAAACGATCACAGAAAAAAATCGCAAATTTTGACTATCGATCGCGTAAAGAAATCACAAATTTTTTCGGCGATCCTTTCACGAAATTTGTATTTCTCTGTGATTACTTTTTCCGCACGCAAAATCACACAATCGTATTGTTCATTAGTATAACTTACACTTCGAACAAAATCCGTACATTGTACTACTGGCCATACCGTACAAGTTGGCATCTATGAATATCCTTTTCAATTTTACGATCATTTGACGAAAGCTCGGTCTTATTTCGGAATCGTTTGACGTAAATCTCGGGAGTTTTTTTTTCCCATAATTGTATGGCAGAAATCACAAGTTTATTTCGGGATTGTTTGGAAGTAACGATTTTATTTCGGGATCATCTGGTGAAAATCGCGGCTTGATTTGTGATTGTTTAATGAAAATCGTCTTTTTCTGGTGATCAATTAATTCGAATTGCAGTTTTGCCAGTGATCATTTTATGAAAATCGCAGATTCTTAAAAATTAAAAAACGTGAAATTCTGCCGTTTGTCGAAAAAGTGATCCCTGTATATGTAATGACCGAAATAAGAATTTTTAGATTCCTTCCTGCAATCCTCTGACGAATTTCTCAATTGTTTTTCACAAGATTGACTGACAAATTTTGCAATGATTTTGCCACTGGTTGACAGATTATACGCTTTTTTTCTCGTGAAAAGACAAAATCGTGATATTCTTCCCGCGACCAAATGACGAAGTTTATGATTTTTACCCCTCAAATGCGATTATTGAATTTCGCGTTTTTATCTTGCCACAGATTGACTAAATTCACTTTCTTTTCAGTGTCCGACAGAAAAGTTTTGCGATTCTTGCCCGCGAATGATATACTAATTTCATAACCATTTTTCCACGATAGAGTGACGAAATTTAGAATTTTTTCCCCTTCAAAAGAAGAGACAAATTTGGTCATGCAGCAGAATTTTTTTCTGCAGTCTGCAACACATATAAAAACTTAAACAGTCTGCAGACCAATCCCTCGCATTACATTATTTGCACTCAAACCTTCAAGTATTTGTGATAGACATAAAAAAAAATATATACTTTAAAAAAGGAAGTTGCCTTTGTTCTCAGAATTTTTAACGCCTCATACATTGTCCTAAAGATGGGGGGGGCTCCTCTTTGACAAAATTTGAGTTTTTTTTTCAGAATCTTTTGACGAAATTTGCATTTTTTTTCGCGATCTATTGACGAAAACTGCCGTTTTCTTGCGATCTCTTGAAGAAATTTGCAGTTTTTCGTGATTTTTTTTTAACGAAAACTGCCGTTTTTTCGCGATTTTTTGAAGACGTTTGCCTTTTTTTGCTAACTTTAGGAAGAAATGTTACGTTTTTCCGTGATTTTTTGATGAAATTTGCCGTTTTTTCGCGATTTTTCGGAGAAATTCGCTGTTGTTTCGTGATCATTTTACGAAACTGCCGTTTTTTCGCGTTCTTTTGAAGAAATTTGCCTTTTTTTACGATCTTTTGAAGAAATTTGCTATTTTTTTTCGTGATTCTTTGAAGAAAAATGACGTTTTTTTCGTGAACTTTTGAAGAAATTTGGCATTTTTTTCGGGGTTTTTTTTTAAACAAAATTTGCCGTTTTTCGCAATTTATTGAGAAAATTTGCCATTTTTTTCGTGATTCTTTGACAAAAACTACCGTTTTTTCGTGATCTTTTGAAGAAATTTGCCGTTTTTTTGCGATGTTTTGAAGAAACTTACCGGTTTTTTTTACGATGTTTTGAATGACTTTTTTTTGAGGAAATTTGCCGTTTTTTCGCGATCTTTTGAATAGTTCGCGTGTTTTTCGCGATCTATGACGAAATAGATTTCTTTTCGAGGGGGGCTCCTCTTTGACAAAATTTGAGTTTTTTTTTTTCACAATCTTTTGACGAAATTTGCATTTTTTTCGCGATCTATTGACGAAAACTGCCGTTTTCTTGCGATCTCTTGAAGAAATTTGCCGTTTTTTCGCGATCTCTTGAAGAAATTTGCAGTTTTTCGTGATTTTTTTTAACGAAAACTGCCGTTTTTTCGCGATTTTTTGAAGACGTTTGCCTTTTTTTGCTAACTTTAGGAAGAAATGTTACGTTTTTCCGTGATTTTTTGATGAAATTTGCCGTTTTTTCGCGATTTTTCGGAGAAATTCGCTGTTGTTTCGTGATCATTTTACGAAACTGCCGTTTTTTCGCGTTCTTTTGAAGAAATTTGCCTTTTTTTACGATCTTTTGAAGAAATTTGCTATTTTTTTTCGTGATTCTTTGAAGAAAAATGACGTTTTTTTCGTGAACTTTTGAAGAAATTTGGCATTTTTTTCGGGGTTTTTTTTTAAACAAAATTTGCCGTTTTTCGCAATTTATTGAGAAAATTTGCCATTTTTTTCGTGATTCTTTGACAAAAACTACCGTTTTTTCGTGATCTTTTGAAGAAATTTGCCGTTTTTTTGCGATGTTTTGAAGAAACTTACCGGTTTTTTTTACGATGTTTTGAATGACTTTTTTTTTGAGGAAATTTGCCGTTTTTTCGCGATCTTTTGAATAGTTCGCGTGTTTTTCGCGATCTATGACGAAATAGATTTCTTTTCGAGGGGGGCTCCTCTTTGACAAAATTTGAGTTTTTTTTTTTTCACAATCTTTTGACGAAATTTGCATTTTTTTCGCGATCTATTGACGAAAACTGCCGTTTTCTTGCGATCTCTTGAAGAAATTTGCCGTTTTTTCGCGATCTCTTGAAGAAATTTGCAGTTTTTCGTGATTTTTTTTAACGAAAACTGCCGTTTTTTCGCGATTTTTTGAAGACGTTTGCCTTTTTTTGCTAACTTTAGGAAGAAATGTTACGTTTTTCCGTGATTTTTTGATGAAATTTGCCGTTTTTTCGCGATTTTTCGGAGAAATTCGCTGTTGTTTCGTGATCATTTTACGAAACTGCCGTTTTTTCGCGTTCTTTTGAAGAAATTTGCTATTTTTTTTCGTGATTCTTTGAAGAAAAATGACGTTTTTTTCGTGATCTTTTGAAGAAATTTGGCATTTTTTTCGGGGTTTTTTTTAACAAAATTTGCCGTTTTTCGCAATTTATTGAGAAAATTTGCCATTTTTTTCGTGATTCTTTGACAAAAACTGCCGTTTTTTCGTGATCTTTTGAAGAAATTTGTCGTTTTTTTTGCGATGTTTTGAAGAAACTTGCCGGTTTTTTCACGATGTTTTGAATGATTTTTTTTTGAGGAAATTTGCCGTTTTTTCGCGATCTTTTGAATAGTTCGCGTGTTTTTCGCGATCTATGACGAAATAGATTTCTTTTCGAAGACTGTTTGTCGAAATTTGCGATACACTTTTATGTCCGAATTTTTGGATTTAGGACCGAAATTTTTTAATTTTTGCTAAATTTTTAACAATTGAAAAATAGCCTGTGGACCTTCTCAAGAGTCTGCGACGTGCGTCGCAGCTTTGCGCCGATTCTGCTCCCGGGAAATTTGGTATACTTTTTTTCCGCGACTAAGTTTCACTATAGTTCCACGGAATTTCATAGTTTCATCCTAAGACAGATTAACATAATCCATGATTTTCCGCCGGTTTCTTACTGAAAAATTTTGCGATTTTTACCCGCAAAGAGTTAACAAATTTCGAGATTTTCCTGCGACAAACTGAGAAGTTTTCCGATATTTCCTCACAACAAATTCGCGATGTTTTTCCCGCTATCAAATGAAGAATGTTACGATCTTTTACCTGCGATCGATCGATGGGTAAGGAACATAAAAAAAAAAAAAAAAAAAAAAGTGAAAAAAGAGACTAAATCTGAAAAATATAGACTAAAAGAGACAAATGCAAAAAAATAGCGAGAAAAGCGAGTTTAGCGACTCGCTCCGAGGCCTGTCAATTACAGGGACAATCAAAAGGATTCCGTTACATTACGGTCAATGGGGGGAAAAGTTTCAAATGCATTTTAATCGTTTGACATTTAAAAAATATAATTATTGTGTAATTTTGTCGAGTCTTTTCAAATGTTATGAAAATCGGATGCATAGATCAATTATAGGGACAATCAAAAGAATTCCGTTACATTACGGTCAATGGGGAAAAAAGTTTCAAATGCATTTTAATAGTTTGAAATTTAAAACATATAATTATTGCGTAATTTTGTCGAGTCATTTCAAATGTTATGAAAGTCGGATGCATAGATCATGTACAGGGACAATCAAAAGTATTCCACTACATTACGGTCAATGGGAAAAAAGTTTCAAATGCATTTTAATGATGTTACACTTATTCGAACATAATAGAATTGGCATGAATCTATGAAATATATACTAAAATATGCATTCTGTACTATCTGTGATGCAGGGGTAGGAGTGACCAGTTCATAAAATATAGGACATATATAGGACATTTAAAAAATAATGCTATTGGATATATATATTGCTATAAAATACATTTTAAAAACATAATCTATGTTTATAATTTTTCACTAATTAATGATAGTAAACCAAGATACAACATTAAAAAAAATTGCATAAAATTTTTCCATCATTATTCTTATATCTTCTTGGTATAATGGAAATTTTCCAAACTAACAATGCTAGATTTCAAGAAAATCTTTGATAGTCACAGATTCTTATAAAATCTGATTTCAAGGAAATCTGTTATGTTTGAGAAAGGCTCACATGTGATCTAATAGATACCCTTGTCAATGCATTGTGAACAATCAACAATGTGTAAATTAAAGGTTCTAGCACTATGCCAAATTCTCATAAATTGTTCTTCTCTACCCGAAATTTTAAAAGCTGATTTATTTACATTAGGACCATTTGATCGATCCAAAGATGAGCAAATGATTTAGATCCAATTTAAAGGCTTTCATTACATTCATTTTGCAGTTAAATGATCAAAAAGCTCACTTTCAATATATTTTTCGGTAATACCACCTATTTTCTCACTCCAATACCAAGCAAACTATTCGTTGGGGGCCACCATAATACTTACCCATCATGAATATGTATATGAAAATAAAACATGTGAAAACTATTTATACAATGCATTGCAATTCATAAACAAAATTTAAATATTGTTAATATACATAGTAATGCTCTATTAAAGAACTGCTGATTACCGATATCGACAAATTATATAAAACGCCAAACTACTCAAGTAGTACCGAACTGCGTAAAAGAAACATCCTTATAACTCCAAAAATAATAACTCTATTAACTAACAATTAACTGCATCGGATTAAGCGTCTCATTTCCAATTAAAATATACCTCTGAATTGAAATTTGAATGAAATACAGGGTCATGAAAAACCAAAGAATGTGAAAAACAGGATTACAAATATCTCGGCAACTAATAATCCGATTGACTTCGTTCTATATGCAAAATGTGTGTTATTTTATTGCCTTTTACGTCCATTCCATAGAACAAAAAAATTCGAAAATTTTTATATACCTTTCATCAGAACGAATTTTTTGAGAGTCCGAAAAAAATAGTTCCGGATAATCGAGGTTGCTGATATTAAATAGGGTTCGTCCCATTCTTACATACTAACTACATACAAAATTTCAAGTCTCTATCTCAATTCGTTCGGGAGATAGAGCGTTTACAGACAAACAGACGGACGGCAAAAATTTTTTTCTAAAAACATGTTTTTCGGAATCTCCACTATCTAAAACGTGTAAATCTGTCAAAAAAAATTTTTCGATTTTCAAAATGATTGCAAGATTTACCCTATACTACGTATGATGGGTAAGTAAAATGTTTAATTGTTTAAAGTTCTGGTCATTTAATGTCTCATCATACATGAGAGTGACAAAAGGGGGATTTTTTTTTGAAATCATCACTGACAATGATTTGAGCAACGGCACATGGCACTTTCTTTGAATTTAACTGTATCCCTTATGGCAAAGAGGAAACTGCAAACATTTCAGAAATAAATTTTGCATTCCATCTGATGACTGAAATAAATAATTAGGGCCATATGAATTATACACAGAATCTTGGAACGGTAGATCTAATCTCCCTCATTTAAAGTTAAAGTACTCAATCCACTTTTCTTTTTTTTTAAATTTGATATTCAATTACTACTGACACTCAAGCTTTTTCTGCCAGTAAAATGTTCACATTGTGAAAATGCATTAATGTAATGCAATAAATATGCCTTTCCTACATTAAAATATAAAATAAATAAAAACAATGTATTGCAGCTGAATATACGGTAAGAGAAACTAAAATAATTGCAATGAAACACTGAATCATGTTGAACGTTAGACTAACTCAGCGAGCAAAGTGATGCATGTGAAAACAAGCGATGATTTTAATATCAAATATATGAGAGTAGTGGAGAAATATAGGAAATATAGGACAACTAGAAAAATATAGGACAATATAGGACATTTTAAAAAATTATTTTACAAATATAGGATATATAGGAAATATAGGACAACTCTGACCCCTGGTGATGCAAAGAATTTTATTATTAAATTACAGGGCCACACAAAAGTATTCCACTACATAATGCTATACGGGGACACATTGTTTGGGGGCGTATTTTAATTATATTCAACTGCTTCACATTTTATGAATAAGATATACGTTAATGAAGTATAATAAAATTTACTACTTGCATATTTACAGAAACACAAAGATTTCGACTACTATACTGTATCCGAAGTATGCTGTACTATATCAGCAAGATCTGAATATTTTTAAAACTTCGTTATCGTACGAACGCACCTCATTTGCTACGTTCACGTGCAATTTCCAACTTGTTTGGTTTATTTTAGTTTTCATGAAACACCTGCTTTTATGCAAGGTGATAATAGATTAGTCTCCAGTACCTTTTTGATATATTTGGCTTATTTTAACAGATGACTAATTGAAAAAAAAAAAAAAGGTATTGTTTGAATAGAATGTTTTATTTTTGGAGAACATAAGTGCTTATGTCATGCTTTAAACTTGCTCTGTTATGTTGCCTATGCTGGTTTCTTTTTTTTTTTTCTTTTTTGTATCTATGAAAGAGGAATGTGAAAGATTGTAAGTTGTTTTTCTTCAAAGATTTTTTCTGTTTAAGTTTATTTAATTACTGTTTTATTTAACTGTGTTTTCTGTTTAATAAATAAACGTTAGTTTATTACAAAACTTAATTATGTTTCTGTCTTTTATTACACACTGCAATTCTGCCACTTTTATTTTTCAGCTTCAACTTAAGGTTCTCTGTTTCAATTTAAAGATATTTTAGAAAGGGGATATTTAAGATTATTTTTAATGGCTGACCTAACATACCAAGCCATCATTATTAAAAAAAATAAACACCAAAGCAAAATTGAAAAGAATAAAAATCAGATTTCTGATTACGTTCTTTTCTGTTGTTACATGAAATACTGATGAATTAACAAGAGTAGTAAAAAATGGGGTGAATTGGAACTCTTTTCAACTTTAACGTTAAAAAAACGGACTAACTGATTTTTTAATTCTTTACTAGAAACTTTGGTTTTGTTTTGTTCTTTACTTTTTAAGCAAAAACGTAACATTTATTACAGTTTATATATATCATATATATATTAATGGTGTTCCAATTCACCCCTATCTGCGGAGTGAATTGGAACAAATGTTATTATTTTGATACAAACTTTAATAGGGTTAATAAACACAGGTAATAATTGATAAAGGAGGAATAGGAACACGTAGTTACTATCAAGCCAATCCTTTATTTTATATACAAGTAAAGATATGCCTTTTTAAAAATTAGAAAACAACTTTGAACTCAAGAAAAATTAAAATTTATTCTAAGAAATTATATTTGAATTGCAATGTCTGAGTTGGAATTTAATGCAAATTCAGCCCTGTTCTGTATTAGCCTTTACTAACAGTCATTGGGTAAGTGAATCTATTGAGTAGCTTCAATCGCTGCATGTACTGATACGATATACTAATATGCCAGCATCCCCAGTCTTTAGTACTGGTTGCATCCCTCTTTTTTTTAATTGGTTTTCCATTTTGAGATGTTTGTGTAATGCTATGGATGTCAGAATAATTCTGAGCAATTTTTCTTAGTAATTTGCCATTTTTAAATTCTTTTATTGTGTGTTCCATGTCTGTTGGATTGGGTACTGACTTTTTTGTTTAACTAAGTAATTCATAGTTTACGAGTAAAATGACTGAGACAGACAGAGGAGTGATCTTATATTTGTACTGTTTTTAGGTAGATTTCGTATGAAATATTGCAATCGCACCAGTTTATATATCACTTTTTTATGCACACAATAACTTCTATAATTCTTCACCAATCTCCACCAAACTGGTACATAAAATCAAAGGGGATAAAATCTCGGCTAAGTTCGTTAATGGGCAAAATCGGACCAAGGGGGTCAGAATAGGGGGCGTTTTTGTGAAAACCGAAAAAACGCCATAACTTCTTAATTAAAGTAGATATCGAATCGGTTTAAAGTTTATATTACTTCTTAAAAATGGGCCAAAAGTTTATGCATGACAGATTTTTTATAAATTTAGAAGTGGGCTCAAGGGGTGAAAAAAACAGGGGTTTTGAGAGAAAAAAATTCATAACTTAGTCAATTTTCAAGATATCAAGTCCAACTAAATTTTTTTAAATGTTCTTAAATTTATCTAAAACTTTTGTATTTACATGTTTTTGATAGGACCAACTTTTACCAATGAAAAAAATTAAAAACGAAAAGAAAAAGGGCGGTGAAAAAAAGAGAAAAATCCATAACTCCGTCAATTTTTAAGATATCAAATCTGATTAAATTTATTTTACATCTTCTCAAAAATATCTACAACTTTTATACTGGCAAGTTTTTCATAGGACCAATTCGTATAGCAAAAAGAAATTAAACTAAAATAGGAGTTGGAGAAAAAACCTCAAATCCAAACTGCTTATATTCTGACTCATTTTTAAATTCACTTTTGATTTTAAATGCATCCAAATGGTAGATCCTCTTATTTAGCAACTGTATAAAGTGACGCATTAGTCAATTTTCTGATAAAGGCAGAATATATTTCAAAAAAGGCTACCAAAAAGGGTATTTTGAACAGAATTTCACTTCAGTCATCGGGACTGAAAATTTAAGGAGGCATTCAAATAAGAAATTGCGTTTTTTTCTGACTCGTTTTTAAATCCATTTTTACTCTCGAACGCATCTGATTTACAGATCCTCTTATTTAGGAACTATATAATGTGATGCATTGATCGGTTTTTTGATAAAGACAGAATATATTTCGAAAAAGGCTACCAAAAAGGGTATTTCAAACAGAATTTCCCGAGTCTTCGTGATTTGAAAATTTAAGGAAGTTTTCACATAGCAAATTGTGTTTTTTATGACTCGTTTTAAAATCCATTTTCGCTCTCAAACGCTTCCAATTTACAGATCCTCTTATTTAGGAACTATATACTGTGACGCATTGGCCAGTTTTTTGATAAAGATAGAATGTATTTTTAAAAATGCTGTCAAATTGAGTATTTCGCACAAAATTTTCCAAAGCAATCATGATTAAAGAATTAAGGATGTATTCAAATAACAAATCGGTTATTTTATGACTCGTTTTTAAATTCAATTTTTTTCTCAAATGCATTCAACTGACAGTTTTTTGTTATTTAGGAACTGTATAATGTACTGTTTTGGTTGATTTTTTAATAAATTCAGAATTTATTTCAAAATATGTTGTCAAAATGGGCATTTGAGCTGAATTTTTCTTAAGATGATTCTGATAAAACCAGTTTTTGCAGAAAAATGAAATTAAAAAATTTTCATAAACGGCCAAATGAAGTTATTAAACTGGGTTTATCTCTAATCATATATATATATAATTTTTTTTGTTGAAATGAGCACTTTTTGAAATCTACCTCTGCCTATAGGCCCAGCCGATAGGGATTTTTCACATTTTAAGTATGGAATCCTAAAAAGAATTAATCTTTTGTGTTTACTTTGGTAGAAAAAGATGTTGTGTTGTCAATCTAATTTCAATTGAAATTATCGGTAAATATATGCATACTGAATGTAACTCATCTGTCAAAGATTATTATTTTTTAAAAGATCCTTCTGAAAAATGTAACTTTTATGCAATTTTATTCAAAAACATAAATCTGATTGCAAATGTTTGCTTGGCAAACCTAAACTGAAGCTTTCTACCATATTTGTTTTGACAGTAACATGACATAGGTTTTTATTAGTATATAGTAGAGATGGGCATTATTTAACGTATTAGAATAAATAACAACATTATTCTTTTATGGTGCATTATTTAGTAACAGATTAACGAAAAGTCCCTGTTAAATTTGGAACGCATTATCTGCAAAGTATGTAAAAAAGAAGGGAAAAAATGCTGAATAATAATAAAAATAAAATTTCCAAAATTTATTTTCGATATTAATGTAAAAATACCTTAAAAATATATTTTGAAATTTAAACAAAAGTCTTTTTTAAACCTCTTTTTACAACCGCTTCAGCAAACCGAAAGAGATCGTAATCAACTGCAGACAGTCACAAATCTTTCTTTTGTGTCCTTATCAGCTTTCAATGTCTAGAAAGTATCATCCACCATTCCCTATCCATGCAGAATAAGTAAACCTTAGTAGCAGCTGTATATCCCTACCCAAACACCCAATCATAGCCCAATTCACTAGCAAACAAACACCTGGCCATTTGCCAAAAGGAAAAAAAAAAAAAATGCTACAATTGTTATAAAATGTTCTGAAAAACTCCATTTATTCATTACTGTTAATTCTAATACTTCTAATACTGCAACTCTTTTTATTGAATAGGAAGAAAAAATATTTTTTAACTCATCACATTCATATAAGTTGAAATGTTATATTTTGTTTTGCAGATAATAGTGTTGCATTGAATCATTTTAGCAGATTGATTTCATTGGAATAAAAATATCAAAGGTGTTTTTTAATAAGGGATATCAAAGGATGGGATTAATTTCGATTTCGTTCCATTGGCAGAGTTAATTTCGTCAGCCATTTTTGCCCATGTGGTGTTTTCTTTTACTTTGAATGTAAAGGGAATAAGAGGAAGGGGATTATTTTGGTTTTGTTATACTTTTGACTCGACTTTTGACCAGGTAGCGGCAGTTTATTTGACTTAGGAAGTTTAAAAGGGATAATGCTTATGGAGTTTGAGAAGTTTGTTTTTCTTTTTTCTTTCCTTTTTTTTTTTTTTTTTTTTGTGTGTGTGATGCTATATTTTGTTTTTGGAGGGGGGGGGGAGGGGAGGAGGAATATGCTTTATTTATTTATTAGTTTCTTAAGGCTGTGTATCTAGAAAATCAGAGCAAGGAAATTTTTTATATTTCTGCGATTTTGTTTCATTGTAAATAGTATACGCATTAATTGCATGAGTACAACTGTAATTAATTTGAAAAAGTAATAAAAATACGTTTGGATAAATTGCTTTTAATTCAAAGTTTATAAATAACATTTTCGGGTTCTTTTGGATTATCTTTGGATAGGCATTGATAAATATGGCTGTAATGAAGTCGGAGTTAAAATTTCTTTTTTTACAAATTCTTTTTTTCAAATTTCTTTTTTTTAGATGTTGTTAAAGAACTGTTTATTTTAGCAAGTTTTTTCTTATCGTTTACAAAAAGCTAATTTTTAAACCATTAATTTTAGAGGTATAGTTCCAATTACAAAACCCTTTGAGAGAACACTAAAAAAGAACTTAAAAATATTAATTCCTTAAGGAGATATTTTGAATATAAGGATGCATCAAACCCCAATAGATTTAACATTACCGAGAGGAATTTGGCTGCTGAGTGACTAGCATCCTTAAGACAGTAAAAATGTATTCTTCTACTGCTAAAACTTACTGAGTTACTATACTTAGAATCTTATGAATTTTTGATGCTTTAGTTGCCATAAATGGAAAACCTGTTTTTAGTGCCAAAAAAGCTGAAAATGCTTGAAATTAAAAAGTAGCATAACTAGGTAAGTTTTGTCCTGTAAAAATTAAGATTTTAAGCAAAAACTGACATTAATGGTGTGGATTCATGTGATCAAAAAACAGCGTCTATATTCTCGTCCCAAAATTTTTTCAGACATCTTGTTAAAGACCTTCTAATTAAAACAACTCTTGACAGGATACCATTAGATACATGTTATAAAAATAACAGGTTGTTGGAATCTGTTACTTGTGCAAGTGTGTAACATCGTAACCTGTTAACCAAAAATAACTGTATTTCCCATTCTAGTATATAGTATTCTTTAATATTAATTAGGTAAAATAAGGATGTTCAAGGTACGTGCTACATCATATTAAATAACCTAACAATTAAAATTTAAAACATTTAAAATTTAAATTTCATTTATTTATTTCCATTTAAAATTTAATTAAAATATTCCTTTTCAAAATTTCATACAGCAAAAAAACGATCTTTCAAAAATCAAATTACTTAAGTTTTAAGTTTTTATAAACGATCCTTCGAAAATAGTTGCTCTTCAAAACAAAGATCTAATAACTTTCTTAATGTTTTAAATACTTTTAAAAAACAATATCTCTAAAATTCGTAACATTTGATTAAAAAAAAAAATTCAATATCTCAAAGTCTTATTAGTTTAACTAACGATCTTTTAAAATTACAGGTTTTACACAATATACAATTCAAGATATCATCTATTTCTTACTTTTAATTTAATACTAAAAATAATAAATCAATTGATCTTTATAACATAATCTTTAATATCTAAAATTCGATATTTCGTTCTACATGACGTACACCATTTACTTTTATGTTTTATTATGCAAAAAATAAAATATTTTTATTTCTGATTTTTTAGAATAATATCTATATTCAATAGATAGATTAAATTTTTCTGGTTATTTTGACATAACTAACACCAAAGACGATCGTGTATATGCTGAGATATGTAATTTTGTATGTTTCAATATTTTTATCTTTTAAATATTCCCGCTATGAATATGTCCACCATGACAGCAGAAAAATGTGTTCTTCGTTTCAAATTAGACACCATTTTCGTCATGAGTAAGACAGTGATGTAGAAAGTTGAGTCATCCTAGCTTTTCCTGGAAGACGCCAACAAGAAGAACGCTCCTGATTGGCTGATTTCGAGCCAGGTTGCGAGGCTAGCAATAAGATTCTCTGGTATTTCAATCATCTGAGGATTTGCAGCTGCGTGCAAAGGAAGTTAAAAAAAATTTTCCCCGTGCGAGGTTTTCTCCCGTATCGGCGCGGTCATTCCGATGTAGATCGCCGTGAAACTAAGACGAAGATTTTTGCAGCTAAAGAATACATATATTTTGAAGAGAATAGCAGTTCTGAACATAGAAAACCAGGTTTAAGACTGTATCACAAAAGATTTCCGATCGACGGTAGATCCTCGTGCAGCGGCCGTAGCAGCGTGGCCCATTGCGGATGAAATCGGATGTGACCATCAGTAACACCAGTAGTATGCTGGTTTTGCCGAACTGATAAATGGAGCAGCTTTAATACCAACACCAGTGAGATCATCATCTAGCAAATTTCCATATTTTACTATCATGAGTCTCCGTAAATTTGAAATTTTGTGTGCACGTTCCATGCATTAATTTTTGTGCAGATTCCTGATATTCAACTCTCTCCAGAAACTGGTATATTTAGCAACATCAATTTAATGCTCTTCCCCACCATAGTCATCAATGAACTGGTCATATTTATCATCATGTTCATAAATATGCCAAATCTGTTACAGACTATTTCTACATCCAAGAGAACTTTTAATGATCATCAATAGTATTATCTCTTAGAACAATAGTAAAATATAAACTTTTCCACAAATATAATACAATCCAAATATCTTGAATAAGTAGATAACATTTAATGTAAAGAGCTAGTTCCGCCAAATACAATTTATATTATAAATAAATAAATATTTTTGTGTTATACGACTAGAGTTTACTGAAATCTTCAACATGATGGGTGAGTTATAACTTTTAATTTAAATTTTGATTCACTATTATTGTGAAAGATAATTAGTATTTTATTTTTGAAAAGTTTATTTTTTTTATTTTTTACACTATGCGATCTGGCTGATTACATATGTGCTTTGGATGCTGGGATTTTTAATGCTCCAGCATTTAATTAATTTTGCTTCTCAATAATTTTAATTGGTAATTTTAAGAAAAGTATTGAAGACCCCTGCATCCTAAGTTGGGGACCTAACAATACTGTATTTTGCTTTTTTTTTTTTTTTTTTTTTTTTTTTTTTTTTTTTTTTACATATTCTTTACTTAATAGGACTATTCTTCATTGAATCAAAGCGTACATTATTGGGGAATCGTAAACTGAAGAATTAAATAGAATTTTAAAAACCTTACTTTCTTTCCAAATTTAGGCTTGTTTATACATTCTATTTTGATGTCACCACAAACAGCAACAGTTTCAGGAATTTCAAATAATAGGAACTTTTGATTCCGCCTTATTTCAAGAACAGGAGATGAATACAGTTTCACTTTTAACTGATATATGACAAAATAAGGATCTATAGAGGAGAAAAAAAATGGTTAAAAGTATTTGAAATAGAATAGTCAAAATGTAAAATAGAAGAAAAAAAAAACAATTAGTATTCTAATACAAGCAATTAAGTTCAATAAAATATTCTTACAAATGTGATTAATTATCACTCAATAATAAGAAAAGCAAACAAACATTTCTCATAAGAAATATTTCAACAATTTTTCATTGATTAAAAATAATCTGATCATTTTGAAACACTTCTAAAAATAAAAAGATGCAACTTTTTTTTTTTTTTTTTTTTTTTTTTTTTTTACTGGTGATGATTTTGGATATGCAGAAAATTGTTCAATAGAAAATGTTACTCATAAAGCCACAAGAAAGATTAAAAATACAGATTGAGCAGGACGTTCATTCTGCCAAGTCAAATTACAAAAACTATAAATCCACCAAACAATAGACAGCTTACATCTTATTATACGAGAGACACTTTTTGAATGTTAAATTGAACAAACACACCAGTGTGATGAAAAATAATTCACAATTCAAATGAAAAATATTTTATGTCTTTAATACCAAATTCATTAACTATAAAGTATGCATAGAAAACAATGAATCTTGAAATTAAAGGTGTTGGAAATTTCGAAAAATTATCTAATGGAATGGAAATCACTCTAAATAATGTACTTTATGCTCCAGAGTTAAATAAGCAGTGGATTTCCATTCGAAAAATTTAAAAATGCAAATTACGCAATTATTTTCAAGATTTGAAAAATGCTTATTGAAAAAGGAAGGAACTGTTTATTATTTTTAATTTATTAATTTATTTTTGGAGAATGAGATTTGAATGAACAATACGTAAATGACTTTGTTTCTGATTATGAAACTATTCTCATATCAACAAGGCTGTTTGTATCAATTGATAATATTCCCTTAAAAAAGAACTTCAGTGACTTTATGCAATCTCTCCCCCTCCACACTGCCTCCTCTAAATCAGAAAATTTAAGTATTATTGGTCAATACAAATTCAAATATGTCAATTTTATATTTAAAAATAATGTTAATTTAAATTGCATACTGTAAACATTAAACAAACAAAAATCTATTCAATATTACTAAAATTCAAAAATTAGTGATAAAATGTTTCATAAGAAAAAATTATTACAATAACTTCTAAGCAGCTATAGAATGCCTTTATTGAAAACTAGCAGCCTTCGCCCACTTCACTCATCAATTTCTCTAAAAGAACCTTGAATGAAACAAAATATAGCTAGCAAAGTTCAAATTAGAAAAAAAAATAATAATAATTTTCTTAACTAATCAAAAATTCATAATTGTTGTGAAATTCATATAACCTTACATATCAAGTTCAAAGTAGATGTTGGCGATATAATAGATATAAAATTACTGAAGTACTGTATTTAACTATTTTTTTTTAGAAGATTAGAGGGGTTCCATCCCCCTGCTCACTAACTCTCAGTGTGATTGCTCCATGATACCGATTGGTATTGCGAAGCAATCCTTATCTTCTAACAAACTCCAGATATAATTGTTTCATGTTTCCACAACATTACACTACCACGTGTTTTTACGACCACAACACTGATTGACAATTATACTGAACTACACTGCTCAAAACAATTAAAGGATATTTGAAGTTTTATATAAAATAAAGATATAAACGAAATTTTTTTTGCCGAAAATAGTAGAAGAGAATCACAAATGCAAATTTTTCTGGTTTTTAAACTGTGGAGTATGCAAATTTTGAGTTCGACATCAACGTCGCTTCAGCGGCAGCGAATGAAATTTGACTTTCAACTGGATAAAAGAGAATGAAGACAAGGATGATCGGCATTCAGTGATTGCTTTGTTTCAATGAGTATGATGTCTCGATGTCTCAGCGAAGTCATTTGACAGATTCAGAAGCTTGGAGAATTGTTGATAGGTTAGAAGGGGGCCAAACTCAAGCCGAAGTAGCGCAAGCCATTGGAGTGTCACAAAGTGTCATTTCCAGGATCTGGAACCGTTTTTCGGAGAGTGGATGTGCAGGCCGAAGACCAGGGCAAGGTAGTAGATGGGCAACAACGCCCAATGAAGATCGGTATTTAGCGTTAACAGCTCGGAGACACCGAAACATGAACGCTACTCTTCTCCAACACCACCCTCTCTCAGCTACAGACACCACGATTTCAACTCAGAATGTCCGAAACCGGCTCCATGCTGTAGGTCTGTATGCTCGCCGACCGATGGTATGTGTTAGATTAACATCAAGGCATCGTCGCGACCGCAGGGAGTGGGCAACCGAACATGTCAACTGGAGGAGAAATGAATGGAGCAATATTCTGTTTTCTGATGAGTCCCGTTTTTCTGTGTATCTGGATAATAGGCGTATTTTCATCTGGAGGGACCGTGGCAGTAGGAATAATCCTGCGTTCGTGCACGAAAGTGTCAGATTTGGCGGTGGAGGAGTGTTGGTGTATGGTGGCATCTCCATTGATGGACGCACTGACCTCTACATCATTCGAGATGGAGCTCTGACTGGTCGCAGATATAGGGATGAGATCCTCAGACCTATTGTAGTACCTTACGCTGCAGCAATCGGAGATAACTTCATTTTAATAGACGATAACTGCAGGCCACATCGTGCAAACCTGGTGGAGCATTTCCTTTTCGAGGAAGGAATCGTTCGAATGGAATGGCCAGCGTGATCTCCAGACATGAATCCAATCGAGCACGTTTGGGACGCTCTAAGAAGACGACTTTCTGGCCGCCAACAACCCCCACAAAGTCTCCAAGAACTGGAAAGAGCTCTTCTGGAAGAGTGGGGTAGAATATCCCAACTCGTCATTAATAGCCTCATTGAGTCCATGCCTCAAAGGTGTTCAACGTTGCTGGCCGCCCGTGGAAACCATACCCCTTACTGAGAATGATTTTCTCTGAAGAAAACACCTTTTCTTATTCTTTTTTTCTCATATGCACAAATTGTATTTTTTTCCTTTTGTACACAAATGCGCAATAAAATGCATTTTTTCTGCCAAACATGTGTAATTTATTCTCATATAACCTAGTATGTCTGTCGACCATGTATCAATCTGCTAAAAAGTTTCCCAGATACAAAATCCACCTAAAACTGCAATATCCTTTAATTGTTTTGAGCAGTGTATCTTGCTAGCAAAGTATTTTTTGAAGAGCTTTTTCTAAATAAATATAAGTGATGCTGTCTATATTATAAGCACCAATTACAAATATTTTTGTTTCAAGCTGTGTTTTCAAGGTAATTTTTTCAGTGAATTGCTTTACAATTCAAAAATTGGCAAATTTCATAATGACAAAATGATTTATGCCTATTGGTAATACCAACTAAATGAATTTTTAACAATGTTTTCATTCATTCTGGCTAGAGTTGCTGCAAAAATATCGTTATACTGCTGATCGTTATACTTGCTGACAAGCAAGTATAATGATCACAGTGTAATTTTAATCACAATTCACCGCAGTTGACAAGAATTTAATGAATAATAAGGCAGTCCTAGTAATAATTAAAATCTTGAAATATCATATGTAGTGTTGACTCTAAGCTGTTTTAGCAAGAGCAGTGCCCAATGGCCCTTTTTATTTCTTTTATCCACCAGGTGGTTCATTTAAACCCTTCTGATGTGCCCGGCGGTTCTTTTTAACAGATCCCAAGCGTCCTGTGATAATTCTATTGATTACGGGAAAATATCCCTTATTCTATGGGACTCTAAACAAATCAGTTCAAAATATTTTTGGTGAACAGGTGCAAGTGTGTCTTTTTTGGAGAAATTTTTTTTTTTTTTTTTTTAGAATAGTGTTTCTTTTTTGAAAAAAAAAATACCCCTTTTTAGTATAAAATTCCATTTTTGAAAAATTCCTGCCTGGTGGCCCTTTTTTTTCTACAATCAATGCTAAAATGTCAAAAAAGATTATGACAATATGGAATAGAATGAATCTGGCTAGTTAGAAAATACATCTAACAACACTCGTGGAAAAAAAAATTACTTTCAAAGATCTAATATTTTTTTAATCATAAAAACAAAATTAGATACTTACAGCATGTACCTCCATTATAAGTGGGGATTGGTTCCATACGAATTGATCTTAATATGAGCGTTACAGGCTTATAAACAAGATTATTCCTGACTAGCTCACCATAAAAGTCAACATATCTCTGCTGGCTAGGTATCGTAACTCCCTATAAATAAATTTAAATTTATCCAATACTTTGAAATAAAAAATTATGATGAAATTTTAATATAATCTATAGAAAATAACTAATCAATTAATAATAGCACTGAAAAATAATAAAGAAAAAATCATAAATTTAAAATCCAAACTTAATTTATAAAATCAATAAAAAATTCAATATAAAACTAGTTTGCACACATTTAGTTTAATAATAAAGAAAAAAAAATCATTATTTTTGTATTTTAAAAGATTCAGAAACAAAAATACAATCAAAGATTAAACAGATTATGAAACATGAATTACTGTAAACTTAAAAATAATAATAAATAAAGCATATTTATTGTAGTCGCATGATGCTTATGGTATTTGAATGAAGTAAATTATATTTCATCAATTTCTTTACAATAAATTAAAAAATAATAATAACAAGAACAGAGACTAAACACAATATATGTTAGACAGTACTAAAATTGTTCCAAAGTTTGACAAAGTGAAATTAATTTAGTTTA
This sequence comes from Maratus speculifer, assembly GCA_964019185.1. Taxonomy (NCBI): domain Eukaryota; kingdom Metazoa; phylum Arthropoda; class Arachnida; order Araneae; family Salticidae; genus Maratus; species Maratus speculifer. The sequence continues at coordinate 302,902 of CAXHSM010001615.1, forward strand.
TAATGCAAGCAGCAGTATATTTGAAATATACTTTTTTAGGGATGTTCTTCACATACAATTTTTCTTAAATTTGTCAAACTATTTTTTTTTTCCATTTTTCATGTGCAAAACTTGCAATAGTAAAATAATTGTTGTAGTAAGAATTTTATTGCTTTTTTTCTAATTGTAGGCAACTGCTATAACGAAAAATGTTTATTTTTTCCTGTCATTGTTCTGTAAGGGCTGATTTTATCAGTCATGTTAAGGCGGTATTCAAAATTTTTAACCCTCTCCATTTCCACCCATTGGGCCGATTTTGTTCAATTGCAATCCCCACTGAGATATAAACCACCTCATTGTATTTGGTGAGTTTGAAGCTGATTCATGAATAATTGGGACTTTTATCATGCATGCAAAATTTAGTACACACATACATATATTTATAAATTTTTAGGTGGGGCTGGATTTAGGTTCCAGGGGTCATATAATGAAAAGTTATGAAGAAATTTTTTAAATGTCATGCCTTGGTAACAATTGGAATAGATAGTATTTCTTACAAAATCTACCTAAAAATGACTATAAATCGCAACACAAAAGAACTCTTCATAATGCGAATAGAGTTTTCATGCAAGAATTTGGAGCACCTAAAATTGCAATCTAGAGTGAATACAGAAAAAGATGGGCAATGTGAATTTGGAAAAGAAATATGACCAATAAAGCAGTCCCTCAACTGAAGAAAAAATCAATATGCAATGTAACACTGACACATTGCACTTGAATAAAAATTTGAAAAAAATAAAAGATTTCCCTATAGACAAGTTCACAAGGACTGATAAATTGACTGAGGAAGGTGATTTCCGAAAGCACAGTAGAAAAAAGGTTCTACCAAAAAATAATGGCACAGCAATGAACATGTGTGAAACACATGACACATGTGTTTTACAGAAAAGAATTGAAAGAATTTTTTGCAATAATGGACTATAACAACACTCAGCTTAAATAACAATGTTCCTTGTTTCAGAATAACATCGCATGTTGATATTAAAATTCTACAAGGTGAATGAGTACAATATAGGATCTATTATACGGTATGCTCTAAAAACTGAAACTCTAAGTGATCAGAAACTGGAACTTAAACTTTCACTTAATAAAATTTTTCAATTTTTCTTTCTCCATATTTTATTAAAGAGCATGCTTTATATTATAAGTCGATACTTGAATATTTTTAACTGCTTATACATCTCAAGATACACTAAAATCTCATTAATCCCCTCCCCACCCCCCTGCAATCAAATGCAGCAAAAAATCGTTTATACTACTAACTGTAACTACAACTACTAATAATAATTCAGGGCTTGAATTTCAAGGCAGGATGGCAGGATTTGCACCCAAAATTTTGAAATCTCGCTCCAAAGAATATCATGGGAGAGAGGCTTCCATTCAAAAAAATTCACAATTTTTCATTAGTTCTTGCATTTTGAAACTATCATCAACTCCCACGACCGCCCTCTGAAATTCATGATATTTTTGCATGAATGATTGACACAGGGGGGTAGAAAGAGAGGAGGAGGAGTGGGTCTTTTCATGAGATTTTTTTTTAAAATATCAGTTTTGTTTACAAATTAATAGAATTAGGAGAGGGGTAATCGAAGAGGTGTGAATTAACGGGATATTAACAGTAATCATTAGCAAATAAATATGTAGAATGCTACATTCATCTTTAAAAAATAAAAATGATAAACTTAAAACTACACTATGCATAAATTATTAAAAAATGACAAAAAGTAATTTAACTTTTTTTTAAAACATTTTTTGTCATCTTTATGTAATTATACATCTCTTTATCTCTCCACAAATTTGCAGAATAATTCCCAAGCATCTGCATTTAAATCCCAGAACCAAATTTTATTTTTTATTTTTGATCTTAATCATTTGTAATTTTTATTATAGTTTAAAGCTTTTTTTTTTTTTTTTCCCCGTAAATAAAATAAAATTTTGCCTTATGCTAACCTGTATTTCATACTTATGTACATATTCAAATATTTGTGGCAGTGTTCTGAATGACGGAAAAATCCCTGATCCAGAATGCCCCAGGTAATCTGGATAACAGATCCTATATTGTATCACTAATTTAGAAGTTATTATTATTTACCCATGAATATGAGAAACCAGAAGAATCATGATTTTCAGAGTCAAATGAAATTAATATTTGATTTATGTTCAAACCAAATTTAATTCACTTTACAAAATTTTCAATTGTGGCATTAAATTCAAAGACTATTTGGATCACACCACCAAACTACATTCAAAGCAGCTTATATTTTTTATGTTGCATTTAGTGGAAGAATCTTTAATCGGTTAAATTTTTAAAAATATATGGCTTACTACTATGAGTGATAACAGACTTGACAGCTTGAACGCTTTTAAAATGTGAATGTGAAATAAGGAATTTTATGGACAATGTTATCATCAAGTGGGCATCTTTGAAGATTTGAAAAATTAATGTTAGATGGTATGTGTGTATGATAAAATGTGTGTTTAATTTTTAATTTAAGTAACCAATGATTCCTTTTTTTATGATTTTAGTTTCAGAATTTTTCTTTGAAAAGGAATTTTTTATGCATAAGTATCATTATCATTATTTTATGTTGCTCATAGCACTGTGTGCTTATGTGTGAATGTGAGTGAGAGATGATTCATTAAACTTAAAAAATTGCATTATTATACTATTTAGTATGCAGTTTAAATAAACTTCTTATATAACATTTCCAAATTCGACCTAAAAAAAATAATAAATTAAATAAAATTAAATTATTACCTTAGAATTGTGAGTTCGAGCATTACCATAAAATTTAAGTGCTTCTTCGGCGGTTTTATGCATACCTTTATGGAGTAAGTAAGCACAAATCATTACACCTGTGCGGCCCTAAATAAATAAATAAATAAATGATATAAAAGCATAAAAATTAAGCAAAAGAAAAAAAAAGTTACAACATTTTATTTTTTGAGACGCACAAAAATGCCAAAATGAATTGTGATATATTGTACTACTATAGTTACTACTGTCTATCTCTATAATATACTGAGCTGTAACATATCTCTATACATCTCTATAATATAATGAGCTGTAACATAGTATAATTATTATAAATACTGGTATACAGAGTGATTCTAAATTGGCCAAAGGTGACCAGCCACTTGCAATTTTAGGCATTTTGTTAAATGTCTAGAAAAATATATGAGTAATTTTCCTGAAACTCTAGGTGTGTAAGCATAATAATATAGTTCATACATTACATTAAAGATTTTTTCCTGAAACTCCATAGGGGACTCCATGTACCACTTGAAAGTGAATGAAGTTATGTATAAAATTGAACCAAATTTTTTGTATAAGTGTTTGGCTATGGCTAGTAGATCTCCCTTAAATTAAAAAAAAAAAAAAAAAAAATGTAGAAAGGGGGTATTGTAATAGCCATTTTTGTGCCATTTTCAATATTGTACCACCTAAAAGCATATAAAGTTATGCATAGAATTAAACCAATATTTTTTTGATAAGTTTTTGGCTATGATCTGCAGACCCTCCATGGATTTGAAAAAAATCTGCCAAAAGGGCGTGCTATAATCGCAATGTCTGTGCCATTTTCATTATTTTACCATCAAAAAGTATATGAAATTATGCATAGAACTGAATTAAATTTTTTGTGTATGAATATTTTTGGCTGTGGCAAGCAAGTCCTCCCTGAATTTGAAAAAAATCTATGCCAACAGTTCTATAGAATATTGTCCATCGGCTCATGCAGAGACAGGAACTCATGTCCTACTAAGCCAACTATTTGTAAATAGCTGATGATAACACAGGGTTCATACTCATTTTCCCAGAAAAAATCTCCTGAGAATCCCCTGATGTATTTTCCAGGATGTACAATTTTTCCGTATCAACAATTAATGACATTTTGATATTACATATGATAATAAAGTGCACTAACAGTAACATTTGCCCCCAACTTCCCAGAATAGATTGTCATTTTGGCAGGTTTTCCCAGGTTTAGGAAATTTTTTGTATTATCCCCTGATTTTTACAACCTAAAATTCATCCCCTGATTTTCTCAGGAATCCCATATTCTCCTGATGAGTATGAACCCTGTAGCAGATTAAGGGAAAACAATTGATTTTAATAAATATCATGATTTACATTAATTCGTTTTTACTCTGATTAATTCACTGAAGCAGAAATTTAAGATGAAAATCAAAGTTGTTATAGCATTGAATTAATACATTCGGACCTCGATATCTCGAACCTCCTTATCTAGAAAACCTTGATATCTCGAAAAATAAATTTCTCCTGCATCTCCATCAAGAATCTTATGTATTTTGCGTAGTTATCTCAAAATATATTTTCCAAAACCCTTGATATGTCAGAATTTAGTTTGACATTTTATTTTCTGCTATTGTCAACTGTAGAACCAGTTTGATTGGGATGCTGGTTTCACATTTTTCAATCTCATTGTTGATATAAAGAATTTAGAGGATAATAATGGAAGGTTTTTGAAACCGAAAAAAGGCACAACATCATATTTTTGAAACTTAGAGGTAAAAGTGCATTGGGTGATACAAGCTACCTGTGATGAGTGTCTTTTAGAACTTCCTTCTGTTTTAAAAAACTGTAAGGCAAATAATGGGTTTAATGCATGTGAAACTAGATTATTCTTCTAGCATTCTCCCAACAAAACAGCTGCTTTTAAAGATGAAGAAATATGGCATGGCAAACAGAATGAACTTCATGTAATTGTGCTTTTGGCAGCAAATCAAAGTGATAAAGAAAAGCTTCTTCCTCTTATGATAAGATGATCTAAAACTCCGAGGTGCTTTGCTAAAATTAAGTCATAAGAATTGTATTGCTGTGCAATTCAAATATAAAGGCTTGGATGGCAAACACAATTTTTATGATTGGTTGATAGGAATCAGTAAAACATTGGGTTAATCAAAATAGGTAAAATTTAGTAAAATATGCATTCTTCTCTTCAGAAACAATTATAAAACACAGTCTAATCTTAGAATACTAAAAAATATTAGAAATTTAGATGTTAAATTTTTGCCGCCAAAATGACTTTGAAGTTTTGACCAGGACAACCATTGGCAACCATTCGACCAGAGATAATCCACAGCTTTAAAATTGGAAATCGAACTCAAATTGTGAGAAATTTTTGAATAATTTCGGCTAAGGTAAAACTTCTAGCACACCTATTAACACCTTATAATCAATGCAAATGGCTGACTATGCATGAAAAACATGCTGCAGAAACAATAAAAGATTGTTTCATAAAAGAAGGATTGTTAGAATATGTAATATCCAGTAAAAAAGAGGAAGTTGATTTCATTAAGCAAGCAACTGAAGAAGGAAAACTGAATCCAGAACAGTGCGAATCAATACAAAAGGCATATTACATAGGGATTTCATTCAAGGAATTCTTGAATGTAGTAGATTAGACAATGAGCTTGAAACATGTGGCACTGTGATAAATGAAGAGATTTTTTCAAGCATTAAAGAAAGATCAGCAAGAGCATGAAAAAATTACAGTGAAAGAAGTCAAGAAGGCAGCTGATCTGTGTGGAGATTTCTTGAACCAAATGAGAATATAGAATACATTTGGTACCATTGCTATTTTAAAGAAAACTGTACAGTTTCAACAAAGATTCTGTGAGATAGCAGGCTTTAATTAAGAGGTTTTTCTTCTTAAACAATTGAATGCATTTCTTAATGATGAATTGAATATTATTTAATCAAAACAAGTGTCGGTGTAATACAATTTTGAAATTATTAAAACTTATAGAAGAGTAATTTTTTAATTATTACTATATGTGTAGTTTCTAATGAATCTTATTTTTTACAGCAAAAAGCAGTTTGTGAGATTAAATTTTTTTAATTTTGTCAAAACCTTGTTAACTTGAAACTTCTATATCTCGAATTTTTTTCTCTTCCCCACAGATTTGAGATATCAAGGTTGTACTGTAATAATAAAGTGTGTAACTCATTTTTTAAATATTAAAATGTACGTATGAAGAAGAAAGTTTTGGGACTGGCACATCCAACTAGTTTGCTTATATCATGCAGGGCTTTCAACCAAATTTAACGCCAGTTTAAAAAAAAAAAATTGTCAAAATGTAATAAAAAAAATGTAGTGCAGTTGGAATATAAACATATTAAAGGTTTTATTACATATAGGTAGTTGTATAAATAAATAATTTTTATTTGAGCACATACAAATGATAATAATGACCTTTTTACAGAATTAAATAGTTAACTCTATGGAGCAACACATAAAAAAAATACAGGGCTGCCAGCAACTTTGGTACAAAATAGTAGGGACTTAGGGACCTAATGATTAAAAATTAGGGACTTTTTAGGGACCAAAAGTCTGAAATAGGGACCTTTTAGGGACCTGAAAAATAAACATAATATTAATACAAATCAAATACAATTTTTAACAAATAAAAGCCAATTTTTTTAAAAAACTTTTATTTAATCAAATATAATATTTACAAATTTCTTAAATTAACCTTCTTTAGATTTGTTACTCATAAAATTTGTAATTAAATTATTTTTTCTAATTTATAACACTAGACAAGCTATCAGCTTTATCCTTTTTTACTTTCAGTTCCTTGTTAGCTGTTATACCAGCTGCAATAAAATTTTAACCACTTTAGCTTCAGTTAAATTTCCTTTTTCTAAAGCAATTTTTAACCTTTCATTGCCTTCATCGATCAATCTGTCCAATACAGTTACTTCTTCACTCACATTTTTGTTTAAATCTTCCAAAATTTTGTCAAGAACTACAATTGTACTTTTATCTTTTTCAGCTTCTTTTTTTTTCTAATTTCTTCCTCTTCTTCTCCTCATAGCTTTTTCCACTTCAAGTTGTACTTTCCTTTTTTTTTTCCTTTTTCTCTCTTTTCATTTTCTAGGTAACTTTGAAAATTTTGATATGCAATATTAGCCTTTTTTATCATTTTATTAGTTACTGGTACTAGAGCTGCATGGTTTTCATAATGATGTCTTAAAGCATCTGCTAAGTTTAGCCTAGCATTTAGCATCCGTTCTTTCATAGAAGCCCTGTCTTCGGAAAGAATTTGATGTGAAAGCGAAAATCGTCGTTCTACATCTGCACTGCCATGGTACAAACTGAGGCTACTCTTCAAAATAAAGAGGGATTTGGATATTTTAAGCCTCCCTTTTCCTCTTTTGCATTAATAGAAGTAGCCCAAAATGAATCAATCCTATTTACTTCAGATTCTTCTTGACTGAGCTTGCAAATTTTCCATTCATCCAAGAGGGCATCAATTTCAATGTTTATAGGCAATTTTTGTGTAAGTTTAGCAATATTTTTTAAACTTTTCTGAGTACTTTTGAATTCTGGGTTTAAACAACTGAGATATTTCAAGTTTTAATTTTGCAATATATCCTTATTGTAAAGATATTTACCAGAAGCTATATAATGACGTTGCACATCACTTAAAACATAACCTTTATCTTTTTTCAGATAACTGCAAAAACTCTTTTTGCAATTCTTCATTAAAAACAAATCTCTTGGAGAGATTAAATTTTTACTCTCAAAGGGATCTTGACTGACATCATTCTTGAAAGATTTAATGGCTGACTGTTTGCAAATACGCACTGCGACTTTAATGATAAGGCATTTTATTTCATCATACACTAAGTGGATCAGAGGATCTTCCCTTTGGAAAAATGCAGTAAACTGGGTAAATAGTTTGGCACTAGATACAATAAACAGTAACTGACATTTCATTGTTTTCACCTTCAAATATTCAACAATTTTTTTGGAGCTGACTGTATTTAGTGTCCTTTGTTCTTTTCTAGATGGAATATATTTTAAGAAATACTCATGGAGACAATTCCATTGTTCTAACAACCATGAACGAAAATCCCATTTTTCTCGCGATCTTTAGACGAAATCTCCTTTTCCTGGCGATCTTTTGACGAAAATTGCATTTACCTCACAATCTTCAATCTTTGGACAAAAACCATGTTTTTCTCGTGATCTTTCGACAAGAATCATGTTTTTCTCACAATCTTTTGATAAAAATCCCATTTCTTTTCCATATTAAGATGAAAATTGCAGTTTTTCACAGTCATTTGGCAAAAATCTTGGCGAAAATTTCTGTATGAAAATAGCATTTATTTACGATCCCTAGACAAAAATCCCATTTTTCTCGCGATCTTAAGCAATTTTCTAGCAATCTTTTGATAAAAATCTCATTTTTCTCACAAAATTTTGCCGATAAAGGCGTTTTCTCGAGATTTGTTTAACAAAATTGCAGGTTTTTTTCAGGACTCTTTGACCAAAATTGCTGGGTTTTTTCACTACAATTTTTTCATTTCTTCCACTATGATCAGCTATGTGCTATCATCTACAATATAAAAATTTTTTTAAAAGTAAATTTTCTTGATAAATTTTGGTAAAATGTAAGGAAAAAATTAACTTAGACACAGTATAGATAAAAAAAGGGACTTTTAAGGACCTTTTAGTGAAAATAGGGACTTTTAGGGACCAAGTTAAAAAATAGGGACCTTTTAGGGAAATAGGGACCAACTGGCAGCCCTGAAAATACAGTCAAATATCAGGAAAATTCAGAAAGATATCAGCGATATGAGCAAGTCAATTTTTAGTTCTCTAACTTAAAGTAACTTAATGGTAAGGGATTTTCTGCAAATTATCAATTTTTATTAATCAAGTTTTACAAAAAAATTAGAATTTAATGAATATCTATGAGAAGATTTGGAACAGATGCTTTAATTTTGTTATTTATTTTTATTATGAAATAGGTTTGTTTAGGTAATTATCCAAGAAAAACTAAAATACTAATTAAAAATGAAAATTAAAAAGAATTAAAATTAAAATTGACAACTTGCAAAAAAACCTATATCATTTAGCTGCTTTTAGAAAAAACTAAAAATCAGTTCTCTCTTATAATTGATATCTCTCTCAATTTTCACGATATTTGTGGGATTTTTTTAATTTGCTCCATAGAGTTGACTATTAAATTATGTAAAAAGATCATTGTCATTGTCAGTGCATGCACAGATAAAAATTATTTTATACAATTACTCAATTTCACAAAATATTTAACATATTTATATTCCAATTGCACTATTTTGCCAATTATTCTAAAACTGGAGTTAAATTTGTTGAAAACCCTGCATGATATAGGCTGAAAACATGCCAGAATTTTTTTAACTTAAAACTGCTATATCTCCCATAATATATATCTTCAATTAATTTTAATTGAATATACATGCTAGTCTTACAAAAATTAGTGGGCATGTTCTACAGTATCTACCTATTTGTATTCTGCAATGATAAATTATTTCATGCATTTTAATCATGTGAAAAACTATTGGAATCACAGACATATAAGTGGAGCTCGATCTAAAAAATATTACGGTAAAAATTGGAAAATAATCTCAATCTAAAAAAATGCATAGAAAAGAAATGGAATCCGATTACAGTGAACTCCCTCAAATCTGCAGAGTTTGGGACCAGAGGTTGTGCAAATTTTAGAATTTTGCAGATTTCTGGTCATTGCTTTGTTTACATTTTTTAAACAGTAATTTGAATGTAACAAATAATGTAATCAAAACATAATGATTACCTATATAATAAAATATTAAAATAAGAAATAAACTAAAAAAGACAACATTTAGATAATTTTTAAAATGATTAAAATATTAAAAGCGAAGGTCAGGTTAATAATCAATAATGTATGATTAAATATTCATTATAAAGATTAAATGTGTTTTTCCTATGTTATTCAATGAAACTTGTCTCATAAAGGTATATTACTAATTTACATCAAAATCATAAAATAAGAAGGTTTAGCCAGACTTAATATCCAAAAAACTTGATTAATACATAAATATCTCAAGGGCGGATCCAGCCCAACCTCCAGGGGGGGGTCACAACTTTTGACAGATGATTTAATGAACCAATTTTAAAATACAGTAAATCTTGTGAAAACGGAATTACAATAAAAAATAGCAAATTTCACCGATCGGCCATGAAAAAATCGCGAATTTTGTCGATTATGCACGGAAAAATCACGAATTTTGTCGATCGGACGCGAAAAATCTCAGATTTCGTTTATCGGGCAAAGAAAAAAAAGTCTAATTTTTTTATAACACTTGAAAAAATTGCAAATTTTGTTCATAAGTTGCAGAAAAGTCGCCAGTTTTGTCTGTTTACCACGCGAAAAAAACGCGAATTTCGTTGACCGAGCGCGAAAAAATCGAATATCGTCAACTGTACATTGGAAAATCGCGAGTTTTGTTTATCGGTCTTCGAAAAATCTCTAATTTTGTCTGTATGTCTCAGAAAAATCGCGAATTTTGTCGATCTGGAACGAAAAAAATCGCAAATTTCTTTAATAAGGCACGAAAAAATCCCAATTTTGTCAATCGGTTTCGTAAAAAGCGCGAATTTATTCGATCAGGAACGGAAAAATCGCAAATTTTGTTAACTGGGAATAAAAAATCACGAATTTCGAGTTGATATGGAACGCAAAAGTTGCCGATTTCGTGAATCAGGAAAGAAATTATCGCGAATATAGTCGATTGTTTTCGTAAAAAGAACGATACGGGCGATTGGGTACGAAAAACTCGCGAATTTTGTCGTATCGGTACAAAAAAATCGCTAATTTCGTTGATAGGGCAAGGAAAAATCGAAGATTTTGTCGATGATGCACGGAAAAAATCGAAAAATTTTTTGAGCGGCTGCAGAACAATAGTGAGTTTTATCAGTTTATCGCAAGAAAAAAATTACAGATTTCATCAATTTACGACAGGGAAAAAATGCAGATTTCATCAGTCAGTTAAGAATCGCGAATTTAATTGTTCGGTGCGGTATTTCAGGGACCAAGAACGGATAAAGGCGCGAATCTCGTCGATTGGGCACGGAAAAATCCCGAATATGGTCGATGGCTTTCGTAAAAAGCCCGAATTTATTCGATCAGGAACAACAAAATCGCTTTTGGCAGGGCACGGAAAAATTGCGAATTTTGTCGATCGGGAACGAAAAAGTCGCAAATACGGTCGATCAGTTTCGTAAAAAGCGCAAATACAGTCGATCGGGAATGAAAAAAATCGAGAATTACATTGATATGGCAAACAAAAATTGACAATTCCATCGATCGTGAAAGAAATTATCGCGAATATGGTCGATCGGCTTCGTAAAAAGCACGGATTTGGGCGCTTGAGTACAAAAAACTCGCGAACTTTGTCGATTCGGGACGAAAAAATCGCTAATTTTGTCGATGATGCGCGGAAAAATTAAAAAAATCTTTGAGCGGTTGAAGAAATTTCATCGAACAAGAACGGAAAAATGTGCTAGTTTCATGGATTGAGCACGGAAAAATCATGAATTTTGGCAATCAAGGAAGAAAAATCGCAAATTTCGCAGACCATTCGTGGAAAATTTTCAAATTTCGTCGATCACACCCAAAAATTCATGAATTTCGTCGATTAGGCATGGAAAAATTGTGAATTTCGTGGATCGGCTTCGAAAAAATCGCGAATTTCACCGATCGAGGGCGAAAAAATCGTGAATTTTGCTAATCAAGTGAAGAAAAATCGCATATTTCGCAGACCATTTGTGGAAAATTTTCAGATTTCGTCGATCACTCCCAAAAAATTTTGCGTTCCTGTTTTAGCACTTTTTACTTAGACTGTACATCCCTCTTTGAAGAGCTCCAGGGGGGGGTCATGACCCCCTTGACCCCCCCCTTGGATCCGCCACTGAAATATCTTTGGTAAGAAGATTGTGATTACCAGTAATATCAATAATATCTTAAATTTTTCAAAAAAACATGAATTTAGTAATATTAACCCTCTAATGCACATGCCTGACTTAAGCCGGACTTTACTAAAACCCTGTTCACAGCTGAAAAAAAAAAAATAAACTTCAACCCTTATAGAATGAAACTTCCTTTACGAGATATCTACTCCAATAAACTATAGAAGTGTCATGTTCTCGCATATTATCTTCCTAGCAACGGTCAGTTAAAGGAAGAATTTCTGTTGGAATGGATGAAAAATTGATGAATTACAGGGTCAAAACAAAATTACAAAAGATCCCAAAAATGCTAATTCTATCAAAGGATCAGGGAAACACCAATTTTGTCAAAGGATTGCAAAGAACGATAATATTTTCAGAAGGTTGTTAAAGAAACATGAATTTCGTCAAAGGATCACGAAAATAACCGTATATTTCGTCAAAGGATCATGAAAAAACAAATCAGACAGCAAAAAACTTAATTGGGATATGGGGAAGATAAAAGTTAAAACCAAACCAAAAATCACCAAGAATAAACCAAAAACCTTAAACATATACAATTCAACCATATACTAAATATTTATGTTCGGAAATATTTATCTACACCAATTCCTCAACAACCTGACTATATCAGGCCTAGGACCGCTGAGTCACGTTTGAAAAAGAGAGAAAAGAGACTAAATCACAAGAAAAAGAGACTAAAGAGACCAAAATTAAAAAAAAAAAGAGACTAAAAGGAGACCAAATAAAAAACATTTTTTTCTCTTCACTTAAATGTTTTTGGTATACAGACAAACACTATAAGATTTAACACCATCTGTGGAATACATTTTTAATGCATATCAATCAGTTTTAAAATAACTGCAAATTTTGTTGATTGGTTGCAGAAAAATATCTCAAATCACAACAATTCATCATGGAAGAAAATCAAAAATTCACGAAATGATCACAGGGACAAAATCATAAGATTCATCAAATTGTCTATAAAAAACAAATCACAAAATTTGTCACATGATCTAGGGAAAAAAAATTTCGAAATTCGTCAAATGTTCTTAGGATAAAAATCATGAAAATCATCAGATGGTCTCAGAAAAAAAAAAAAAAAAAAAAAAAAAAAAAAAAAAAAAAAAAATCACGATATTAGTCAATGGATCTTGTGTTAAATATTGTAAAATTCATCAAATGGATCTCGAAGAGAGGGATGAATCACAAAATTCATTAAATTATTGCGAAATTCGAAGAGCAATCATACAAATAATTGCTAATTTTGTCAAAGGTCACGAAAATAAATAGTGAAATTTATCAACCAGTCGCCAAAAAAATTAACGAATTTCGTAGCATAAAGCCATTAAAAAAAAAAAAAATCAAGGATGCTTGTCAATGGGTTACATTTCCTGAAATTTTACAGCAATAGAGGGGGTGGGAGAGAGAATATATCTATCAGCATTAATTATGCATTTTTACTGGGTATCTTTGATAAAATGGATATTTCTTTCAGAGATCATTTCACAAAATTCACGTTTTTTACGCGATCTTTTGTTGAAATCAGCGTTTTTTCAACAATCTTTTGACAAAATCTACGTTTTTCTCACAATTCTTTGACAAAATTGACTATTTTCCGCGATCCTTTCACGAAATTTGTGCGATCTTTTCACGAAATTGACGTTTTATTAGCGATCTTCAGACGAAATCGGCGTTTTCCCGCGATCTTTAGACCAAATCAGCGATTTATCTGAGATATTTTAGTAAAATCGGCGATGTATTGCGATCTTTTGTCGAAATCGGCGGATTTTCCGCGATCTTTTGACGAAATCGGCGCTTTTTTCGACGATCTTTTTACAAAATTTGCATTTTTGCGGAATCTTTTCTCGAAAACGGCGATTTATCCCCGTGATCTTTTGACGAAATCGGCGTTTTTGCAGTGATCTTTTGATGCAATCGGCATTTTTTTAATGATCTTTTGACAAAATATTTTTAGGCGATATTTTATCAAAAACGGCGTTTTTTCCCGAGATTTTTTGATGAAATATGCGTCACATCCCCAATCTTTAGAGCAAATCTACGCTTTTCCGCGACCTTCATACGAAATCCGCACATCATACTTTACCGCGCTCTGCATAGAAAATTTGCGTTTTTCAGCGATCTTTTGACAAAGCTCGTTGACAAAAACATTGACGAAATCGTCGTTTTTCCACGAAATGTGCGCTTTTTCGGCGATCCTTTCACGAAAGTTGCATTTCTCTGCGATTACTTTTTACGCGAAATTCAACAATTTAAAAAATCGTACAATGGTATTATTCATTAGTATAACCGAACACTTCGAACAAAATCCGTACATTGTACGGCCAAACCGTACAAGTTGGCATCTATGAATATCAATATCGCTTTTTGATTTTACGATCATTTGACGAAAGCTCGGTTTTATTTCGGGATCGTTTGAGAAAAATATCAAGGATTTTTTTCCGCAATCGTTTGGCGGAAATCACGAGTTTATTTCGGGATTGTTTGGAAATAACAGCGATTTTATTTCAAGATCGTCTAGTGAAAATCGTGGCTTGATTTCGCGATTATTTAATGGAAATCGTCATTTTTTCCGGTGATCAATTAATTAGAATCTCAGTTTTGCTCGTGATCATTTTATGAAAATCGCAGATTCTTAAAAATTTAAAAACGTGAAAATCTGCCATTTGTCGAAAAAGTGATCCCCGTATATATAACGAACGAACGAAGAATTTTGAGATTTCTTCCTGCAACCCACTGACGAATTTCTCAATTGTTTTTCACAAGATCGCCTGACAAATTTTGCAATATGTTTCTGTCACCAATTGACGGATTATACGCGTTATTTTTCCCGCGAAAATGACAAAATCGTGATATTCTTCCCGCGACCGAATGACGAAGTTTGATTTTTTTTTACCCCTCGAATGGTTATCGAATTTCGCATTTTTATCTTTCCACAGATTGACCAAATTCACTTTCTTTTCAATGTCCGACAGAAAAGTCTTGCGATTCTTGCCGCGAACGATATGCTAATTTCGTAGACATTTTTCCACGATAGAATGACGAAATTTAGAATTTTTTCCCCTGCAAATGAGAGACAAATTTGGTATATTTTTTTCTGTGACTAAGTTTCACTATAGTTCCACGGAATTTCATGGTTTCATACTACGACAGATTAACATAATCCATGATTTTTCCGCCGATTTCCGACTGAAAATTTTTGCGTTTTTTACCCGCAAAAAGTTAAAAAATTTCGAGATTTTCTTGCGACTGACCAAGTTTTCCGATATTTCCTCACGACAAATTGTTGAATTTCGCGATGTTTTCCCGCTATCAAATGAGGAAAGTTACGATCTTTTTCCTGCAATCGATCGATGGGTAAGAAATATTTTTTTAAAAAAAAAGCCAAAAAAGAGACTAAATCTGAAAAATATAGACTAAAAGAGACAAATGCAAAAAAATAGCGAGAAAAGCGAGTTTAGCGACTCGCTCCGAGTCCTGCTATATTAATGTTATACTTTAATTATTAAAAGTAACCATTCTAAATATAACTGCAGCTGCTGCTAAACCAGCAATAATGGCTCAGTAAGATGAAGGGAAGAACATCCAACACAATCGTCTTTAAATAAAACAGAATTCTGTTTCACAGATGATGCCATTCAAAATTCAAAGAGAAAAACTAACGCAGAATCGCCATTGGTTGATCCAAACGAACCCCTTTCCGAACGCGCTACCGATCAGGTTTCATGAACGGACATGAACAGTGAAATCACCGGTGCTTTAATAAATCACGGCACTGGAACACTCGAAAATCATGTATTTTTATCTCGGCATGCCGTTAGCTCAGCTGAAAAACAATGGTGACCCAACGTAGTTTGTTATTGACTTGGAGAGGGTAAAAACTAAAAAATATGTCATGTTCTGTTTATTTTAACATAACTTTAAACTTATTTGAACTAACATGAAAACAGATACGATAAGGTTCTTGATAAGAATTTAGGGAATTCCCTCTTTAAAAAATCATTTATAAAAATCCCCAATACGTGTTCGAGTGTGTTCCAGATAAGCTCAATCGGATTTAAACAGATAGTTCATGCTAGTCACTACATACACTGTTTTTCTTTTTTTTCAAATTTGTTCTCATGAAGTTAAGCAGTATTTCACTGTAGCTTGCGTTAAATGAAAGGAATATACAATGCCTGTAGTATAAGATATGAACGAGATCCGAATATCTCGTCTGCATAAGCCTTGAGCTGTCAAAATGTCACCACAATTGATTTATAAATATGCGCATTTTTTTCCGCAAGACATGCTGGCTCAAATATGCCAATATGAACTCGATTATGCAGTTTTACCCCAAAAAATTATTTTTTAAAAAGCCTGCTAGTGACAATTGAGAAAATGATAAAATAACAGACTAGTAAAGCTGACAAATTAATTACTCTCCCCCCTGTATCATTTTGTAATGGAATTCTTTTGTGGTGCCCTGTAAATGAATAATAAATATTCTTTATGCGGCATGCTGTACAAAATTCATATGCTAGTGCTCTTTATAAATGCATATTAATTTCATTATGTTTCGATGGGCACGTAACATCATTAAAATGTTCTTGGAATTATTTCATCCCATGAGCCACAATGTAAAGGAATATTTTTTACTGTCACTGTATTCGAACTATTTATCCAATTTTACTAAAATTTAAAATGATTCAGTTGGATAGTTTTTGTGCTGTTATATGCAGATAGAGAGACGGACGGTTCAGACGACGACTATTTGTACTACGTATTTATATAATTACGAATGCACTTGAAAAACAGTTAAATTTCAAAGGACATGCCGAAATTGAAAACATATTTCAAGCAATTATTGTTTAAAGACAGTATTGTAACCGATTTCTTTTGTGTGTCCCTGTAAATGAATTAAAAATGATATGAATGACCTGTTCAAACATAATCGTAATGAAGTTCAATGATTTTTAAAAATTTCAATACATTTGTAATAATGAATTTAATTAAAAGACTTTAACTATTTTTCTTACAGACCATAATGGAAAAGTACCATGGTTCCCAAAACTTTTAAATGCCCCCGTAATTAAACTATTAATCTCACATACTTCAAATGCAATACCAAACATACCTAGGGGACCCTAAATAAGGTTTACCTAAGGTCTAAATAAGGTCTAAATTGCATAAAAATTTGAGAATATTTACAGATGTTAGAGTGTGGACAGATAGACAGACAAATCGAATGCATACACTTTTCAACTTTGTTGGAAAATGAAAAAAAAAAGCAACCGATTCATTTAATGCATAAAAATAAAATAAATAAATAAAATTTCTCCAAAACAGCCAGGAGAGGATTTGGAACTCTTCCACATAATTGGCATCAAAATATCATTATTTTGCATGACATGCGAACTCGGCAATTTTTTTTTTTTTTGTATATTAATTTAATCTGTATTTAATCATGTTTTTATTTATTGTTACTTCCTTTTTAAAATAATAGATAATAATTCAAAAGTGATTTTTTCCAAATTTGCACCAAAAAAATACGGCATTACTTAGTTATCCCGTCGACCAATTTCGCCAAATGATACAAATCGCCAAACTAATAGGCAACTTATACATGTAACATTAAAAACATTTTTATTTTAAATAACAGAAGAACAAATAAATTAGTGAAACATTGATAAAAAGTCGAAATAAAAATCACTTTATGATGTTTTAAGCACATGTATTGTGAATTCATTGAATGTGACATTCACGGTCAACCATTGTTGGCTTTTAATCTTATAATTTGGCGATATTTTTTTGATCGATGGCATAACCAAGTAGTACCCGAAATATATATATGATATTTCTGTTCTATTTTCATGGTACTTTTCCATTAATACCTTCACTTCGACATTTTTATAAATCTTGGTGCAATTTGTGCTTCAGAAAGTCAGATTTCATTTCTGATGAACGTTTATTCTTATTTTTACACATAAATATGGCACAGATGTTATATAGGCACAAAGTTGCCGCAATTTTTTCTGTCGCCAAATTGGTGAAAACTTTGATTTTAAATATTGCTGTAAGTGTTAATATTTTCGATTTATTGTGTTATGTATATTTTTTATTATATATATGTTTATTATTTATATTTTTTATTTATTGTTTGAACTATTGTTACTTTTTTTGGTACTATTTGATTATACTGTCGACCAAAAAAGTATCGCCAAACTATAAAATTAAGTGCCAGTAATGGATGATCGGGAATATCTCATTCAATTGCATTAATCAGGATACATGTGTTTAATCCTCTCAGGTACAAGAAAATAATTAAAACCGTTTTGTCACGCATATTATGAGATCAAAATTGTACTAAAAAATTACTGGTGCCAGTTCACAATTAAAGCATTAAAATTAACCGTTTGCAGACTGCAAATGGCAAACCTCAAGGGGTTAAAACATCATCAAGGGACTTTTAATCCCACTTTGTATTTTTATCAATGTTTTATTAATTTATTTCTTCTTTCATTATTTAAAATTTTAAAAAAGTATATCAATATGTGTAATTTGGCGAAAATGGTTGTCAAAATAACCAAATAATAATAATAATAATAAAAGAGAGGGATCGATGTAAACAAAATTATTATAAGTACAATATTATTATAAGTACATCTAAAGCAGCCATGTCAAACTGTTATTTTATTTAAACATGAAAGAATTGTTTCCAATTTCCATGCGCGAGATATAAAAGAGGCTAGTGGCAATTATAAAACACTATTATAAAAAGTATAGCAAAATGTGAAATACTAAGTTACTAAGAATTGTGGCTTCTGATGACCCCCTCCTTTCATAAACTTAAGTGTAAATTAGCAGAGTTGTGAAATGGAAGTCTTAGAGATAACAAAAGTTCTTGGAGACATATTTTCTTTAACAGTACTTTAACATAACAATCTCCACACAACACAAAAGACATTTAAACTAACATTGATGCTAAAATAATTAAACATGATGAAAACTAACTAATCTTAACTGTGCTGACAGCATCTATACGCACGGTAAACATACCAGCACTACTAAATGAATGCGTAAGAATCCAGCTCTTAGAAAAACACATCCCCACCTTCGATCCTCGGGCACGTCTTAAAAAGCAAAGAAAAACTTACATTACATTTGCATAATTTCCGCTAGTGGGGAAAAACGGGACTGCGAAGAATCTCTGAAAAACAATTTTTATGACTGGCCGAACATCGATCACATAATGACGTCAAACAGTTTATATACTCAATTGAAATTCTTGCAATGACATCAGAATGTGCTTTTACATTTCTTTGATTTCTTGAGCTGGAAAGTACAACTGTTTAAATGCAAGTGAAACTGGAAAAACTATGAGATTGATAAAAGTTGCGAACATAAAGAATCTAAAACTATTGACATTTAACTTTTAAAGGCAACAGCTTCTTTTTAATTAATGAAAAAAAAAAAAAAAAAAAAAAAAAGATTATAAAACACTATTATAAAAAGTATTGCAAAATGTGAAATACTAAATTACTAAGAATTGTGGCTTCTTTTTAATTAATGAAAAAAAGAAAAAAAAAAGATTTCTTTTCCAGTTTGTTTCTTAAGTTTAAATATGATTTATTGTACTTAAATAAAAATTGTTTGCATATTTTCTTTCTCCCATGTGCTTGAATTTTGAAATCTAATGAAAACATCCAACTTGTGAAAATGATGCACATTAAATTTTCGTGATGTATGTAGCCAAATTGTGCGTTTTTATCAGATTTTTAAATATAATTTTAAAACTATTTGGAACTTATTTGTCATAGTAAGTGCTTTCAGTAGGTTACTTTCATAGGTACCTTCTGGTAGAACCAGAATCAAAATCAGTCAAGTATTTTTTCAGATTTCTTTGACAAAAGAATTTTGTTTGAGTTTTAATATTGTTACGTACTATGTGTATTAGCCTTTGCTTTGCTCAGACAACTATTTGCTCCATGTTCTCTGATTCGGTTGTCTACGAAAATATCCAGCCGGTGAAAAATGACACACATCAAGTTTCTGTGACATATGCAAATAAATTGTGCTTTTTTATCAGTTTTTTTAATATAATTTTTAAACTATTTGGAACCAATTTTTGAAAGTAGGTGCATTCAGCAGGTTACCTTCATAGGTACTTTCTGGTACAAACAGAATCGAAATCCGACAAGTATTTTTTTTAGATTTGCTTGACGAAAGAATTTTTTTGACTTTTTATATTGTTACAAACTATGTGTATAAGATTTCGCTTTGCTCAGACAATAATTAGTTTTAATACCATACTTAATGGTTATGTGATCAACATACGAGGATCATTAAAAAAATAAATAAATAAAAAATATATAAATTATAGATTACTTTGCCTGCTTTGCAGTGGATGGCAGCAACATTATTTTCATTACCAGATAACCAAGAATCAACATCATCACAGAAAGGCTTGATCAACTCTAATTTTGGAGGATTGTGATCTTCGAAAGGAAATTCTGCAACTCGATAATGAAACTTAGCTGGATCGTAAGTTCTCTCAGTACACCTATAATTAAAACATACATAAAAATTAACTACCACAATTAATAATAGTAAAAAATATAATGCAAAAAACAGACTGCAATGGTTTAAAGGGGGAAAAAACTATTTATTGTAAGTAACTTTATAAAAAAAACTTAGTAACAAAAACCAGTAACTAAAACTTGTGGTCAAAAGTTTTTGGGATACCAACTTCATTTTTGGCTTTGGAAATGTTCACCGGATATAAAAATCAGATTAAAATTAATTATTAAAATCAATTTGGCTCAGAACGAATATGAATTTCACTAAGCGGTGGTTACTGCATGCAAATTTACTTTAATATGTTTCAATTTTAGGTGTACACGCCTCAATTTATCTTTTATAATGATTTTTGTAAATGATCATTTTTTATACTAGAACTTAAAAAAAAAGAGTATTCAAAACACTTCCGTGAATTCAAAATATCTGTTTCCCTTAAATTTGCAGCTTATAATGATCATGTGAAAAAGTTTAGTCATACATGTATTGCTTTCTTTATAATTTGTACTCACATTCTGAATCAGTCATGACTGATAATTATAAACAATTTAGAACATGGTAATTAACAGTCTCATTTGAGCTGATGCAGCTCAAATTGACGAATAATGTTGAAACTTTCTGAAGAAAAAAAAAAGATTTTTGAAAACAGACAATTTCTGTCTGGCCAAATTTTCAATCAATCTCTAGTAATATTTACCTTAAATTGTGGAAGAATAGAAATTTTTACTAATTTCAAAACATAAGTAGTGTAGTAGCTGCAATTTAAGTAAAAACAGATGCAGGGGACATTTGTGCAAATCAATGTCTTATATGTTCACACAGCATCAATAAAATAACTATATATATTTATACAAAAAATATTTTTGAAAAGAAACCAACAATTGGTATTTGTTTGCATCTATATCATTTGTTGATAATTATTTTCTTTAAAAATAGCATGTTTCCTATTTATGCTATTCTATGCATTATTTATCAGAAATATTTTAACTATTTAATTACTTTGTGAACAACTAACAAAATTATAAAATAAAAACTAAAATAAAATATTCTTAAATTTATGACATAGATGCATTTTATTTTAATTAACAAAAAAAAAAAAAAAAAAAAAAGAGATGCTTAGGAAAAACTAAAACTAATTTAATGCCACATGTTGTGTTAATATACTTGTTATTAAACAGGTTTCAGTGGATAATAGATGCAAAAGAAATGTTGCTTTTCAATCTTCTTAAATTTTTTCAAATTCATTCTTAATTAAAAAATAATAATAATAATAATAATAATAAATAAAAAGATGTATTTGAACATTTCTGGTTATTTAAAACAAGTAAACAATATTAAAACCATTTTTTTTTTTTTTTTTTTTTTTTAAATATAAATATTCAAATACACTTGACAATAGTTTTATACTAATTTAAATTTTGTTTTTTGATAAATATTCATAGATGAAAAACATCAAGACAGGATGTATTAAATTCATTTGAGTAAACTTCACTCTAACAAAAATACGACAAGCAACAAAGAAAAAAATTTAGTACAATATGAATAAGCATTGCTAAGTGAAAAGCTCTTTTTAAAAACAGCCAATCATCACAGTGAATGACTGCTTCGACTTTGGCTTTTCACCAACTTGGCTATAAACACAAAGTTAAAAGTTTTCCATTAGCTGACTCTGATTAGTTGCTGGCAAACCAAGCATTTCAGTTGTTATAGAATGGAACCAGCTATTTTCTGTATCCAATGCGACAATGAAGAACCAGTATTCATGCTTGATCATTCATGAAATATCAATATCTGGAGTTATTGGAATATATGTAGGCAAGAAACAAGAGGAGAAAGATTGATAAGTGTTATTCAGTATTATGCACACAGTCAAACGAACTCTAGGTTTACAGTGAAACGATTGTAATGCCATAACTGGGATAATTTCTATTGGAGATAATCAGCAGAAAGGAAGATTTTTTTTATGTAGATTTTCAGTTTGACATGAAGCAGGAGGATGAAGACATTGGAATACTATTTTTTTTCTTTTTCAATTTTATTTATTTATTTTAGTTTTTTTTTTTTTTTTTTTTTTTTTGGGGGGGGGGGGGGGGGGGGCTAGCGGTGAGTGCAAAACATTATTATTTTATTGAGTTTTAGATATTTGATGATTTTTTTTCCAGGGCTTGTGTTCATAATTGTGGTGTTTGTTAATACTGTTATTTTATTAGGATATATCAACAGAATCAAAATTTAGATATTGTTATTGCAATAGTTAGGAAATATCAATATCTATTGATATATTGATAAATAATCCGGCCCTAATATCAATGATTTATTTTTACAAAAATGAATTTGAATTTTAAATAATATTTGTGTGACTTATTTTATCAGCATTTAATTTGTATCAAACAGCTGAATGAATACAATTTTATTAATGCGTGTGAAATAACATTTTCCAAATTTTGAAAAAATATAAATGAATGATTGCTGATAAAACATGGAGCTATTATAAACAAACAAATTAAAACATATGAATCATTAGATTATCAATTTGTTTTTTGAAATTTCTTAAATGACAACATTGCATTTTGTTGGGTTTGTGTATAATTATTCCATGACAATGTCATTTACATATTTTTTTTAAGACAGGATCATAAAAGTAGAATACTATAGTGGGTGCAAATGAAAATTTTTTACATTGAAAAACAGTATTTTAATTTTTAATTTAAACTGAAATATACTTTGTAGAAGTGCACCATTCTTACTCAAGTGACTTTGAAATTCTTCACAGGTGAAAACGTTTCACTTTTGAAAACAATGATTTGAAATCATATAATGATATAAATAGGGATGCACCAGATACTGATTTTGCCGGATATCAGATACCGGATATCCGGTATCCAATTGCCTGCCGGATATCCGATCAGATATCCGGTACTGAATATGTTTTTAGTTATGGTGAATGTTTGTTTATTTCTTTATGCAATGCCATCTCAAATGATAAACTGCAAACATGTTTCACACACCATTGCAACTTTTAAACGTATTGGAATATAATTTACAGAAACTATATATCTTTGACTATCAGGGCTTGAAATTCAGGTTTTCCTGATTTCAGGCAGAGAGAGTTTTACTCATAACATTTGTAAATGCAGGAGTGTTAAACTATATAAGAAGGAAGAAATTAAAAAAAAAAAAAAAACTATTATTTTTTACATGCCATTTAAATATTTAATTTATACCAGCATGACAAAATTCCATTAAAATAATTTAAATCAACAACTCAAGATAATTATCCAAAATGTCTATTTTAATTAAAACAAACGAAAAGAATCAAGCCTTATATATATCATATCTATTTTTCAATTTTCATTCAGTGTTATGAACAATTAATAATTGAGTTGCTAAATGAATATTTTAATTTAGATTTTATTCGATTTTGTGTGGTTTAGAATCTTTT
This sequence comes from Maratus speculifer, assembly GCA_964019185.1. Lineage (NCBI taxonomy): Eukaryota > Metazoa > Arthropoda > Arachnida > Araneae > Salticidae > Maratus > Maratus speculifer. Next base: position 326,743 of record CAXHSM010001615.1, read on the forward strand.
GTAAGTTACACTTTTTTATTTTTATTTTATTTTATTTATTTATTTATTTATTTTTTCTGTAAAATCTGATAGGCATTCATTTTTAATTTAACTGCAAGAATAATACATTTAGATGATTGTATTGTCAATATCCTGCGGTGATTGCATACCACTTAGTGGAATTATCGTCAATACTGTAATTTCTGACATTTTAGCTAATTGAATTATGTTCTTCTATGCAATGGAATTTTAAACCCATATGAAATTCTGAAAAAGGCATAATCAGTGGGTTTCTTTTATTCCATGAGAAATGGTTTATTTAAAAAGGTCATGTCCTAATTTCTGTGAACTATGCACATAAACTATTTATTGTTTCTAAATGGGTTTCCTTAAAGTTTGCCCCTTTTTTTTCAATCATTTGGAAAGCGGTTGATGTTATCGGTTTAGAATGGACCTTGTGGTGTCTGCATTTTATTTTGTTTATTATTGGTCCAGGAAATCCATGACATATGTAGTATGTGACTCTTATTACATGAGTCATGTTTTGATCATCATAAAAATAATGTTTTTACTGATTTTCATTAACTCAATGGGAAACATTTAAACATCTTGCTTTGGACAATGGATGTCCTCATTTTATTTATTTATTTATTTATCTTTTTTACGAAATTCTTTAAATTTAGAAGAATTTTTATTTGAATAGGAAATAAATGTCATTTTTAATAAAGAAGAAAACAAAAAGTTACAAAATGGGCAGATGCAAATTATCAGATATGGAAAAAAAAACGAATCCAAACAGAAACATCGTATGAAAGATTATCTTTTAAATGAAAAAAGAAGTATGATTATCAAGCCCATTGATTACAAAATGTGCGATGATTTCGAAAAATGAAAAAAAAAAAAATCTAATGCTGAACCATTGATTAAAAAAAAAACACGTTTTTTTTTTTTTTTTTTTTTTTTTTCCCCCAATGTGCAACACAAGATCTAATCTCATTTTGTTTAATGCCAATTCCAGGCTAATTAGATAGAGCTCAGACTCTAGTGACCAGTGACCATCACTGCCCTTTTAGAAATTTCTCGTTTCGGCAAAAGAGACAAAAGAAATTAGAAAAAGAAATTCACAAAATACGGAAATCGGCCATAGAAAAAATATCACTGATTTTGTCCACCATGGCAAAAATAAATTTTTAAAAATAGTCAATCGGTTTGAAAAAAATTTTAGTTTGAGGGAACTTGGGCAGTGAGAAAATATAGCAAAATTCATCAGTCATTTACAGTAAAATATTGTGAAATTTGTTAGCCTGTCACAAGCAAGTATCATGAAAATCATCAGCAGGTAACAGAGAAAAAACACAAATTTTTCAGCTGAACACACGAAAATAATTATTAATTTCAGCAGAATGTCACTAAAACAAAAAGGGAAATTTTCCAATCAGTCGCAGAATAAAATAGCTAAATTTGTCACATTCAGTTGAGAGAAAAAAATTGTGAAATTTAGCAATCGGTCTCAAGAAAAAAGTTGCAAAAGTTTGCGAGGCGAGCAAGTGAGAAAATTGTGAGAAAAATTGCAAAGTTTTTCAATCAAATGCAAAAAACCAATCATGAATTTTGTATAATTGCCGTAAGAGAAAACTGTGAGATTTGCCAATTGATAGCAGAAAATATCACAAAAATAGAGATTTGATCGCCATTTAACAAAAGAAAAAAAAAATCAAAAAGGGATTTTTTTTTTTTTTTTTTTTTTTTTTTTTGGGGTAACAGGAATGTCTTGGCCATAAGATTTTTTAAGGCATGAATCCAGCCATCCCATGCCAAAGTTCAAGCCCTGTATGTGTACAGGGTATATACATTTTATTCAATAATATTGAATAAAAAATGTACTTCAAACATTTAAATATTCTGCTTATTTGTCAATGAAATGCTGATAATGGCTAATAATTACAATGAAATGCTGATAATTGCTAATAATTTGTACAATGAAATGCAGATAATTTATAGAACAAATTTTACACATTTATCAATATGTTTATTTTATAATTGTAAAGTAATTTTACAAAGAAATACATAGCTTCCATTTATAATGTAAACATAAAAAGGCTTACGAATATACCAATGGTTGAAGAGTTATTTCCAAACATGGGTTTACTTAATGATCTTTTTCAAGTTTTAATTATTTAATACTGTTTTACCTTAAGCTACATTTAATTTTACTTTAAATTAAATCACCTTCAAATTTATAAGAAAAAAAAAAAAAACTTTTAATTTTAAATATTTATAATAAAATCATGATGAAAATAACTAGTTGGATGCACCAATCCCAAAACTCTCTTCTATTCCATACATCTGAATGTTTCAAAAAATATTTACAAATACAGTCGAGTCTCTATATAACGAAATCCATCATTCAGTCAAAAAATTCGTTGTATAGATAACGGCAAAAAATTTTGTACTTTATAAGAAAGCATTATGCTTATCCCAAAAGAGTTTTTATGCAGATGCAGTAGAAGATAACACCAGCATAGATGACGTTTAGTAACAATTCTTCATTCAAATGATCTCTTACAACAAAAAATATTCCAAGTCACCACAAACAACAAACATAAACTCTAAACTCTAAAAGTAATGAGAGTTAGTTAGATGAAAACCTGCTGAAAAAAAAACCTTTTCTGCAATTGCCCCCTCACCCCTTCCTTATTGCTGACTTACTATCCAAACCAAGAAATAAACACCATTTTCAAGACGATAATGGAATATTTTTATCTTTTAGGATGCTTTGTGATTATTGCAAATCGTTCCAATAGCAAGCAAATGTTTTACTCTTTTCCAAGAATGAAAGCTCACCTTGGCTAAAACAAAGTCAAGTATAACCATGCAAAAATAATGGTTTCTTTTTTTGGAGGGGGGGGGGGGGGAGAGGGGCAGGGGTAAATGCCTTTTTTTTAGACATAAGGAATAAGGTAGAGGATGTTATGTAGCTATGACTTATAAACGAGAAATCAATGAAAAAAATTTACTGTACAAATAATCTGAAGCGTTTTCAGAACATATAAAAGAACATTTTTGAAAAAATTCGTTAAATGGAGATATATATATTTCGCTATATGTAGATTATTTTTAATGTAATCATGAAAAAAATTGACCGTTCCTACAAAAAATTCGTTAAATAGAGAAATTCGCTGGATAGAGTTTTGTTGTAGAGAGAGTCAACTGTATTAATACTAATTCAATATTGTTAGTTCAGTACTATACCAACTTTTATTTTCATCTAGAATTTTTGCTGCAGTCAGTTAATTAGATTAAGAATGAGTTAATCTCGATCATGATATTTATTAAAATCAATATTCTTTTCTGTTCTGCTATACATCAGTTTTTTGCGAATAGCCAATTTTAGAAAGATACGAAGTTTGCATCGCTGCACGAACCGCCAATTCTCTGTAAGGATTATGAAAAATCAAAATTATTTTACAAAAATCATTATTACAGTACCATCTTTGGGCAAACTATTTTCAAATTGAAGGAAGACCAGACAGTCATTCCCAGAAATGTATCCAAAGAAATTTGGTTCAATTCTATGCATAACTTCATACAATATTTGATGGTAGAACAATGAAAATGGCACAAAAATTGCGATTACAGCACCGCCTTACAGCAAAATGTTTCCATATTGAAGAAGAACCTGCTGGTTACAGTCAAAAATATGCACAAAATATTTGGATCATTCTATGCATAACTTCATGCACTTTTTGATAGTATGATGGCGACAGTGGGACAGATGTTTTGAATAAACATGTTTTTGGGGATATTTGATCCCTAAAACACGCAAATTTGTCAAAAAAAAATATATTACAATAATTTCTTCTTTGAAAGATAGAAGAAATTAAAAATAGGTTTGTTTAGTTGTGTAACTTAAAAACCAATTAACCCATTGTTTAAAATAAAAGAAAGAAAGAAAATTAGTAAAATCACAGTTTAATAAACAACTTCAAATTTTATGAAGATAAAAAACCAACGTTTAGAAATGCATGTAATGTAGCAAACAGCTGTTTCGAATCTATTACCATTCGCTCCCGTAGTAAGCATATAAGACTGTGCTTCCCTGTCGCTTTACTCAGCTTAGCTTTTTCTAGCATGCTGAGTCTTATACTGATGAAGAATCTCGATAGTAGATTCGAAACGGCTGTTTTCTATTCTTTTCATGCATTATTTGTGCATTTCTCAATGTTGGTTTTTTATCTTTATACATTTTTGCACAAAAGCTTCATTTGCTATTTTGACTTCAAATTTCGTTTTACAATCTGAAAGTAGATACAATTTTCTAAAAGATGTAAACGTAAACTTTTAAATTTGTTACAGAGTTTAAATATAAATAGTTGGAAAGCTGGCAATTCTTTAAACTTTTGAGACCTTTTATTCATCGATAGGGAACTTATAATTATATTTCATCTTTTGCATTATAAACAAAAGTTTTTCGCATTGTTTGGGATCAAACAATTACTGTTATTAATATATATTTGATTTGTTGCATTCTGACGGATATCTGATAGAGAAGTCGGATATCTGGTGATTGTGATTCGGATATCGGATGATATTTCGGATATTGAAAAATCAGCCGGATATGCCCGATATCGGATATTGGCCGGATATCCATTGCATCCCTAGATATAATGCATTAGAAATGCAACTCAACAGTGTGATTCTCCTCATGAAAAGATATAGTACATAGTCTGATATAATCCCATAATCAGATTTGAATTTTTAATGAATTTTAGCCTTTTTTAATATAATATATATGTATATGTTACCGTTGAAGCGTATAATCCGTTATTACATACAATACCTAATTATTTCATGAAATAACTAATCATGTCTGTTTAAGTGTGTAAAATTATTATATTTTATGATTTAACTAGTTATTTTATAGAATAATGATTGTCTAACTGTTAAAATATTAAAGACAGCAGGGTAGGCAAAAGCTTTTTGACTCAATTATAAATGATTTCAATAAGTTTTAAATTGTTTAAGGCTGGTTTAGTATGCAGCATTTCTTAGACCTGTGTCATTGCGAGTAAAGATTAAAAAAAAAATTAATTTTTCTCTTACATTTTAATTAAAAGCTTTACTGTTTGTGGACTTTAGGACTGTGAATTGGAGAAAGTATTAAAATTTAAGTATTACCCAAATATGCAAAAAATGATATTTTTTTTTTAATCAAAAGAATACATAAAAATAGTAGCTGAAATTTGAGGAATTTGGATTTGAAATATGAAACTTTATTCTTTTTTTTTAACATAAATATCTAATCAATTTCAGGGAAAAAATCTTACTTGAAAAATAAAAAAATTTCATATCACGGCCAAATCAGGGTACACAGATAATGTAAGAATCTACTTTAAAATATTTTCATTCATTTACAAATAGATAGAAAATAAAAAACAGATGTTATAAAGTTAAAATATAACTAAAACATATCAAAAAGGAATATTTCATCAAAAGAGTGAATAAAAATATAAACTGAAAATCGATGAATTTAGTATTTGAAATATAAAACTTTATTACAGCAAAACCTCTTAAATAACAACACCCTTAGGAACATGATAAAATGACTGTACTTGGAGGTTGCCATTATTTAGAGTTCCACTTCTAAAAGCTCAAAATTACTTTATATTAAAATCAAAATAACTGACCAAAATAATTTTATATTTATAATTAATATATACTATTAATTTATACTAAAAAAATCAGTTATTTGCAGGCTTTTTTTCTTTTTTTTAAGAATGTTTTTTTTAGAAAATACATAATCATTTAAACAGATTTGTTAAAAAAATCCTTTTGAGTGAGCACAAAATTTTTATGTTCCCATTTTCCCTAAAATTTCTGGAGCACTTTTGTGTAACGCTGGTCCAGAAATTAAGAGGTTTTTCTCTCGACAATTAGAAAGTAAAGGTCAAAATTAACGGTCGCCACTCGCCACGTGGCGACTGAACATTTGAAAGTGGAGACCGCAAAATTATATATTGGTCGCCACTTTCTTTCTTTTATTATTTTACCTATTTTTACAAATAAACGTACTCCGATGTTCAAGAGCCAAGAGGAAATAAAAACAGAAGCAAACAAAAATTCTCATTTTCCCCCTTTTCACCGTCATAAGTCGATTTCGGCATGGGAGAGGGGGAAGCATAGACTTATGGTCTCGACGGAGAGGGGGAGTGTCTACGCGTCTACCATGTGACTCTCCAACAGAAAACAGAAGTGACAATCTGAAAAATAACAAAAAGAGGATTATTGTACTATCGCCGTTTGAAGTGGACATGGACACCTGCAGCACTTGTCTTATTCGTCCTTGCAAAGTTTTCACGTGCAAAGTGTCTCTTATCCTAAGATCAAAAATCAGATGTGGCGAGCGGTATTTTTTTTTGTGTGTTTATATAAAAAAAAAATATATTAAGATTTAGATCCTGTGTAATATGGCCAGAAGAAAGCGGATGACGATGACGGCTGTCAGCCTTGCAAAATTACAACGTTTTTTAGGAATAAAAACCAAGCGGAAGGCTCAAGTGAAAGTCTGAGAGAAATAAACCATGAGCAGTGAGTTTAGTTTTATTTATTAATTTGGTTAAATTGCCTTTTGAATCGCGCCAAGCGGTGGGGAATACCGCAATTTACCCATTAATTTTACCCAATATTTATTTAAAATCTTATTTACTGTAAAAGCACTTATTTTCGCGAATCGTAATTTCTGCGAAAATGAAGATATCGGTGATTTTGCGAGCTGAAAACTTCGCGAATTCTATATGACAGAACCGAAAGTACTAAAAAAAAATTTTGCGATTAGAACGGGCTCGCGAATATAAGTGCTTTTACAGAATTTTAAAATATCATTTTCGATTGTGATTTTTGTTCTCAAATACATTTGGTTAAAATTAACTGCTTTATTTTCTACCTCTCGCTTTTTCTTTCAGTGTTAAAATTCACTATACGCAGTTAATGCCGTAATTTTCTACGGTTGACCGCCATGGTTTAAATCGGTAAATCCGAGGATTTAAAAATTTCAGAAAAACTTAGAAAAAAAAAAAAAAAACTCTCACCGATCTCGGAAATTCCGATAAATTTAATTCAGACTTTGGAGATTATGTATAATTAACGCCGTAATTTTCTACGGTTGACCGGCATGTTTTGTATTGGTAAATCCGAGGATTTAAAAATTTCAGAGAAACTTAGAAAAAAAAAAAAAAAGTTCGCTCCGATCTCGGAAATTCCGACAAATTCAATTCAGACTTTGGATTGGAGATTGTGGATAATTAACGCCGTAATTTTTTACGGTTGACCGGCATTGTTTAAATTGGTAAATCTGAGGATTTACCAAAAATTTCAGAGAAACTTAGAGAGGGGGGGGGGGGGGGGGGGGAGTTCGCACCGATGTCGGAAATTCTGAAAATTTTATTTCAGACTTTGAGTATGTGGATAATTTAAATTTAATAGTTCCTAAAATTCTAATGATCTAATTATTCAGAAATGGTGACTGAAATTTATAATTTTTATTATTAAAAAAAAGTAATTCTCTATAATTTTCTAGTATAAATTAACTTCAAAATTGATCAGCAATTAAGTGAATATTTCTCTTATCCCATTAGGTCAATCTCTCAGGTTCTCTTATCCCATCTTATCCAAGGACTACTGACAATATCTCCGAGTAATGCAGCAGTCGAAAGAATTTGGAGTACTGTTAAAAACATTATAAATGACAGATCAACCTCAATGAAAAAAGAAACAATTGAAAACAGATTAATAATAAAAAAATGCAAAAGTGTCATTGGAGGAATTCAATCTAGATTCAATGATTGAACTGTGGTGGAATGACAGTATTAGAAGCAGAAGACCATATTTTAATGATTAGTTTATTTATATTTTCCAACTGTAATCGATTTTCCAATAAGATGTCTGGATTTTGTAATTTTACCTTATGTCATTTCAAATTAAAATCTCATAAATTCTGGTCTATTTTGCAATCCTGATAGTTCTAGCTCAATTTTATTTTATTTATTTTTTAAATTTAAGTTTCTACAATTCATGTTCAGTTTAAGAATTAACGTGTTTATTATTTGTTTATTTGTAAATATTACATTGGATGCCATCAAGTAAGCTGCGTATGTTTATTTAAGTTGTATATTTATACGAGTTTTGCAATATTAAAAAAACGCGCGAGTGGCCACTCAGAATTCCAAGCCCAGTGGCCACTGGCCACCTGCAAATTTTCTTAATTTTGACCTCTATTAGAAAGCCATTCCAAAAGGAACTTATCAATGTCATCATAACCAGTTCTTAAACATTTAGTTTCAGATTCCAAATTTCCCCCTTAAAACATATTTCCTAAATAAATCATCTTTTTTCAGAATGTCAACCAATTGGATACTTCAATAATTGCACATTTCAGCTAATTTTTGCACACTAACGCCTTTTTTGTTGCAACTGGACAACTTTCACCTTATAAGCTAAAATTAAAACCTTTCAATTTGAAAGCATTCTTTTAGTGATAAACATATGCTACACATAGACAAGAAATATTGCCATACAATTCACAAAGAATACATATGACTAGTGCTTGCTCACACATAAACTTAAATTTTCTCAACCCACCCCCAGTTCGTCACACTACTTATGAATGAGATTAGTAGATAAATTGTAAGAACATCAAATAAAGAAAATTCCCCTCCAGATTCTGTGCAAGCTCAGTTGCAGTTAAAACATAAATTAAAAAAATGTTGTATGGTACCTTTGTTCAAAGGTTTAGCAGGGCTGCCAACCTCTGCGAGTAAAAATGTGTAGTTTTAAGAAATCAAGTGCAGTCAAGTTGTGTTACCACATTTGAGCCCAAAAATTTTTTTAAAAAAAGGCTTGAAATATATTATAAAAAAAACACTTTTTTAAAATACATTGATTTAATTATCATACATATCAAAATAGAAGAAATTTTACAGACAAAATATAAAACTTACCTTTTATTTCATGGGTTATTCATCGTGAAAATTAAATTAACAGCATTTTAGTCAGTGCTACCATCAGTAAAAAATGAAAATTACATATGTTTTAAAATAGTAGCTATATCAGAGCAGGTTTTTTTTGCCATACATTTTAAAATGGCCGTTGTTTTGGTTCGCGTGCTAGCATAATGCTTGGCGATTTTGGAATCTGGGAACATCGTTTTAAAGAGATAGCTGCATAGTCAGCTGCACTTAATGGCACATTATTTTCAATAAGAAATGAAGAAAAGAGCATTTCTGCTTTGGTAATACTTAACGACACGTCGCTTTTGGCATAGAAAGTGTCCGGCATTTTATTAACTTTCGTTTTCTGTTCTTTATTCTTGATATGTCTGACTTTATATGACGCAAGCAATCAAATTTCCCTCTGTGATTAACGTGAAAGGTACTTTCAGAAGTAGTGCAGAATGCTTCATAGGGAGATTTATCTGAAGCACACAAACAGGGTCACTTTGCCGAAAATTCGGATAGGAACTTTTGATCAGAAGTTTTTTTCAGGATTATCTCGGTCACTCATTTTGACGAAGAAATAAAAGAAATGAACAGGATTAATAATTCAAAATGATAGCATATGCGATATAGTATAACTTCTGAAAACTTAACTTAATCAGAAAAACGACTTTAGACTGATACGATCGTATATGTCATATGGCCGAATATCGGACCATACTTTATAAAGAACTTAAATAATGCAGAGTTACAGCTCTGGCTGTAAAAGCATAAAATGGAAGCGAAAGTCAACTGAAGATAACTGTAAAACATGTACTGTGTTTTCAATTAAAAGATCTAAAGTTAAAAGGGCAGACAATATTTATTTATCTTTAAAAACAGCTTGATGTAAAATTCCACATGACTTCAGATTAAATTATAAATAAAATACAAGTATAAAATCTATTTAAACGGGAAAAGCAAGCTGCATCATTTAATCTTAAAAGTAATCTAAATTAATTAATTTACAGAAGAGGACAAAGACCAGCTTTGTCCCTTACATGAAATAAAAGAAAGGTTACTAATACAAACCTACACGCGAAATGCATCCAGTATTTATACCAGGAGATAAGATCAACTGTTGCCAAAGCACGCTATCAAAAAGAGCTCGAACGCATACGCGAGCGATCTTGACTAAGCAGATCGTAAATCACAGTAGCAAATTACGTCATTCATCTTACATGAAAGATCGACGCTGTTGATTAACTAACAGAATCAATAGCTGCGGCAATGAAAAGATACTGGGATGCAAAATGTTTAAGTTCGCAAAGTACGAAAGTAATTTTGAGAAATGAATTTCTATTGGTGAGCAAGAAAAACTAAAAAGGATTTTGGTGCATATTTAAAGGAAAATATTTGATATGAAAAGTAAGTAGTTTAAGTGGATATTTACAAGAACTATTTCTGTATTTAAATGACTTGCGATTTTAATAAAGATAGATATGAAATGAACGTTAAAAATAGGTATGCCAAGGCACTGAGAATATGAAGGCTATCTGTCAAGCCCCCCCCCACCCCCTCTCAGAGCCATGGCATAAAAATTAAAACAAAACAGTCTACTGCCAAAAACAGAAAAATGACTGAAAGAAAACAGGATGTTTAACACCCTCATTTCAAAAAGAAGTTTCATTTTACATGAAAACAGAAACTTTAAAGATTTACTTATAATACAATTTTTAAAAATATTGCCCTTTTTATTTTTATATTTTTTTTTTCTTAAAAAAACTAGAACAAAGTTAATAAAAAGTAACCTCTCTAACAAAACTTTACAGATTTAGCCTCCATCATCCGAAAAACCAATTTTATATCATCCAAGAAAAAGACAAGATTTAAACAACGAAATCCAAAACTAATTATCCAAAAATTCATCTCTAGATACTAAATCTACATTTACTGAATCAAATTACTCCCTCAAATTCCTTTATCTTAACGTTAAAGTTCAAGAAAAACAGCTAGATAGAAAATTCTTTAAACTTCAAAAACTATCCAAATGATCGCATATTACTTCAGCATCATTCTAAAAAAAAAAAAAAGGATAGTAAAGAAAAATGGGGAAATGCAGTTATATTTTTCCCTCACAAAAATTTTCAATGAAAAAGTATATTTACATTAATAATTTATGCATACATACCATAAGACAAAACATTTATCCCTTTACAAAAATGGGAAAACTAGCCTTTGAATACAATATCTCCTTGACCTGAAAACATTTTAAACACATACAAAACTGTAATTTGACAAAAATCCATTATACAATCTTTATTTACAATTCTTTATCAGTTCATCCAAGAAAAAAAATCCCAATATGGAAAATTTCTATTAAAGAAAACGATCATTTATGATAAAAAATTCTCTTAAATGGAATGGCATATGAAAGTAGCAAGACAACACTATCTGAACCTTTCTTACAATCCTTCCATACTATCCATTTAAAGCATAATCATTTATACCCCTTTCATTTGCCATTACTTTAAAACTTTCAAACACATGAATTGGGGTTTCAGATGCCTGAAAAATATAGAAACATTAGTATAACATTTATCAAATTTTAACAAGACAGATTACATAAATTATTCAAATGCAATTCTTTTGTTAAGTTTACTAGAAATTCAAAATGCAAAAATATGCTTTTCAATTTAAAAAATACAAATGAAGATTTCATTAAAATTAGCTTGTCCATTATAAATTAAATTCAAAAATTAACTTAAAACAAAGGTTTTAATGAATATTTTAACAATTTTAAGTTTTATTACATTAATATAAACTTTGCGGAACTAATTTATGAAAAATAACCCTCTGAAATGGTGAACGGGCCCTATTTCAACAGTTTAGAGACAAATAATAAAAATTCAAGGAAACATACATAGCTAGCAGCAATAAGAATTACATTTTATGATTAACCTAGGATCACCAATAAAAACATACAGTCTAAAACAATGTTCTAAACAATCTTTAAAATGGCATGTATGCAAATTTTTAACAACATATGAAATTAATGATTGGTATAAAAAATTAATTTTACAAAATTTAGGAGATCATGTTTGGTTAATGGCTTGGTAAAAATATCTGCGAGGTTAAGCTTGCTACACACGAAAATCAATCCAAAAATACCCTTATAAACTAGATCCTGAATGAAAAATAGTTTAACATCAATATGCTTGCTTTTATAATTTTCAATCGGAGATCTAGTAAAGTCAATAGCGGCCTGGTTGTCAACCTTCAAAAATGCATCACTACTCCCCTTAGGAATCAACTTAAACTTTTGACACTCTTGCCGAATCCGGTTAAACCAAACCAGGTTCTTAGCAGCTTCAGTCATTGCCACGAATTCTGACTCCATCGTCGACAAACTGACGCACTTTTTATTAAAAGTACAGCAGTCAACGGGAGCGTTATCGAGCATGACTACCTGGCTGCCAATCGAGGTTTGGTCATCCCGGTTTGCAGCAAAGTCAGCGTCGGAGTAAACCACTAGATCAGATTTACTGCAGGATAATCTAAGTTGGTAGTGACAAGTACTTTCTACATAGCCTAATAATCTCAATAGACCATCCCAATGACACATACCAGGGTTAGACCGAAACTGATTAAACAGATTTATGGCGTAGTAAATATCCGGACGAGTTCTACCAGCAATGAAAGATAAGCAGCCTAAAACGCTTCGATAAGGACAGTTAGCCATCTGTTTGACATCCGACTCAGCTACAGGACAATCAGTTTTAGAAAACACCATTCCTTTACTTATAGGTAAAGACGTAATTGGGATGCGAAACCTCTTAAATCTCTCACACAAGTCTAAAATATAATTTGACTGGTGGATTAAAAGAGAATTACCTTTTTCTTCAAATTCGACACCCAACAATTTTCTCGTTTTACCCAATAATTTTAAATCGAAATGGTTTTTCAAAAGGGACAAAACATCATCAATAATACACTGTTTTTCCCAAATATGACGATGTCATCAACATATAGCAACAATACTAAGCCAGAGTCAAACAAATAGACACAAATACAGGATTCAAATTTTCTAAACCCTAGTTTCAAAAGTACCTCATGAATTACCATTCACGACCCTCTGGTGCAGCCCGTACAGAGCACAATCTAGCTTACAGTATAAATGCTCTTTTCCCGGGAGGTTGAGAAATATAAACGTTCTCTCTCAGTGGTGCATAAAGGTAGGCGCTACTAATGTCGCACTGAATGTGCAACCACCTGCTGTACGATACAAGGAGAGAGAAAAAGAAACGAATCACTCCGAAATTGATCACAGGGCTAAAGGTCTCGTCATAAAACTCGCTTTTTACTTGTTTGAAGCCCTGGGAAACAAGCCTTGCTTTATAACGAGCGATTCGTCCAGTTTCATCTCTCTTTGTCGTGTAAATCCACTTGCATCCTACTAGAGTTACGTGACTTGGCAATTCAATCAGATGCCAACCCCCCCTTCTCTCATCACCTGTATCTCTTTACACATTGCTTCATGCCAAATCTTGCTCTGCACAGACTTACACGCCTGCTTATATGTCCTTGGGACCTCCATGTTGCCTAGTCATGCGATAGGTTGCAAATAATTAGAAGTTGAAGATTCTGAATCTGAATCCTCACTTTCTGACACATCTGGAATTGGTACTATACCCTTATAATGATTTGACCCACTGAAATCAAAAAGTTCAGGACAAAATCGGATACCCTCTTCTTCACAATATTTCTGAACATCAGCTAACGATCTAAGACAATCGTTCTTGCCCTGTTCATAATAATAAATGTCAACTCTGTTACCAATTTTACGAGTAACAGGTTACCGTAGCCAACTAACATCTCTTAAAGAGGAAATAGTGGTAGGTGTCAAAGCACTTTCAGACCCAGAATCAATATCCTCCCCCCCCCCCCCCAGGCTAAGTATCATGCTATATGTTGGAGGGACTAGAAGACATTCTAGTACTAACCTCAACAACATCTTCATTATGATTTCTTCCAGTATCGGGAGAAAAGGGGGTATAATCATCTAGGTCCATCAAGACTCCACTGCGCCCCAGACCTGGCTGAGATTTTTCATCGAAAGACACATTTATGGATTCTACGATTTCATTGGTTTCCGGAATCCATATCCGCTGCCCATGAGTCTTAAAGGCATACCCCACCAGTATTCCACGCCTAGCCTTCGCTTCTAATTTAGAATGCTTTCGGCCATGCACGCCTACATAGGCTACTGTCCCAAAAGGCTTAAGATGTTGATAGAAGGCTTCCGTCCACCGTACAGTTCAAAAGGGGTCTTGTCCAAATTCCTTGGACATACTCTATTCCAGGTATACAGTTGAACCTCGAAAATCCGGAACCATCGGGACCGCGGCGATTCCGGATTTTCGATTTTTCCGGATTTTGGAGGTTTATTAAAAAATCTTTTTTTATGGCTATATAATACCGTAAAATCCCGTTAATCCAATCTTCCCGATCAAACGCCCCTCCCCACTTTATAAAGAATTTGAAATTTTCTAAAAATCCCGAGAAAGCTCCCTCCCTCCCGATTCTCAAAGGCGATTGAGAGTGAGAAGAATCATTATGAAATGAATGAATCATGAATCTTTGATGAAATGTGCGTTTTTTCAAGCCTTTTTAATTGATTTCATGCTTGTTTTGGCTTTCTTTTTTTTTTACAAATTTCTCCGTTTTTTCTGCATTTTTTCGACAGAATTTACGTTTTTTTTTTAACCCAAATTTTTTCAAGTATCAAAATTCATGATTAATTCAACGATTCATTCATTTCGTCATGATTCATTACTGTAAATTTTGTTGAACGCTTTTTAACTTTTTAATTTTTGTAATAATAAAGTCTTTAATTAACGGCAAGTCATTACAATATTAACCAGAATATATCTCTATATATTTTTTTAGTATAGTTATCAGAATTTAACTGCAGGTGATGAAAATTACAGCTGTCTTATTTTAAAAATTAATAAAACTGAAATCGGAAAAATGTCCGGATTTTAGAGATTTCCGGAATTTGGAGGTCCGGATTTTCGAGGTTCAACTGTATACGAAATACTTCAGAGCCTCTAGCCAAAAACTGGGATGCAACTTACTATCACATAACAAGGTACATACTCTGTTCACTGCCGTTTCCATAAAACGTTCAACAGTCCTATTTTGTTGTGGAGTGTACGGGTTTGAGAACTCGTGATAAATACCCTTACTATCGAGGAATTCTTTAAAACAATCATTGTCAAACTTCTTCCCATTGCTGGATCTAAAATTCTTAACCTTTCTGCCCAAATAAGTTTCGGCACGGGTTATATGCAATTTCACAATGTCAAAAACTTGAGATTTAAGTTTCATAGGATAAACTGATACCCGACAGGATAAGTCATCAAAAATAGATAAAAAGATAATAGACAAATAATCTCTCACCCCCTCTTCCTTCAACACGACAAGGACCCCAGAGGTCAGCAAACAGCAGTTCTAGAGGATGGTCAGAACAGATTTTGTTGGTGGGTTTAAAAGAAACACTACTAAATTTTCCTAGTTTATAGGCATAACATAAAAAATCTACGTCTTTCAAAGGTGGTAAACCTCTTATGCCTTGACTTTTACTAGTATGAACGAGAATAGATGGACTAACATGCCCACACCTTCTGTGCCACATTTTCATAGTTCAAGTTTACCCACCGAACAAGATTCAAAAGACACAGATTTAGGACCAGGACTAGGAATTTTTGGATACAAACGATAAATCCTATTTTTTAAATAAGCTTTAAAAAGAAACTCACCCCCCCCCCCCCCCCCCCGCATAATTTTCACCTCGCTGCAACCCCCATGAAAAGATAAACCATTCAAATCCAGAAATCAGATTATGACGCAGCTGACTCGAATGTGTAACATTCGTTGAAGTAAAAATACGCTGCCCAAAACGCAATCTGACCTCACCTTTCCCCTCAATTGGAAATGAAGCGTTTTTAACAGCAACTGACATAACTTCATTATTTAAAGGAACATAGTTTGAGAAAAGGCTTTTACAGTGACAAAAATGGTAGCTAGCACCAGAATCTAAAGTCCAGTTAGCCCCATCACCCTAATAACAAAAACTTGTATGAGATATATACATGGATGACTTATGTGAGCTGGAGTCACTCCTTCTCTCAAAGTTCCTTTGCTTTGGGTTATGCTGAGGTCGATTTTTCCATCGCTATCTCGGAGAATGGTCACGGGATGATGAAGAGGCATCACGGCATCGGAATCTCTCGAAAAGATGTAGAACCTGGCGAATCACTTTGATAAGACGAGCCATCGGTATAGTGGCTATCAGGAGAAGAATCACGACGTGATGAAGTAGATGGTGAACAGTGCTGAAACTGCTCACTTCTTGTGTTAAACTTGCATTTTGCTCTTACATGGCCACGCTTCCCGCACTTCAAACACTGGATATTCTTGCGGCCTTTCTTAAATGAAAATTTATTTTCTTCCCTTTCTGAAGAACTTTGTATATTCGTAGCAATTACTTTGTTTCCGTCAGCATCTCTTAACTTTATGCGAACTTCTTCAGCCATTAACTCATTCACCACTCTATCAAACTCAAACTCACTGTCATTTCTTCTCAATAAATTTTGCACATAGAGATCAAAACAACTTGGAAGATAACGCAAGAGTTGATATGTTAAATAGGATTCGCTGAATTTCTTATCAATGGATTTAATATCATGATAAATACTTTGGAGACGGCTTGCAAACATATTTATAGTCTCAGACGATTAGATGCGAGACTCTATCAACTCACTAAAAAGCTGCATGTGGTGGGATCGTGTATCAGGATGAAAATTTTTCTTTAATTTCTTCCAGGCATCAACAGGATTATTGCAATCAGCAGTGATTCTTTTATAATCAGGACCAATATTCAAATAGATAAGAGATAACGCCTGATTGGCTCTGGTCTCAAAATTTTTTAATATCTGCATTCTCACAGAAGCACTTTTTACCGGCGCCCCTTGCTCTTTCTCATTAATCTCTCACAGGCACTTTTCAAGCAAAATATACTTCATATCATTACACCATACGGCATAATTGCCAAAATTCAGCTTTTCTATGGGATTTGTCGTCCTCTTTAATGAAAAAATGCATTACTGTAGTATCACCAGGGTCTAAACAAAAACAGTTATTAAAAAATAAAGTTTTTAAAAACAAAAGTCATTTCAGCTGCATACTGGAACCAGGTAGCCTTCCAAAAAGAAATTTCACTTTGAACCATTACATTAACTATCTTCACAGCCCCGTCTTTTATATGAATAGCTTCGAGAGGCCGACTTTCTTTAAACAGCTAACTTCTCCATGTTATGGCAGAGCCCATAACCCGAATGTCGTATGGCCGAATATTGGACCATACTTTATAAAGAACTTAAATAATGCAGAGTTACGGCTCTGGCCGTAAAAGCATAAAATGGAAGCAAAAGTCAACTGAAGATAGCTGTAAAACATGTACTGTGTTTTCAATTAAAAGATCCAAAGTTAAAAGGGTAGACAATATTTATTTATCTTTAAAAACAGCTTGATGTAAAATTCCACATGACTTCTGATTAAATTATAAATAAAATACAAGTATGAAATCTATTTAAACGAGAAAAGCAAACTGCATCATTTAATCTTATAAAAGTTATCTAATTTAATTAATTTACGGAAGAGGACAAAGACCAGCTTCGTCCCTTATGTGAAATAAAAGAAAGGTTACTAATACAAACCTACACGCGAAATGCATCCAGTATTTATACCAGGAGATAAGATCAACTGTTGCCAAAGCAGGTTATCAAAAAGAGCTCTAACGCATACGCGAGCGATCTTGACTAAGCAGATCGCAAATCGCAGTTGCGAATTACGTCATTCATCTTACATGAAAGATCGACGCTGTTGATTAACTAACAGAATCAATAGCGGCGGCAATGAAAAGATACTGGGATGCAAAATGTTTAAGTTCGCAAAGTACGAAAGTAACTTTGAGAAATGAATTTCTATTGGTGAGCAAGAAAAACTAAAAAGGATTTTGGTGCATATTTAAAGGAAAATATTTGATATAAAAAGTAAGTAGTTAAGTGGATATTTTCAAGAACTATTTCTGTATTTAAATGACTTGCGATTTTAATAAAGATAGATATGAAATGAACGTTAAAAATAGGTATGCCAAGGCACTGAGAATATGAAGGCTATCTGTCAAGCCCCCCCCCCCCCACCCCCTCTCAGAGCCATGGCATAAAAATTAAAACAAAACAGTCTACTGCCAAAAACAGAAAAATGACTGAAAGAAAACAGGATGTTTAACACCCTCATTTCAAAAAGAAGTTTCCTTTTACATGAAAACAGAAACTTTAAAGATTTACTTATAATGCAATTTTTAAAAAAATTGCCCTTTTTATTTTTATATTTTTTTCTTAAAAAAACTAGAACAAAGTTAATAAAAAGTAACCTCTCTAACAAAACTTTACAGATTTAGCTTCCATCATCCAAAAAACCAATTTTATATCATCCAAGAAAAAGATTTGGAAACACGATTCAACTTTAAACTCTAACAACATTAACAATTTAAACAAGATTTAAACAACGAAATCCAAAACTAGCTATCCAAAAATTCAACTCTACATACTAAATCTACATTTACTGAATCAAATTACTCCCTCAAATACCTTTATCTTAACGTTAAAATTCAAGAAAAACAACAAGATAGAAAATGCTTTAAACTTCAAAAACTATCCAAAAGATCATGTATTATTTCAGCGTCATTCTAAAAAAAAAGGATAGTAAAGAAAAATGGGGAAATGCAGTTATATTTTTCCCTCACAAAAATTTTCAATGAAAAAGTACATTTACATTAATAATTTATGCATACATACCATAAGACAAAACATTTATCCCTTTATAAAAATGGGAAAACTAGCCTTTGAATACAATATCTCCTTGACCTGAAAACATTTTAAACACATACAAAACTGTAATTTGACAAAAATCCATTATACCATCTTTATTTACAATTCTTCATCAGTTCATTTAAGAAAAAAATCACAATATGGAAAATTTCTATTAAAGAAAACGATCATTTATAATAAAAAATTCTCTTAAATGGAACGTCATCTGAAAGTAGCAAGACAACACTATCTGAACCTTTCTTACAATCCTTCCATACTATCCATTTAAAGCATAGTCATTTATACCCCTTTCATTTGCCATCTGGCTATCTGTCAGTATACAAAATCAAAACACGATAAGAAAAGTCAGGCTAGCGACTGGAAAGATCTTAACAAACATAACCCAATCACAGCGCCATAATAATATGCGCACACACTTTGCGTCAGAGGTAACAACTAAATGGATATGCAACGCACTTTGTTAATTTCAACCTACTTCCTCCATAACCACCAGCAGCATTTAATGATTGCGTAATCGCATCACGCTGCTAGTAAACAAAAGCTGAAAAGCATAATTTGGAGTACGCATAGCGTAGTGCATAATAGAGAAGCTAAAGCAGAGTAACTGCACCTAATGCGTAGTAGTTGGCAGCTCTGGTTTAGGTTAATTGTCTAAGCGTAGCGAAGTCTTATACTCAGAGTACGTAACGATATTAAAAATCAAAAAAATTCTTTCGTCAAGCAAATCTCAAAAAGTACTTTTGGATTTCGATTCTGTTTGTACCAGAAGGTACCTATGAAGGTAATCTGGTGAATGCACCTACTTTTAAAAATTAATTCCAAATAGTTTAAAAGTTATATTAAAAAAATCTGATAAAAAAGCACAATTTATTTGCATATGTCACAGAAATTTGGTGTGCGTGATTTTCAGAGGCTGGATATTTTCGTAGATAACCGAATCAGTACATGGAGTAAATAGTAATCATTTATGCATTCAGAAATATTGAATGCAATAAAACATTTTAAAATTTAATCATGCAGGAAAATAAAACTGTTATTTTTTTATATTAAAAAAAATTTCATAAAACTTTGATTTTGAGATTTTGTGATAATCTCTTAATAGCATTTTTTGATCGCTAAAAGAATGTTTTATATATTTCGCGTGTGAAAATTAGAAACAATTACGTTTTTAAATAAAAAGTTTCTTTTATGACATCATTTTCCCTTTATATTTATTTTTATTGCATGTTTTCTTTTAACTTATATTTTGTTTGTGTGTGGAAGTCAATTCTGGTCACTAATTTTTCAGCACGGATACCACAAGCGCATCAGATTTGGTGCAATTTTTTTCAAAGCCCATTTGGCGAAAACTCCGTTTTCAAATAACGCTTAGATACACATTTTTAAATTATTTTCTATTTTCAAAAAGAACTTACAATAAATAAAATAATAATAATAATTAATAACTATAAAAAGAAATATTTTATATAATTAAAACAAGTTGGAAATTGCACATGAAGCATAGCAAATGAGATGCGTTCGTACGATAACGAAGTTTTAAAAATATTCAGATCTTGGTGATATAGTAGAGCGTACTTCGGATACAGTATAGTAGTCGAAATCTTTGTGTTTCTGTAAATATGCAGGAAGTAATTTTTAATACACCTCAGCAACGTATATCTCATTCATAAAATGTGAAATAGTTGAATATAATTAAAATACGTCCCAAACAATGTTTCCCCGTATAGCATTATGTAGTGGAATACTTTTGTGTGGCCCTGTAATTTAATAATAAAAATTCTTTGCATCATAGATTGTTCAGAATGCATATTTTAGTATATACTTCATAGATTCATGCCAGTTCTATTATGTTCGAATGAGTGTAACATCATTAAAATGCATTTGAAACTTTTTACCCATTGACCGTAATGAAATGGAATACTTTTGATTGTCCCTGTAAATGATCTCTGCATCCGATTGTCATAACATTTGAAATGACTTGATAAAATTACCCAATAATTATATGTTTTAAATTTCAAACGATTAAAATGCATTTGAAACTTTTTTCCCCATTGACCGTAATGTAACGGAATCCTTTTTATTGTCCCTGTAACTGATATATCAATCCGATTTCCATAAAATTTGAAATGACCCGACAAAATTATGTTATAATTATGTATTTTAAATTTCAAACGATTCGGTTGGGTAGTTTTTACATTGTTATATGCGGACAGACAGACAGACGGACTGAGCGACAACAATAAGTGCTACGTATTTACATAATTACGAACGCACCTAAAAAGGAAATGAAAGTAAATAAACATTTTATGAGTAAATAAACAAATAATAAATAAATAAAGCCGGGTTACCATCTCAGGTAAAATAATGCCATTTTGGCGCCAATTATGTACCCTGGTGCATATGTGACATCTTTTCCCATTTTTCATCCATTTCCTGTTGGCATACAACTTTGAAATTTGGAATATGTATGCATACCTGGCAGCAGTACTGGAATTAGACATTGATTTTTTTTAATTCGATCGAAAAAAGGGGAACGGGGGCTATATTTTAAAGATGTATACAATTTATACTGCATAAAGGAGCCACTTACCTATTTTTATATACAAGAAGAAGTAAGTGGTATGTAAAAACAATTATAGTATGCATAAATAAAATACTTGAGATAATATACTAGAGATATAAGCACCGGGTTTGGCGAGATTATTTATGCCAACTAGGCGAAAACGTAGTTTTGATTACCAGATACATATAGCATGCTATAATAACACGTTATTTATTTATTTCAAAATGAAAAAAAAAGGAATAAACGAAACATTTTCTGTTATAAAAAAAAAAAAGAAATAATCAATGAATGATAATATTTTTAAAACAAACAATTTATTATACCATTTATACACTATATTGCCATTGATTATTGGACGCTTGCGATTTTAGACATTTTACTAAATATCTAGAAAAATACATGAGGAATCATCTTGAAACTCATAGTGTATAAATATAATAGAATACGTCATACATCTCCGTGTAGATTTTTTACCGAAACTCCATAGGGGACCGTCAACAAATTAAAAAAGAATGAATATCTTTTGAATAAGCCTGTCAAAACTAAAGTAGCAAAAGCGCTCAAACTCTAGATTATGATTGAATGCCTTATTGTAATACACTGTGTTCATGTTTATGCGAATAGCATGCATACTCGCAGAGTAATTAAGGTTTTTATAAAAATGGCCCCAAATTTTTCTAGGTTTTTCCCTTATAATTTTCAGAGTTCTTAATATAAAATAATATTTTTTTCAGAAAATATGACAAACAACATTGCACACAGTACCCTGTAATCAGAATTAAAAAATAATAAAAATTGTATGAAAAATGAGTAGGTTTACTAAATAATTTTTTACTACGCATTCGTCAAAGATATCAAAATTTTATTTACATATTATGTTAGCTAAATGTATAGAGCAACTTTTGTAAAAGTCTCAAAATTATAGCTTGAAAATTCTGAAAGTAATCGTCTTTAGAAAAAGGACGAAATCCGTTGTTTCCAAAATGAAGCAAAAAAATGAGGGATTTTATCCAAAAGTAGTCGTAACATCCCGTATTGTGTATTCTATATTGACACTAATCAATGAATATATGGATACAACCCCTCTTGCTTTTGCTTCATTTTGAGAATAACGGATTTTTAACCTATTCAATTGACGATTATTTTCAGAATTTTCAAGTTATGATTTTGTGACTTTCACAAAAGTTGCTCTATACATTTAGCTAACATAATATACAAATGAAATTTTGATATTGTTGACGCATGCACAGTAAAAAATTATTTAGTAAACCAACTCGTTTTGTATACAATTTTCATTATTTTTTAATTCTGATTACAGGGTACTGTGTGCAATGTTGTTTGTCATATTTTCTGAAAAAATATTATTTTATATTAAGAACTCTGAAAATTTTTATGAAAAAACTTGGAAAAATTTGGGACCATTTTTATAAAAACCTTAATTACTCTGCGAGTATGCATGCTATTTGCATAAAAATGAACACAGTGCATTACAATAAGGCATTCAATCATAATCTAGAGTTTGAGCGCTTTTGCTACATTAGTAATGACAGGGTTATTCAAAAGATATTCATTCTTTTTTAATTTGTTGACGGTCCCCTATGGAGTTTCGGTAAAAAATCTTCACGGAGTTGTATGACGTATACTATTATATTTATACACTAAGAGTTTCGAGATGATTCCTCATGCATTTTTCTAAATATTTAGTAAAATGTCTAAAATCGCAAGCGTCCAATAATCAATGGCAATATAGTGTATAATATCCAGCATGTTAGGCAACTGAACGCCATTTTGGCACCAATTAGGTACCTCGGTGTGTATAGGGCATATATGTGCCATATTTATTTGTAAAACTGAGCATGAACGTTACCAAGTTTGTTTTCATAGTCGCTTATATCTTTTTGCAACATAGCACACCTTTTGAAGCCAAAACTGCACATAAGAAAAAAAAATATTTGCAGTATTTTTTTTTTTTTTAATGTAATGCACATTTCGTAATCAGTAGACTCGATAATCAGACCTCGTTTTTTTGCTTTAAAAGATGATATTTCATACGACGTCTTTTTTGGATTCGTCGTTTTTCCATATTTGATAGTATGCGTCTACTCATTTTGTAACTTTTTTTTGTAACTTTCTTCTTTATTAACAGCGACATTTGGATTTCCTATTTAAATAAAAATTCTTCTAAATACAAAGAATTTTGTTAAAATAAATAAATAAATGAAATGCGGACATCTATTGCTCAAAGCACAAA
Source organism: Maratus speculifer (assembly GCA_964019185.1). Lineage (NCBI taxonomy): Eukaryota > Metazoa > Arthropoda > Arachnida > Araneae > Salticidae > Maratus > Maratus speculifer. Next base: position 350,461 of record CAXHSM010001615.1, read on the forward strand.
ATTTTTCCTATTGAGTTAATAAAAATCAGTAAAAACATAATTTTTATGATAATAAAAAGCTGCATTATGTAATAACAGAGTCATATATTATGTACATTATGGATTAAGCATGAATATTTCTCCACCATTTATAAATAATAATAATAATAATAAAATAAAATGCGGACAGACCAAAGCCTATATTTGACTGAAAACAACAACCATTTTCTAAATGCTTTAAAAAAATGGCCAATGAAAAGTGATATTTCAAAAGTATTATGAAATTAGTTAAAAACCATTTATTTTAAACTAAATGAATACAAGATTTATATTTTTAATGAAATAAATGCCATTTGAAGAATTATTGGAAATTTATCACCATAGATGTATCAATATTACAATCAGTACTTTGTATGCAAAATGGAACAATTAGGAATACTTTTTGTACCCGAAAAATGGCCGTTGCTTTTTTTAAGGTTAAAAAGTAGATTACGAAATATTCCTATACAGAGATGCCAAGCCCCCGCTTATTGCATAGCAGAATTTTCTTATAGAAAAAGTTATTTTTTAAATCTCAGAATGTTCCAATTTAATAAAACATTTTCTGTATTAAAATACCGGTATCCAAAATGCCGGAGACTTGGCAGCTTTGCCTATAACATTTTAATTAATCACGGTAATTTTTTTTAATTGGATTCAAATTTAGTGAAGACAACGTTTTTTGGCCAAAAGCAGCTTTTTTATACATTAGTAACTACGATACAATTCCTTGATGCTGAAATAAAATGTTTTGACTTATGCTATTATTGCTTCCTCTTATTTATTTATTTGAATTTTAAATAAGATGACTCAAAATCGTGTTTTTTAAATGTACGGAAAAAATGTATTTCGAGAGAGAGCGAAAAGAACAATATTTGGCGATTTCTTACCTGCATTTGGCTAAGTGTCTTACTACCTTGTATTTAATACTCTTCACAATACTTCGCTGTTATATGGATTTAAGCGCTTTTATAAAAAGTTTGACGTAATTCGGGCTTAAGAAACTGAGTTTTTTACTGAATAATACAAATAAATAAAAAATGAATACTAAGAAATACTAATAAAAGAAAAATGAAGCATTATATTGATCTATGTATATTTAAAAATGCATCTGCTAGCACTAATTAGATAATTTATGTGTATATAATAGGATATAAATAGCTTTTGATTCTGTATTTCTATGATATAAAGCATTAACGTTTGTATATTTTTCGTTATCATTGGGAGTACCTAGCCGATTTAAAAAATAATGTGGGCAAAAAATGTTGGTAACCATTTTTGCTGCAAAATATACTATATTTTGCGTAGGAACAATAATCACCATCAATGCACAAGCAACAAAAAAAGTTCTAAAATTGAGATTTCTTTAATGTTGATATGACTAAAAATTTGAAATCTTTTTTTTTTTTTTTTTTTTTTTTTTTTGTAGCAACTTTTAAGATATAATATTCTCGTTATGACGATTTCTAAAACATTCGACAATTTAATTTCACAAATTAAACAATTTTTTTTTTCTAGGAAAAGTTTTAAACCCAATTTATTGAGAATATTGCAATTTCTAGGATACTGTTGGGGTCAGAAAATATAACTTTGGCATCACAGTAACTTATAAGATGTAAGTGCTCGTTTAGGACAAATTTTTAAAAAAGGATTCCTTAACTCTTATCGATAACCTCATTGCATCCTTGGAAAACAGATATTCAACATTATAAACTATTCGGACGGATCTCACACCATATAAAATACACTCCATTCTCTTCAAACATAATAGTTTGTTATTTTTAGTTTCTCAAATCGGTGTGAAGCTTCTGTTTATGCTCATGACATAATTTCAAAGAGTTATATTTCCAATATAGGAAAATTTGGTGTTTTATTTTCTGTATTACTTTTAACATTTTGCATATTTCCAATTTTATATCCATGCATGGTTTGCTTTTCTTTTATAAAAATAGTATATGCAACTTTATATATAAGATTTTGTAATTTTATGATTCAATATGCTTATTTTCATCATATTTTATCACAATGAATGACCAATTAAAGGTAACATCTCATTTTCTTTACTTATCGCAAGTTATTAAATGTGTATTCTCAGGAATATCGCTCAGACTAATCCCTCTGAGGGAAGTCCTAGTGTTATTTCTATGGAAGAGTTTCAGAAACACTAAAACATACAAAGGTTACTGTTGTTTGAAGTGACTATGTAGGAGGTTTCGCTGCATTTGTTTTTAATAGCATAAATACAACCAATTTCAGGGAAACAATTTTGAAACAATACAGGATTCTACTTCATATAAGCATATTATGTATTAATTAAAATATAGAATATTTTAATTAATTACAAAATAATACAAATAAAAACTATGCATTAAATTAAAATATTACCCAAACATGTGAAAACTTAACTTTTTTATCAAAAGATTGCATTAGCATACAAATTGAAGTTTGATGAATTTGGATTTTATGTAATAGACTTTACTTTCAATATACTTTTTATAAGTGGTTAATTTTCAAAACATACACATTTTATTCTCATTGAAACTTGTTTACAAAAGAAAAAAAAAAAAAAAAAAAAAGAATCAAAGCATTGAGGTTTGTGATGCATGGTTAAATCGGATCTTGCTAAATTAATTTCACATCAGATTGCAATGATACATCAATTTTTTAATGTAAGCTCTGAATCAGTATTTTGTTTTAAATCAAATTAAAGTTAATAGATTAATCGCTTTTTCTGATTTAAACTTTAAATATTTTTTTTTACAGTAAGTCGATTTAAGACAATGGGTAAATCTGATTTCTGATGTTAGTTTTAAATTGAGATTTAAAACTGGAGATGGGAATGCTCGGAAAAAAACAAAAAAATTGGGGGAAAAACTTTTTTTTTTTTTTTTCCCCAGTTTTTTTTTTTTTTTTTTTTTTTATGAAGGCTTATTTTTCAATTTTTCCGAACTGGAAAAATTGAAATTTCATTTATGAAAAAATAGAGTGAAAATTTGGTAATAGCTACATTCTCATACTTTTTATTTTATTTATTTTTATGTTGAGTGTCCCACATGAAAACTTTAATGTGGGTAATCTGATTTCTGAGCAGAAATCAGAAGACTTGAAAGGATCCTTCACATTTTTTTTCTTGTTTGAAACACAAGAACATTCGCAAAATTCCTCTTGAAAATAGATATTTCAGAAAACAGTTTAATGTACAAATTGAATCTTTCACAAATGCAGTGATTGAAGAAAAAAATCTCATGCCGATTAATGGAAATACAAAAATAAAAAAATTAACATAAAATTTGAAGCATGCATTTGTTACTTTTTTCAATTTTTCCAAGAAGTAAGTATTGAATTTGTGAAAAAATTGACTTCCAGTTTTTGGTGTATTTAAACGTTTTAGAAGGTTCTGAACCTGAACATGATTTGATAGTTTTTGGAAAATTTCCTGGTTTCAGTGAGTAAAAATCTAACAGTCAATAAATCGTATGCTGTTTTTTAGTTGCAGACCTGAGTAAGCCAAACTAGAACTTAGTTTTGTTTGAATTTAGATTATAAAACTAAATCAAAACTTTTTTGAGTTGAGATTGGAAAGCTATACCAAAACTAAACATATTTTTTAAAGGAAATAAAATTATAATTGTAAGAAAAAAATGTAATAATGTAAAAAAATATATTTTTTAAACAAGCAATGGATTTTTTTAATACTGATATTCATAATAATGACAAAACTGCAATAATTTCTTTAAACTAGTATCATTTACTTAAAAACTATACTTATGTAAATGGAATGCATAACTTATTTCATTCTAAACTGCAGACATATTGGCTCAGGTTTTTACATTAGGTCAATTGGTAGTTAAACATGTAACTGAAAAATCATTTCAACAAAGATATGAAATAACAAACAAGAACGTTTAATAAAAAATTTTAGGCTGTGGGGGAAAAAAAAAAAACTAAACTTTTAAAAGCAGGCTTTGCTGCTTTCTTTTTATTTTGTAATATAAAGTGAAAATAATTTTCATTTAATACAAATAAATGGGAAAAAATGTTTATTATTTAATATTCTCTGAGAAAATATAATTTATTTGGGAGAAACAATCGTAAAAAATCAATTTTTCCAACTTTTCTGGGTAACACAGTAAAAAATCAATTTTTTTCATCTCTATTTAGACAATGGCTAAATTGAATTTTGGATGTTAGCTTTAAATTAATTTAAGGATCAGGCTTAGCTATCAGCTCTGGCAAAACATACACCAGTGGATATTTTTCCAGGAATAAGTCAAGCTATGTGAAAATAGAGATGATAAGATAGAGAAATGAAGAAACAAAAGTTCAAATTAAATAAGCTGTAAAATATATGATATTAAGCAAAGTTCTTTCAGTTAAAATAGATGACAAAGATTAAGATAAAAAATGCAGGTTTATTAAAATGCCCAAAGCAAACAAAAACACCTTTTTAAAAACAATAGTTCTTTAACAAAAACATATTTGAATAAAACCAATTACAATGAAAAACAGTTGCACTTGTTTAAAAAAAAAAAAAAAAAAAAATTACATTTCATTAAGGATTCTACTTTTTTTTTTTTTTCCCTCCAATGTATTTATATTAACATATTTATTTGGTCTATTCAGTTTTAGATTAATACTTTTAAAATTTTTACTGTTTAGTACTTTTAAATAAAAAAGTGGCCACTTAAAAAACTACTTTTACCAACTAGTGACCGCTAATGAAATTCTCCCAATTTTGCTCTTTAACCTCCATCCAACAAAGTGAAAGCCTACAAATTCATGAAAAATCCAAGTGAGGTATGACCATTGTTTTGTTCATTCAAAATGTCACTTGTCCTTGTAGGGGAAACTACCATTCTGACGTTTAGCAATGATATAGTTTTTCAAAATTTCAAACCAAACAGGTCATAATGTACTGTGTTAAGAAAGTATCATCTGTCATGTCAACTATGTGTGAAATGAAACTTTAAGCAGAAAAAAAATTGGATTACCATTGCCAGTCCTTTCATGAAACCACCAAGAAGAACATGTGTAAATTCATTCTCTTCATTTTTGTCTAAGAATATGATGTTATTCAAAATGCTTTACCTTTCTTTTCATGCGACAGTTCAAATATGATTTGAGTACATATTAGTGGTTGCGATGGGATACGTATAGCAGAGATACGTTTAAACAATATACGTATATCCATATAATACATTTATCTGCTATAAGGATACCTTAAAATATACGTTTAAACGTATCCGGATACGTATATTCCACGTATTGTATCTAATTTAAATAGTGGACTTCATCAGTCTTATGCCACTGAATGGAGAATCATTTGGAAATCGGTGGCCTTACGACAGGAATCCTCATAGTAATCTTAATACGAGATCGAACAATGAAAAGCATATATTTTTAAAAACAGTTTGCAAAAAGTTCACAAAAGATCAGACTCCTGATTGGCCAATCTCGTTTCACTAACAGTGAAATATCTATCTGGATTCCGACCAAGATCTTGTTATTTTCCTTTATATACTTTTATTAATAGATTTATGAATTAAAAAAAAATGTTCATATGTGAACAAAGGGGCAGTTGTAAACACATAAGGGAAACATGTAAACACAAGAAAAAATCATTTTTTGACATGTTTTTTATTATTTTTTTCATATGTTACCATAATTATTAGATGTACTGTCTGTTAAATTCATCATAAAGAAAAATATATGTATATTTATTTAGTTTCTGAGTGATATGTTTAAGCAAAATATTATAAAATAAAAATTAGTATATTTTTTTGGGGGGGGAGGGGGGGGGAAGGGGGAGAGGCCTAAATAATTGATAAAATATTGTTGAAATAAAATAAAAAATTAAAGAAGTAAACTTGAGAAAATAATTAAAGAAATTAAATTTGCTTATGGCTTTTTGTTTGAGGGAGATTTTAGGGAGGGAGCATTTGGATAATATTTATTGGAAATCTACCGAAAGGCGAAAGATCTCATTCCTATATTTGCCTGTAAATTAAGGATAAAAAATAGTTTTCCATTTAGAAGCTTCCTCCGAATTTAATTTCTTTTGCTTTTAAAAGGAAGGAGGGGGAGTCAATAATGGAGATTTCACGGTAGTTATAAGTTTAAAATTTTTATTTGAAAAAACTATATATCTATTTTCAAAGCACCAAATAACATAGCTGTTTTAAAAATGGAAGTAAACTAATACTGCAAGTTTGCAACAAATGAAATCGAAAAATTTGCAAAGTTGTTAAACGTGATATTTTTGCATTAACGATGCATAAAAAATAGTATTGAAAACCGTTAAATAGAAAAATATATAACATTTATTGCATTTTAGAAATCATTAAATTTATTTAAATTACAATTGAACATAAATGAGCTTGTTGCTTTTTTCGTATTTGTTAACAGGTGTGTTTGTAGAAGTTTCTATACAAAATCAACTTTATATGACAGAAATGTCTTCTATTTCAATAAAATTATAGATAATGCAGCTGGCATTATTTTCACGAAGTTAACTGAAAGGAAAGAATCACTGAATGATTATTGAAGAATTTAATGATGTGTTCAGATCTGCCCTAACTAGACTAGTCATAAGTGCCCCACATTCCCACAAGAGTTAAAATGGCAAATCATTAACATTTCTCAATTTTAGAAAAAAAAAAGTATCAAAAACATTTATTAGTATCCATAGTATATGTTAAAATATTAAAATAAAAAAAAATGAATAAATAAATAAAATTATTCTCTTAGCAGGCTGGAGATTTTACTTTTGAGTTCAGTAAGCAATATTTTGGCTCCTGAGAACAAAAAAAAAAAAAAATGTCGAAGAGCTTAAAAAAATTTCCTAATGTCTATAGGTGCTACCATCTTTGGTAATAAAATATATATATATATATATATATACAATAACTAACAAAAAATAGCAATGTTCTCATATGCCCCAGTCTCCCCCGTATATGTTTCGTAATTCTGTGCATTAACCTTTGAGATAGAGCACCCACAAAATTCATGCCACATACACACAAAGTCACAGACTCACAAACTCACAGGTAGATATTTCGTAAAAACATGTTTTTCGGACTCTCTAACCCTTAAAACGAGTAAACTCATCAAAAGTTTTCCGGAATCCCTTCTTGTAAAGATACAAGAAAATATAAAAAACTAAGTACTGCACCACAGATCTTCCAAAGATTAGTTTGATTCTTCCCACAAGTAATGTAAGACATTTTATAATAAATAACTTAGTTTTTTGGGGGGGAAAAAAACAAAATCTAAACTGAGGAACATATTTAGATTTTTTTAATACCTGCATTACAAATTGCACTTAAGTAAACACATCTTAGTTCTTTGAACAAAGAATCGCGATGGGGATACTCATACCAGATATTTCTCCATGTCTCTAATCTGCAGAAAAACACTGAAACATCAAATTTCATATCTTGAACGAAAAACGTTTATATGTTTAACCGCTTGGAGAAGATCCGTATATACGATGTACCGTATATGCTGTTTTGCGTAATATGTAAAACAGCCGATGCCTTATTATACGTATAGCAAATCCGTATTTCGTATATGTATTATGCGTATACTCATATAAACGTATAATCGAGAGCACTAGTATATATATACTTATGGGTATATCTTGCAAATACATGCAAATAATTTGATTATAAAGATTAATGAATAACATAACTATACTTACAAATTATATACTTTATAATGCTCTTGGTGTTTAGAATCCAAGAATCTAAAATAAGAAAACAAAATGTGTAAATTACACATGAATAATATGAATGATGGAAAAACACTATTAATTAGTCTAGTTAGGGCATATTATTAAAACAAAAGTAAACACACTCTATTAACTCTGGGCCAAATTATCATAGAAAAAAGTTACTTGTACCAAACATCCAGAAATAAAGTCTACTTTTAAATGGAATATGCATAAAAAATTTACTTAGATATACATCTATATATCAAAATGAGCCAAAACATTGTTTTTTTAATAGCAAAACCTAATATTGAAAAGATATTTAAATGCTCGGTTCAAATTATGCCTAGTTAAAACATTTCAAGTTATTTGAATACTTTTATGAATTATAAACATTCAAAATATTAGATTTTCTAATGCTAAATTACATTTTTGTATTTTCATTAATACCTTTTGAAATCCTAATTTTAAAGGGATAATTTTTTGTATGGTTATAATACTAAAAAAAACCACCAAATATAAATAAATTAAATTTATAATTTTTATAATTTTACAGCATGAAATTATTATTTGAAAAAATTATGAATTGCAACCTATCATTTTTTTAGATGGAATATTTATTATCATGTCCTGCTTTAAGTACAAGCAAAATACCAAATTTTTCTTCCAAGTAGTTTTAAAATTATGCTTAAGAATGTCAAGATGCTGTTTTGCAGAAAATATTTTATTCGTTATTTGAAAGATTGTTATTTTATATAGAGAGTACTTTATTTATTAGTTTCCGACTCATCTTTAAATATACTTTTGCTCTTAAATGCATCCAATTGGCAAGTTCTGTTATTTAGAAACTAACGTGCCATATTGGTTGATTTTTTGATAATGGCAGAATATATTTTTTTAAATGCTGTATAAATGGGCATTTTGAACCAAATTTCAAAAAGCAATAGAACTGGAAACAGAAAAAAAAAGGAAAAAAAATCATACTAAGAAAATAATTCTTATAAATCAATAGAAGTTCTAACTAATTAAAATAAAAATAAAAACATTGGTCGCTATTAAATCTCTAAAAAAAAAAAAAAAAAAAATGTCAATAAGTTTCATGTTTTCACTTTTAAAAATGCATCTGTAAATGCATAGAAAATTTCGAGTTAATGAATATGGAAAAATATTTTTTTTTTTTAATCTTTAGCATGATTTTGAAAGAAACTGCTCTTATAGAAACCTAAAATTAAAATTTTCAAAAGCGACCCGATAAAATTTTTAAACTATGTTTATCTCTAAACTTGATTTAGTTTTTGTTGGTAAAATTTGTACAGCTCATATTCAAAATATTAGAATAATTGAGAAAAAGTAATAAGAAAAAATTATTTGTCATTTATTTATTTTTTATACTAAGTAAATGCAATTAAATTTCTTATAAATTAAATCTGGAATGTTTAGATAAGATTTTAACATTTATAAAATATAAAATACAGCACAATAAATTAGGTATACAGTTTCCTTAAACACACCAGAATATTAGAATAAAATTTAGATTGGTTCAAAATATTAGAATATTTTATTTTACACAACAATATTACCTTATGAATATGAAGTAAATGGTAGTTAATATTTTGTAGCATCCCCTTTAGCTTTCATAACAGCATACAATCGATCTTGCATACTATATACAAGGTGTTTACAAACATTTCTATCAATATTAGCCCAAATAGACTTTATACGTGCCACTAACTCAGTTTTACTTGAAGGAGGATTTTCTTGAAGTTTTTTCTTCATTATACACCATAAGTTTTCGATGGGATTAAGATCTGGTGAATTTGGTGGCCAAGGAAGTACCTTAATGTTGCGTTGGCAGAACCAATTCTTAGTTGACACCGAAGTATGCGGGGACGCTAAATCTTGTTGAAAGATGAAATCATCTTTAAATAAATCTTCTGATGATGAAATCATGTAATATTCTAAAATTTCTTGATATATCAGAGAGTTAACCTTTTCGTAGACGATGCATAACTTTCCAGGTCCTTCTGCACTCATACAACCCCAAACCATGACACTAGCAGCAAATTTTACGGAACGTTTAAGGCATTCTTTATCAAATGCTTCTTGCTTCATTCTCCAAACTCGAATACCTTGATTACCATATGAAACACAAAATATACTTTCATCACTAAATAATATATTTTTCAAATCTTCATTGCTCCATAAACGTCTTGATTTACACCAATTCAATCTTATACGCTTTTGTCTTGCAGTCATGAGAGGTTTTGTTTTTGGTACACGAGATTAAAATTTAAATTTATGGAGACGTCTTAATGTTGTCGATGTAGAAACTTCAACTCCTTCTTCTTTCCATTTTCGGTGCAAGAATCGCACACTTTTAAAACGGTTTTTCTTAACTATACGCTTCAGTTTCCTGTCATCTCTAGCAGATGTTTTTGGTTTTCGGCCACCATTTTGGCGATTATTTTGAAATTTTCCAATTTTTGAATATTGTGTTAGTATTTTACTAACGCTCGATTGCGAACAATGTAAATAATTCGCTATAAAACATTGATTTTTACCGTGCCGATACAAATCAACCATACGAAGTTTAGTAGATTCAGGAATATCACTCACACGGCCCATTTTAAGACGAAAAAGAAACAAACTGCAAAAAAGAATACTGATTTTAAATAAAATAGTCTGAATTTAATCAATGATGCCACCAGTTAAGAATTGGTAATAATTAAAGGAGAATTAATGTGAAATATTCTAATATTTTGAACCACTTGAATAAATAATCTAATATTTTGACTTTTTAAAATAATTTTTTTTGCAATTAATCTTTTCAAAAATGACATTAAATTTAAGATAACAAGTAAGTTTAGTCAACAATAAGTTCTTAATAAAAATATCGTTTGCATATTTTCATTAAAAGACATTAAATTACCAAACGATATATTCAATTTCTAAAAAAAAGGTAATTATTCTAATATTTTGAATATGAGCTGTACTTAACTTTGAAATCTACATCCGCTTGTAGACCGAACCAGTAGAGATTTTTAAAAAAATTATCTTTGTTTAAAATTGTTATTCATGTAGTTATATTTTTAATAGCATTTTTACTAAGTATGTTATTTTATATAGTTTTAATTTCTAAATGTTACTTTGTATAATTTTAATGTATGATAATTTTTACTAACTGTATTTTTTATTTATGAGTTGTAATCAGAGATGTAGTGGAGGATATATGACATATACCTTATGAATTTTTTAAAGAAATATCATATACTGTCTGTTTCTCAAGAAAGTTATAGTATGTATACTCTAGGATATACTCTCTGCCTTAAGCGTATATCTTTTGCTTAAAATGAATACCCTCTGCTCTTTTTTTACGTCTACATCATTGGTTGTAATTTTATCATATTTTGTATAATATAAAAGTATGATTTTGCTATAAAATGGAACTATTTGTAGAATATTTTTCATCATTTCTTTTTTTACTTGTAATTTACTAAAACTTTGCAATAGATTTCGAATTGTCAGGAAAATATTTCTATGTCTTGAAGAATTCATTATTAGTATTCCTATTTATTACTGTGGGATTCTCCTCCTTTTTAGCAACATCAATATATATATATATATATATATATATATATATATATATATATATATATATATATATATATATATATATATATATGTCATGTACAATAAAACTTTATAAAACTTTGAGGTGTAAATATTTATGATACTTCAGGTAATTAAAAAAGGGCATTATTTTATGTTTTCCATTACTTTTGGAGAGTCAGTAAAATTGAAAATTTCCTGTAAACCACCCATTATTTATTTAAATCAATAAATATAAAAACTTTGTTAAATCACCATAAAAGAAAAATTATACAGGGCACGTTTCGAGCTGCAAAATTATTTATATTTAAATTTGTTAGATTTGTTTAATTATACTTAAATTGATTTATATTTATCGCCAGTTTTTTTTCGGTGTTTCTCAACATTATTTATTATCAGGTATCAAAAGACACTGAGCAGCCCACTTCTGCAATTTGATGAAAATTGAAGGGGGAGCAATGGAGGAAATTGAAATTCATTGAAGTTTTACATTTTTAAATCAAAATATGACAAAAAATTATTTTCAAACATCAATTTAATTGAATAAGCTTCACAAAAATCTGTTTAAATGAAACCTTACTTTATTCTAAAGAAAAAAAAAATAAATAAATAAAGTTCTAGTTTAAACCTGAAAAGAGTTTCATGTGTTTTATGTTATCATGTGTGCTATTCAAAATGGCGGCAAACAGCCATCTTGGGAGATACTTAAAAACTCATAACTCACAAAACATTTGATCAATTTCAATATGATTGATATTTTTGGAATCAACATTAAAAGTTCTACAAATTCAAAGGATTTTATTAAAATTGGTGTTGGTGGGTGAAATTTTTAGAAAATTCTGGGTAATTTGACATGGAATGACCCACAGAGAGAATGATATAATGAAAATATTATTTTGAGTTGAACACAAAGCTAATTTTGACAGAGCCTAGTTCGGTCATCTCTACTTGGAGTATTTAAAAGTTAAAACGATTTAAAATTACAGCAGTTGTTAAATTTAAATAATTATAGTTAATTTAAGTAAAAATAAACGCATTTTTCTTTTAATATTTTTACTGCAAACAGTCTTCCTTTTTTGATGTCCTAGTTCATTTCAGTTTATATTATACAAGTAAATCTTATGATATAGATTTACTCTTCTTACAAATGGCTGAGAATGTTGAGGGAAAACATTACTGAGATACTACACCCTCTCAAATTAATTTTACTCTAACATTTCTTACTCGTTTTTTATATGTAGCTAAAATTTTATCTAAAAGTTTATATATACTTTAATTCATATGTTTAAAACTGTGCAAGAATTTCACACAAGGGTCATTCTATGTGAAATCAACCAATTTAAAGAAAACTTGTTGCATCATAGTCACAGATTTTTAAAATTTTTTTTATCAGAGGCAGACACAGTAATGAAAGCCTCAAATCTGAAATTTAAAAGTAATTTTCAGGGCCGGGTTCGGGCCGAATTTTTTAACTTTTTTCCGGACCGGGCCGGGTCGGGCCAATACTTCTTTTGTTCGGCCCGGGCCTGGAAATTTCGGCCCATGCAGACCTCTACCTTGGACTGCAACCAAAAATGTGTCAAATAAATGAGCAATTTTGAACTTCCAGCCAATCAACGACACAGATTTTGCCGCCGATCCGCAATCACAGTTACGAAACATGCAAAGCCTAAAGCCTTTCCTCCAAAACACGAAGATTTAACCAACAATCAACCAATGTTGGAATTTTCTAGAACCTGGAATAAATCATGACTCACGTGATTCGCAAGATGGCCACTAGTGTGACGTCATGAAGTTGTTTTAGAAGGAGGAAGTCGTTGAAAAAATTGCTGACTTGAAAATAGAAAAAAATGGTTATGTGCTCTATTTGGATCGTGTAGCTAAGAGGAAATTTTATAAGATGAATAACCTTAGAAATAGAACTTACAAATTCACATGCCAAAATGAATGAAAATTACGGTAAAGTGATTTAAATTTAAGATGGGATCATATTAGAATAATTTTAAGAGGAAATAATTAATATTAAAATAATCTTTAAAAATATTATTTTTGGAAGCTCGTTACATTAAGTAAACTATTAGAAGAGATCATTACTCGAATAATTTTTTAATTTGATGGTTTCAAAACGATGTTTATATCAATTAAATGATAAGTAAACATTAGCTTAATTGAATTTATTGTATTTATTAATCTTAACTATGAATTTATTAATACAATTGCTACAATTTAGACATTATTTAAAAAATATTTTGGATCATTGAATAACTTAGTATTTACCAGGGTTGGCAAGTTTCTGCCGGGGTGGTTAAAACCAGCAGTAGAAACCGGTTAAAACCGGCATGGCAGAAACTGGTTTCTGCCAGTAAGTGGCAAAAACTGGCAGAAACTAAGAAACAGTACTAAATAAGAACTTTACTCAGCAATGATTCATAATTCACACTTACATTTGATATGTAAACCATTGAGTAAAAATTAAAACATAAGATTATGAATGTTATTCAAAGTATCAAAACGTTTAAAAATGATCATATAAAAACATACCTTGCTTATTTAAAACACTAATTTTCATTCACTTGAAAAACAGAAACTTTCACAACAATAACTTGATACTGTACAAGTTTAATTATGTTTACAGTTGAATTTATATTTCTTTTAAAAATAAATTTACAAAAAATTCTGATTTAATAACAAATTACTTTTCAGATTATTTTTAAATAAATAACATAAATGCAATTTCTTGTGAAAATATATAAGTAAATAATTGAAGCACAAAAAATAACATAGACAAAGAAAATTTAATGAAATATCATGTACAATTATTTTACAATATTGAAGAAACAAATTACCACTCAAATATACTATTAGTATTTTTTCCACGAAGCATTCCATAACATAGGACTAATTTTGTTAATCTTTCTGCCCCCAGATTATTTCTTAATTTATTACACAATATTTTATTTGTGTGCATATATTTATTCTGAATTATTTTACTAATTATTTAAGGATGAACTACTTAATAAATTTAATATTACTAAAAAAAATCAGAGATTATGTCACAGAATGTCTTTATGCCAGTTGTTGCCAGTTTCTGCCGGTTAAAACCGGTTATAACCACTTTCTGCCACTGGCATGGCAGAAACCACTTTCTGCCGGCAAAAACCCAAGCCTGGTATTTACAATTTGAAGGCCATAATTAAGTAGTAATTTGTTATTTTTCAAAAAGGATCATTAATTAGATATTCTGTAAATTGTCCCCAATTAAAATTGAAGTAAAAATTCAAGTAAGGGAATTTACATGAATATTTTTTTGCTACGAATTATTGAATGTTTTGAAATGTTAGTCTTTCCAAATTTTAATAAAATTTGGAAATTACCTGGTTAATTAAGACAATGCCTAACAGAAGGGGTGGGGGATATTTAACAATTTAAAAAACGAACAGTGATATAAATGAAATTTTAACTAAAATTTGACAATAACATGATTTTTTTCTAAATTCGTGAACAAGAGAGAGGAGGGATCATTGTTCCTCGCCACTGAAATAACTTATTTTAATGATAGCACAATGAAATGATAAACAGGGAGAAAAAAATTGTAAGTTTTTTTTTAAAAAGATTCAAAAATTACAAAATTTTACTAAAAATTTTTTTAACTTTTTTTTGTACAAATAAAACAGAAATAATTAAAACACTGGCTGGTTCAAATAAATAAATAAATTTCTTTTGTTGAATAAATTATTTTTATGCAATTATTTTTTTCAATTTTTAGAATTTTAAAGAAAAATAATGCAGTATTTGATATTTACCTATAATGTTTTTAGAACAAAAATCATGATAGTTAATTAATTTTATTCAATAAATATATTATTTGGGTACCAAGAATGTAATGAACAGCAATCTAAAGTATAACTCAAAAACTAACAAATATATCCACTAAAATTATCACTTTTTTTTATATTTTCTATATATTAATTTAGCAAAATATCAGGTACATGGAATTCTTCAATTGGTACATAAAACACAAAAGTTTGATAAAACAAAAAAAACAGTTAATATATATTGAAATACATACTTTGCTACATCATCAATGTGATTCCGATACACCCCTTCTAATTTTTCTGCGGGATATCCCATGGCGATAATATTGTTACAAATATCTACATAACAAATTAAAGAAAATAACAGATATTAAATAAGATTAAATCAAATTTCAAAAATTGCTTAAGAGGCACAAATACCAACCAAGTGAAAAAGTTTCTCTACACTCAATGTCAGTTGTATAAAATTAATATATATTCAATTGATGCTGGATTTATTTGAATTTTGTGTTTGCCTCATGTCAGTGGCTCATGGAAAAATTCTATCTTGTGCTGCATTTGTAGCCTTGCCAACGTGTAGCAGTGAGAAGTTCTAGGCTGGGTATCGTTCCATGTAGTTTAGTTGGTAGAACTGAACTAAATTTTTTGAGTATGATTATTTGGCTATCATGTAGTATTCGTCCGGAGATGGTGGCCAATTTTTTGCAGATTTAAAATTTCTGTATTTGGATTTATTCATTTATTTTTGTTGTTGTTTTTTTATATGTATAATCTCTGAAACATTTGACTGCAATTTTGGAATACATATTTTTTAAAATGAATATTTGCTTTATTTAACTGTTTTAAAATTTATGTATTTACCGTTTTTTTAATTATGCATTCCTTCTCCCCCCCCCCCCCCTCTTTTTTTTTTTTTTTTTTTTTTTTTTTTTTTTACAAATAATGTTCGGATTTTGAGTTTAAAAATTTTTGTTGTTTATGTTTAATTTCCTAATGGTTTAAAATTTAAGTATAAAGTGGTCATCTCATAAGTGACAAACAAAAAAACAAGATGGTAGATTCCGGGCAAATACTACATCTGATCCGATTATTTTTGGGTATGCCAAGCAAATCCTCCCTTAATTTGAAAAAAAAATCTGCCAAAAGGGTACACTGTAAAAGGAATTTCTGTGCTATTATTATTATTATACCATCGAAAAGTGCATAAAGTTATGTGCAGAATTGAACCAAATTTTTTGTGTACGTTTTTGGCTACGGCCAGTAGATCTTCCTTGAATTTGGAAATATTCCTAGGGAAAGGAGCACTGTGACAGCGCTTTTTGTGTAATTTTCACAATTCTTCGTTGTTCTATTGTCCATCATGCAGAGATGGGAACTCACGCCCTGTTAAGTTAGCTATGAGAAAACAACTGATGATAACAGAATAAGGAAAAAGTCATTCTCTTACAGCCCGAAGTCTAAAAATGCATTTTCGTCTTGTTTTCTGGTCTGGTGTAATGTTTGTTTCGACATTTTTTTTACTGAAATTCATTAGGTCATTCTTCATTAGCGTATCAAATTTATGGTGCGCGTTATACACGAGATTTTAAGAAATCGCCATTTTTACTGGTAAAGTAGGGGTGCACCTTATACACGTGTGCACCTTATACATGAGTAAATACGGTATTTAAAAAATAAAATACAGGTAATTTTAATATAAATTTTACACTATAGGTAGAAGTATAATTAATAACTTATTTCTAAACATTGAATTTAAAAAAATAAATTGAAAGCTTTGCAAGTACAAATTTAAAATAAATAATATTTTTTCTTTATTCTGATTATTATTTTATTATTGTTATTAATTTTTAAGTTCTATTAACAATTTTTCTAAATTCTGAAAACAGATATATAATTCATTGTTCTACATTTTAGCAAAAAGACTAATACATGTTGACATTTATATTAAGGATGTAACGAATATTCGGCATCTATTCGGTATTCGGCCATGGTACCAAATCTTCGGTTAGGCCGAATATCAAACTATTTGGTTACGCTGAATATGGAACTATTCGGCCTGCCGAATATTCGGTTTGGCCGAATCCAATACTTAATAAAGCCTTTTAAAACACATTTTTTTAAACTTTTCACAATTTCTACTTTTAACTGTCAATTTATATATATATATATTTTTAATAATTAGAAAGAAAATCATATTTAAATAAAATAGAATGTTTTTATATTATTTATTTGGTGTTTGTAAAGTTTAACTTAAGAAAATTAACCATGAGAAGGATTAAAATGGTGATTTATTAAGATTCTCCTTAGGAATAAATGATGTGAGTGCAGATGCAAGTTCCTAAATTTTATTTAACAAATACTCTGTTTATTGCTTTTCCCAAATAAAAGTCCTTAAACAAGAAAGAAAAACTTTTGAGATTAGTAATAGCTATCAAGGCAGACAATTTTTGTTCATGAAACCATAATCATAATCAACTTATTGAATCATAAGTACATTGTATTTTGTATTTCATCTCACTCTAGGATGAACTTGTGTTTTTGTTTGTTGCATTAACAATAAATAAGATACCATAACTATATTTTCAACTCACATGCTTTGATTTCTGTAAAATATGATATGATGGGAAAGATGGAAAATACCACCATTCATGAGAAAAGAACTAGACATTTCTGAGCTAGACATTCATTTATTCAGAATTAAGTTGAAAGTATACTTTATATTGAAAAAAAAATCTGCCTTGAGTTATTTAAAAAGAACAATTATGAGACTACAGTGTTTTTCTTCAACCATTTTTTCATTATTTCTCTTTCATTTTAAAATGTTTGTTTAAAATTGTAGAAGAAATCATGAAATCTAAAATTTTATTAATTAAAAAAGTTTCATAATTGTGCTTCTTAAATAAAAAAAAGGTAGATTTTTTTTCAACACAAAACATTCTTATAAAAAGCTCTTGTTTATCAAAATATAAGTTTCTCTTATTAAATATTATGTAAAATTGTTTTAAAAAGTAAGATTTTAATAACTTTAAACTTTGAAATAAAAAGTATTTGGAAAGCCGAATATTCGGTACACGGCCGAATAGTTATTAATCGGCAGGCCGAACATTCGGTATTCGGCTCAACAATTACTATTCGGCTTGCCAAATATTCTGTATTTGGTTCAGCTGTCGGCCGAATACTCGATATTTGGTATTCGGCCAAAATCACTATTCGGTGCATCCCTAATTTATATCATAAAATTTCATCTTAAAAATAATAATTATTATAATAACGAGGTTGAACCCGTCGAAAATCAATGAAAGAAAATCTTAAAGAAAGAACTGTTTCAATGATTTATAACAAATCTAAAAAATTAGTTACAGTAAAAAATACATCTTATATTGGTCAGTCTAACACTCAAACAAATATTATTTTAAGCTAAAAGTAACAAAATACTGTCAAACTCAATTACCCAAATTATTTAAAAAAAATAAAACCGAAATTCACAGGATTTTATAACAGACGATATTTTTTAAATAATATACGTATTTTTTTTTTTTCAATTTTAAGAAAAAATGGGTTGATTTTGTTGCCACAATTTAAAAAAGGCACTAAAATTATAAAAAATAAATAATATCTCAAAAATAAATTGAGATACAGCTTTGAAACAAATTGCATTTAAAATTAAAATTTTTTTTTCTTTGTACGACGGTGTAAAAATCAAAAAGATACGATGTTTAAAAGTGTAAAATTTGCAGTACCAAAAATTGCAAAACCGAAATTGCATGGGAAAGTGTTGAGCATTTTAATTTCTATTTTTTTTTTTTTTTTTTTCCAATTTTAAGAGAAAATGGGGTAATTCTGTTGCCCTAATTAAAAAAATTGTTACTAAAATCTATAAAAAAAATTAATACCTCAAAAAAATATTGAGACACAACTTTTAAACAAATTGCATTTAAAAGTAAATTTTTTCTCTATATGATGGTGTAAAAATTTAAAATATGCGATGTATTAAAGTGTAAAATTTGCAGTAGCAAAAATTGCAAACCCGAAATTGCATGGGAAAGTGTTGCCATTCGCAAAATGTCATAAATGTTATGCACAGATACGTTTGACCTTTATAATATATGCATAAAAACAGACATTAAATTGTAAGATAATTTTTCTTGAGGAAACCGATGAAATAAAACATTTTTATCCTTATTTCGATAGGTATTCTTGCAAGTAGCAATAGCACAAGAAGGCATTTTTAAATCTGTTTCATAACCCTTTTAATTCACAAATATGTAACTTTAAGCAGGCTTTTAAATAGAAACTAAGATCGAGACAATACTTGATTTTTAGAACCTTTTTCTATGCAATCGTATAAGAAAATAACCATCTAACACTTTCTTATCTCTCTTGAAAGGGATCCAGCTGACGTCACACGGGACTTCCTGCTTTGAGGGGGTGGTTCAGAGCGGCGAGGGACTCTTCAAAAGGATGAGTTAGCCCTTGTATCTCTATAGCTCTGTATCAGACAGAGAAAGATGATGTAATTTATGTCTTCTATAATGATGCTTTCTCTGCAGACAAAAAGGAAAGACCAGGTTGAATGTTTAGAATGTAATACACAGGTGCCACAGCAACTGCACTGACACTATGTTTGTGATATTTCTGGAGGTAATCTACATTTCTAACACTAAGCTTTTTTTTTTTTTTTTTTTTGACCAGTTAAATTAGTGCCAATCACAAAACTTTCTTCCATTTCATACATGGTTATACTTCAAAATTTGTTAACTCAAAAACAAAATTAAATACAATCTATGCCCATCATGAGGATTCTAAAGGTATAGGTTCATTGGATTATGTGCATTAAAAAATATATATATGTATAGGGGAGAGTGAGGATACTTGAGCCACCCCTATTAATTCTACAGTTGGTTAATTTTTCTTTCTAAAACTGGTAATATGGTAACATATTTATCGTTCTGAACATATAAAAAGAAATCACAAACCTTGGTATCATTTTCAAAATATGGTGATTACTAGTTGTTTTTTCCCTATCTGAAGTAAATATTTAGGTGCATGGTTTTTTTAGTTTTGTTGAAATCAAAGTTTTGTGTAAAGTTGCAACAATATAGATAAATTTAATAAGTATAATTTCAATTGTATTTTGAATCTAAAATACTTCAAATAACTGTACGCTTTACTTAGTAAAACTCTGATAAACAAAAATAGTGGTAATGGGGATACTTGAGCCAGTGAGATTGATGCTACTTGAGCCATTGCTCAACCATCCCCACTAGGAAATTAGACATGGGTGAAACAAACAAAAAATAAAATCATGTCATTATATTCACTAATAAACTATTTTCAGGATAAAAGGGAGAATAATTTTTTACTTTTTTTTTCTTAAAAAAATAATGACTTGGAAAAAAAATGATTAAAAATGTATATTTTTTAAATGAAAATATCCATTTTATTTTTTATTTTGACTAACAAAATAGCCTGTCTAGATAAATGTAAACATAGTTTACAATTCAACTTTTATTACATTAAAATAAATTTTAAACTGTTTTACAGCTCATTATCTCTAATACTTTAATTAGTTAGGTCCAACATATTAAAATATTTATTTTTTAATGTAATATATTAAGATTAATATTTTATATTGAAATTGTAACCTCTGTTACTGTAACTTTAAAAGAAAATTGAAGAAGAATTAGTAAAAAGAGTGCTCAAAAATGAAAAAAAGCAACAAAAATCACAGTTCAAATTTACCCTGCATGGAGCCAAAGGTGAAGACAAAATCTTTTCCTGTGAAATCAAAAAAGTGTTTGAAAGAGTGGAATGATACATCTGGCTCAGATTCCAATAGCTACTCAATTAAAAACATGAGTTCGACAGTATCATTAGATGAAAATTCTGTCAATGATGGTGATGATATGAACAGAAAACCTTCTATTGATGATTAGTTGCTAGTAAAATATGCCGGAAAGAAAACTTTTAAAAGATTGTTGGAAAAAGTGTTTAAAATTTCAGAAGATGAATTAAAATTAAATTTGCTCGTAGGATTGCAGATTCCAAATTTAAATGACTCCCAACTGACGATGTTGCTACCATCGATATAGCTCAAGTTGAAATGATCCTTCGACCACCAGTTATAACAACAAAAAATGATCATAATACTAGCTTTGTTTTCTCAATTGGTTTTGAAGGACTTTATGTATCATAATTTATAGGGATGCAACGGATATCCAGTCAATATCCGATATCCGGCATATCCGGCTGATTTTTTAGTATCCGAAATATCATCGGATATCCGAATCACAATCACCAGATATCCGACTTCTCTATCGGATATCCGGTAGAATGCAGCAAAGCAAATATAGATGAATAACAGTAATCGTTTGATCCCAAACAATGTCTAAAAACTTTTGTTTGCAATGCAAAAGATGAAATGTTATAATAAGTTCCCTATCAATGAGTAAAAGGTAATTCTCAAAAGTTTAAAGAATTGGCAGCTTTCCTACGATTTATATTTAAACACTGTAATAAATTCAAGAATTTACGTTTTTATCTTTTAGAAAATTGTGTCTTTACTTTCAGATTGTAAAACAAAATTTGAAGTCAAAATAGCAAATAAAGCCTTTTTGCAAAAATGTATAAAGATAGAAAACCAACATTTAAAAATGCACAAATAATGCATGATGCATGAAAAGGTAGCAAACAGCCGTTTTGATCTACTATCGAGATTCTTCATCAGGACCAAACTCAGCATGCTAGAAAAAGCTAAGTTGAGCAAAGCGACAGAGAAGCGCAGGCCAAATTACTGGAGCGAATGATAGATTCAAAATGGCTGTTTGCTACCCTTACATGCCTTATTCATGCATTTCTAAATGTTGGTTTTCTGTCTTTAGTCTTTATAAAATTTGAAGTTGTTTATTAAACTATGATTTTATTAATTTTCTTTCTTTCTTTTAATTTAAACAATGGGTTAATTGGTTTTTAAGTTAAACAACTAAACAGACCTATTTTTATTTTCTTCCATCCTTGATAGAAGAAAGTAATGTTATCAATTTTTTATGACGAATTTACATGTTTTAGGGATCCAGTATCCCAAAAACATGTTTATTCAAAACCTCTGTTTGTCCCAGTGTTGCCATCATACGATCATACCATTAAAATGTGTATGAAGTTATACATAGAATGAACCAAATATTCTGTTTTTGGCTGTAGCCAGCACGTCCATATTTATTATTGAAACATTTCGCTGTAAGGCGGTGCTGTAATCACAATTTTTGCGCCATTTTCATTATTCTACCAACAAACACTGTATGAAGTTATGCATAGAAATGAACCAAATTTCTTTGAAAGACTGTCAGGTCTTTTTTCAATTTGAAAATATTTCGCCGGAAAATGGTACTGTAATAATGATTTTTAACTCAGAGGCTATCAAAACCTGTGAGCTTATGTGCCCGCCCGTTCTGTATGTATGTACGTTCTGTATGTCTTTATGTATGTATGCCCGTTCTGTACGTAATGCAATAACTCATGATAAAAATATCCCATTCACTTGAAATTTTAAATAGGGTGATTCTGAGAAAATTGAGCCTAAGAAGGCAATTTTTAAGTTAATAAAATATAATTTTTTACATATTTTTTTAAAAAGTAGACATTCTAAGGTATATGAAAATAATCTTTTATAATTTTCATTACCAAATTAATACCTTCTATTACGAAAATAATATAAGACTCCTCATAACATAAAAAATAAGTAAGTTTTCAGATCAAATTTCATATTTATTATTTAAATTTCTTACCATACCTGATGAAGATTTTTATTCAAATTTAGTAGGTGATGGTATGTGCTACTTAAACACACAAAAAAAATTCCTTCTGAAAAATAATTATCATTGGAAAAAATTCTTAACAAAATATCACTTTCAAAATGTCCCGTGTGTTACTTTTGAAGCTGTTTTTTAGTATATAAAACTTATATAAATGAAATAAACAAAACACATCCTGCTACAGAATACATTCATATAATACTTTGATATGTTTAGGGTATACAGATTAATTAACAAATATGTAGGAACTAAAAAGTTTTTGTCCCGTGCATTACTTGTCCCGTGCGTTACTATTATCTTATAGTTCACTGAAGATAAATTATCCTCTACTTCCTGCAACTACAGGTGGATTAATGGCTTTGACCACACTTTCTCGCACATACTACAACTTGTCCTCTTTTTCTGGCCATTTCCAGGTATTTGAACCAGCTTTGACCATAACATTTACTTCAAACTCATCACCATTTGCGTTTACATCAACAATTTCCCCTGGAAAGGTGTTAGAGTCATAAATCACTAGTACCCAATTCCCTACAATGAGATCAGAGGTTGATTTCTGGAAGTTATTTTCTATCAATTCGACTTCTTGTAAAGCATTGTAGTATAAGCAAAGGCTTTGATTTGGAACTGATTTGATCGCATGACATTTTTTAATGCCTGGAATTGAAACAGCTTCTTCCCATGCACTCTCATTTCTTTGAATTTCTTTATCTTCAATGAAAATTACAGTAGTACTTGGCATTAGACCCTTTGCAACATCTGCAAAATCCTTGGCATTTTGAACTATGACTGCAGAACTACCCTTACTCATCACAGCAGTTCTCACCAGTGACTTTGCACGCCCACCAATTCCGTCAACAATTCCTTTGCCATGTGATGTGGCTGTGTATTTCCACAAAAAAGTCTTTTTATACTTTTTACTTAACTGTGACAAGAATAGGGCCATGAATCTGTTTTTGAACTCCGATGATGAACCATCTGTCCAAATAACTTCTTCAACATCAATCATCTCAGGAGAATTTGGCTTCAGCTGATGTTCATATAGATATTCTATGAATGCCTTGATTGTGTTTTTCTCCTTTTCTTTAGTATCTGAACATATAAGGTATGTTTTACATTCACCGCAATATATTGAAGCACCTGTGAATAAAGTCACACTGTTAAGAGTCCAAAGTGCACTTTAACCTCATTCTGGTATTCACAGCTATAATTCATTGCAAAGTCAAGTTGTAGTACTCTTACACGAGGATTTTCCTTATCTTTGGAGAAATTTGCAGCCTGAATTCGTTTAACATTTATGTATGAGCCGAATTTATTGAATGTATTCTTGAGATGATCAAGGAGTTCTCCAGTAGACCCACTTTTGATTGAACATATCAATCTTTTGTTTTCTGACTTCTCCCACTCTTTCTGTAACTTCTTTAGCCAACTCAATGTCTGGAAGTGTAATCTTTTGGCCATGCTTGCATTCATCACACACTCCATTCCAACAATCAGAATTTACTGTATCATCACAAAGGTTAGCATTCCAAAATTCAGAACTGTATGGAATTTTCAATGCTGACAGTTTCAGGAAAAAATTCTCACACACTATACATTTGCACTGATCTGCTGGTGTCTCATGTAGAAGCAGTACATTTTCCGGCTGCATCTTACAAAATATCGAAAATCCAATGGACATTTCAGGATTCAACTCTCTAAATAAACAAAAGGCTTCCTTCATGAACATGGTTAAATAATATTTTCTTAGTTTAATTTTCTTTCCATCTTTCCACACAATAATTTCATCCTTAATGCCTGGGCAAGTGTAAACAATGTCTGGTCGTTGAAAAAACTCTTCCACAGCTGTTTCTTTAACTGTTTTGAACCTTTCCCGCTCCATATTCTCACTAGGAACATTAATATCAAAACCAACCTGCTTGGCTAATTTTATCAGATTTCATTCAAATTTTAGACATAGGATTTTTCTGATGAGGGCACCACCATGATTAGTTTTGGGAGTTCATTGTATACGTATAAAGAGACGGAACTGGGAGTTAATTCTCCAATCTTAATTTTGATAAATGGGTTTTTCCTACAGATTTATCAAATTTCATTCAAATTTTAGACATAGGATCATTCTGATGAGGGCACCGCCACGATTAGTTTTGGAAGTTCATTGGATAAGTATAAAGAGGGGGGTGGGGCTAATCCCCCGCCTTTAATTTAGATAAATGGGTTTTTCATGCAAAATTCTCATATTTCATTCAAATTTTAGACATAGGATCATCCTGATGAAGACACCTTCATGATCAGTTTTGCGAATTCATTGGATAAGTCTAAGAGGGGGAGGTGACTGCCCCCGCCTTAATCTAGTTTAATGGGTTTTTCATGCAGAATTTACAGATTTGCTTCAAAATTTGGATATAGATTCATTGTGATAAGGCACTTCCTTGATTTTTTTTTTTTTGGAGTTCATTGGATATGTATAAATGGGGGATTGGTGGGACTACCCCTTTTAATTTAGGTAAATGATTTTTCTTGCAAAATTAACAGATTTGCTTTAATTTTTGAATACAGGTTCATAGTGATAATATGCTTCCCTAATTAGCTGTGGAGTTCTTTTGTTAAGCATAAAAGGGATACAGGCGATTACCCCAACCCCTCTTAAATTTGGTAAATGGGTTATTATGCAGAATTTTCCGATTTGCTTTAAATTTTAGATGTACATTCTTTCTGATGAGGCGAATCTCAGAATAGTTTTGGAAGTTTCACGGTTAAGTATAAAGGGGGATAATTCCTCTTAAATTATATAAATGGGTTTTTATGAAGAATTATTCGATTTGCTATGAATTTGGATATAGGTTTTTTTATGTGATAAAGCATATCTCTGATTAGTTTAGGGAATCCAATGATTAAATATAAAAAGGGGAAACGGGCAGGAGCTATCCCTCCTCTTAATTTGTTTTTCGAACAGCATTAACCCTTGAAAATATGAGGCTGTAATATACAATTAGGATGCGTAGCCTGTGAGCTCAATGCCATCAGTTTAAGAGGGCAATATTCTTTTTATTGTAATTTTTTTTATAATCATTTTATACAGTGAATTAACGGTTATAATATAGAAGTAGTATTAATATTTTGTAATATTTTTTGAAACATTGAGATCTCCGAAATAGAAGAGAGTTTTGGGATTGGTGCATCCAACTAGTTATTTTCCTGACTTCATTATAAATATTTAAAATTAAAAGGGTTTTTTTTGTTTATAAATTTTAAACTGATTTAACTTAAAATAAAATTAAATGTAGCTTAAGGTAATCAGCATTAAATAATTAAAACATGAAAAAAATTAAACCTATGTTTGGAGATAACTCTTCAACCATTGGTATATTAGTAAGACATTTTATGTTTGCATTATAAAAAGGTGCTACGTATTTCTTTATGAAAATACTTTACAATTATAGACATATTAATAAACATGTAAAACTTGTTCTAAAAATTATCAGCATTTCATTGTACAAATTATTAGTAATTATCAGCAGTTCATTGACAAATAGGCAGAGTATTTAAATGTTTGAATTTCAGGACGAAATGGCAGGATTCATGCCCTAAAAAATCTTGTGGGCAAGACATTTGTGTTTCTTGAAAAAAAAAAATTACTTTTCAAATTTTTTTTCTTTGTGAAGTGGCGATCAAGTCTCATGACTGACTGATTATTTTCGTGATATTTTCCACTATCGATTGACAAAGTTTGACACAGTTTGCTCTTACGACAAATATACAAAATTTTTTTCTGCATCTGACTAATTTTTCTCACAAATTTTTCTCATTTGCTCGTCACACAAAATTTTGCATTTTTTTTTTTTTTTTTTTTTTTCTGGAGACCAACTGGCAAATTTCACAATTTATTTCTCTCAACAGATTGACAAATTCAGTTATTTACTCTGCGACTGATTGGCAAATTTCCCTTTTTGTTTTTGTGACATTCTGATGAAATTAACAATTATTTTCCTGTGTTCAGCTGAAGAATTTGTGTTTTGTCTTTGTTATTGGCTAACGAATTTCATGATATTTCCTTATGACAGATTAACAAATATCACGATATTTTACTGTGATTGATTGACGAATTCCGCTATATTTTCCACTGTTCAAGTTCCCTCTAAGTTCAAATTTTTTTCAGACAAGTCAACAATTTTTAAAAATTTACTTTTGCCATGGTGGACAAAATGAGTAATATTTTTTCTATGACCGATTTACATATTTTGCGATTTTTTTTCCCTGTGCCGAAGCAAGAAATAACTAAAAGAACAGTAATGGTCACTAGAGTCTGAGCTTCTGGAATTAGCACTAAACAAAATGAGATTAAATCTTGTGTTGTTCATTGGAAAAAAAGAAAACATGTTTTTTTACAATCAATGGTTCAACATTAGATGTTTCATTTTTCAAAATCGTCGCACATTTCCTCATCAGTGGGTTCAATAATCATACCTCTTTTTTTATTTAAAAGACGATCTTTCATACGATGTTTCTGTTTGTATTTGTTTTTTTTTTCCATATCTTATAACTTGCACCTGCACATTTTGTAACTTTTCTACTTTCTGCTTTATTAACAATGAAATTTTGATTTCTTATTTAAATAGAAATTCTTCTATATTTAAAGAAGTACGTAAAATAAATAAATAAAATATGGACATCCATTGCCCAAAGCAAGATGTTTAAATGTTTCCCATTGAGTTATTGAAAATCATTAAAAGCATCATTTTTATGATCAAAACATGATTTATGTAATAAGAGTCATATATTACATATGTCATGGATTAAACATTAATATCCCTGGACGAATCATAAACAAAATAAAATGCGGACACCACAAGGTCCATTCTCGAGCGTTAACAATAACCGTTTTCCAAATGATTAAAAAAATGATGAACTTCAAGGGAACCATTTAAATAATTGATGTGCGTAGTTCACAGAAATTAGAACATGACTTTTATAAATAAACCATTTCTCATGTAATAGAAGAAATCTACTGACAATGTCATTTTTGGAATTCCTTATGGGTTTAAAATTCCAATGCATAGTTGAACATAATTCAATTAGCTAAAATGCCAGGGATTACAGTATTGATGATACTGCCACTAAGTGATGTACAATCACAGAAGGATATGGACGATACAATCACCTACATGCATTATTCGTGCAAGCAAATTAAAAATGAAGGCACACCAGATTTTACAAAATTAAAAAATAAATAAAAAGAAAAAATCAAAAACAAGTATTTCCAATAATTTAATGTATTAGAAAAGTTGCTCTGTTTTTTGTCAAAAGTGTAACCATAAAAGATTCTAAACCACACAAAATTGAACAAAATCTAAATTAAAAAATTCATTTAGCAACTCTATTAATTGTCCATAACACTGTGTAAAAATTGAAAAACAGATATGATATATATAAAGCTTGATTCTTTTCCTTTGTTTTAATTAAAATAAACAATTTGGATAATTATCTTGAGTTGTTGATTTAAATTATTTCAATGGAAATTTGTCATGTCGGTATAAATTGTAAACGTTTAAGTGGCAAGTAAAAAATAATAGGGTTAAAAAAAAAACATTTTTTTCCCCTCTTATATAGTTTAACTACCCTGTATTTACAAATGTTATGAGGGAAACTCTCTCCTCCTGGGAAAACCTCAATTTCAAGCCCTGATTGTCAAAGATATATAGTTTCTGTAAAATATATTTCAATACATTTAAAATGTTAGAATTGTGTGTGAAACATGTTTGCAATTTATTATTTGAGATGGCATTGGATAAAGAAATAAACATTCACCATAACTAAAATCATATTTAGTACTGGATATCCGATCGGATATCCGGCCGGATATCCGAATCCGGCAGGCAAATCAGATACCGGATATCCGGTATCTGATATACGGCAAAATCAGTATCCGGTGCATCCCTAATAATTTATCATTCTGTAAAATGTTTGTGCAAAAATAAAACGAAAAAAATTACTTTTGTAGGTATTTTTCCGTACTGGCTCTAGCATCCTGCGATAGCTCAAGTATCCCCTTCATGGGAATACTTGAGCCATGATGTACAACAAAAAGTAAAAAATTATTAAACATAGAAAAATTGTTCAAAATTAATTGAAAGTAGTTTTCAGTTGAAGGAAAAATTATCAAATTTTCATTTTTAATATTTATATTGTTCTAAGAAATTACACAAAATTAAAAAAAATTAAAACTTATAAAGTGGCTCAAGTATCCCTATCTTCCTCTATATAAGTTTGCATTTTTAAAACAAATCATTGAATTTTAGCATTCGCCATCTTAATGTGAAGAATTAACAGAATATGAAGTTTGGCAAAATTTTGTGCATTAGTTCTTGAGATATGACAATCGCTAAAATTGTGCAAATTCTGAAAAATGCAGCATAGCAGACACCCTAGGGGTGATTTACATCAAAACCTAATCAGTAACAACTTGTATCATAACTAACTGAATCTGAAGCTTGGTGATAATCTATGCATCAGTTCTTATGAAAAAGCTATTGCAGAAATTGTGAAAAAAGCATCATAGCACAACCACCAATAGAACAATTTCGTCAAAATGTAATGCGAAAAAACTTATGTTAACATCTAACTGAATCTAAAGTTCTATGAAAATCAGTGCATTAGTTCTTGAGATAAGAGTTATAGCAGTATCATCTGTTGTGCAACTTGCATCAAAATCTAATTAGTACAAATGTATACTAAGGTCTAACTGAATCTAAAGTTTATTGAATTTTGTGATTTAGTTCATGAGATAGAGCTTCCACAAATTCTTTTCACATACAGACAGACATTTTCTAGAAACAATCAATAATATTCAAGACCTTATAAAATGTGTAAATCTGTCAAAAACCAGAAGTTGAATTTTTTCACAAATCCAACACTTTCTTCTTTTGATAAAAATAGAAGGTAAAAACAAAACTCTGAACAAAATGGAAAGAAGAACCAGAGTTAGTAATTAAGATCTTAATAAATTTGACAAAAATGATTGTTTATTAAAAATTCCATGTTCTTTCTGTACATATTAAATGTTATTACTGAATAAAATTTATTAAAACAATATTGCTGTCTCTTAATAAGCAAAATTAGCCCTATTTGTGCGATTGATTTGTAAAAAAATTACAAAAAATTCTACAATATTTTAGCATTACTTTTTAGAGTATTTTTAAATAAATAATACACTGTGATACTTTAAAATTATTTACTACTGTATACAAAGAGAAATGGTTCTTGTAAAAATATATGTAAATAATTTTAGCAAAAATAATAATAATAATGAAATATATTGTACAATTATTTCACAATATTAAAAGAACAAATTTATTTTTGTGGAAAAAATAATAATACACTAAGAGCATTCCATAATATAAGATTAATTTTGCTAGCGTTTATTAACTTAAATTGCTTCTTAACTTGTTTTGAATGAAAGAAAAGTTCGAAAATATTCCGTTAAGACCAGCATTATTTTCATCTAAAGCAACAATAATAGATTTTAAAATTTGTGACAAGTATTTAACTTCTTCATAAATTATTATATTTATTTACAATTTTAACAATTCCTATGTCCTTAATATCATTTTCATGATTTTCAACTATCTGCAAATAATATGGCTGATTCCTTGTAAAAGATTCAAAACTAGCAAATTCTAATACAAATTCATTTATTTTTTAATTAAAAATTATTCACAATATTTTATTTGCTATTTATTCTAAATAAAATGTACATAAGCAATTTAATACTACTAAAAAAGTCTCGGATTATGTCACAAAATGAGTTTATGCCAGTTTCTGCCAGTAAAAACTGGTTGTAACCACTTTCTGCCGGCAAAAACCCAGCCCTGGTTGCCAGTATTTGGACCTTATCTCAATACCAAATTTAAGAAAATGAAGAAATAACCAAAGTTATTAAACCAGCATTGATAATAGAGACTCAAAATGGCATATGAGTGATGAAATGGAAACCAATTATATTTTCTGATGAAAATATTTTAATGCTGACAGTAGAAATAACTACAAATACAATTATTATCAGCATGACTTAATGAAAAAAACAAACGAATGCTTCAACTGACAAAGAAGTTTCGGAATGATTTGGGAATCATTTGCTGATAATTGTATGATTTACAGTAATTTTCAGGATGTGTAAAAACTGCTGTGCTGCAAGATAATCTCATTGTTTTGGCTTTTATTAGATAAGTGCTCTGAGGATGCTTCCAAAAAATAATGCTCCTTGTTATGAATCATCTAAAATCCACCCAGAAATGATGTTAAAAAGAAAATGCTGAACCCCATGAAAAACCTATGGTGCACTAAGTTGTAAAGTTTATACAGTAAAGTCCCTCGAATCCGCAACTCTCTAAAATCCTCACATATTTTAGGGATGTAAACAATGAAACATTCAGTTCAGATGTAGGTGCAAAAATTTATTTTTTCAGTTATATATCAATTCCATACATTTTTTAATTTATAATTTTTGTTAAGGTTATTGAATTCATGTTTTTTCATGAAGAAAGAATAATTTATTTTTGAAAAAATAAAGATACTGCTAATATCATTGGTAATCACTATCTTACCAAACATATTTATGTATGAATCAAGCTTTTTTAGTTATTAAGTCGGGCTAAACCTGAAATAAAATTTCATTATTTTATGATCCTGATGTGAATTAGTAATGTACCTTTATGAGGCAAGTTTCATTGAATAATTTAGGGAAAACACATTTCATCTTCTATAATGAATATTTAATTGTACATTATTGATTATTAACTTGACCTTTCTTTTTCGTTTTTTAATCATTTAAAAAAATATCTAAATTTTTATTATTTTAGTTCATTACTTTTTTTAATATTTCAGTATATTGTATGCATTCATTATACTTTTGATTTCATTATTAATTACATTCAAATTATTTTTAAAAAAATTTAAACAAAGCAATGACCAGAAATCTGCAAAATTCTAAAATCTGCGAAACCCCTGGTCCCAAGCTGTGCGGATTTGAGGGAGTCTACTGTACTAATACAGGGCTGCCATAGATAGGTGAAAACTGGGAAATTTGATTAGTAGCCAGTGGCCGGTAGACCCAGTTTTATTAGTGGGCACTTTTTAAAAGTTAGTAGCCACTTTTTAAATATAGGTCAGAATGATTTTTTTTCTTTATTTAGTGGCTAGTGAGTAACAAAGTTAAAAATATTTGGTTAAAAATAAAACTGGTATTCCACTGAATGGAAAAATATGAATTAGTAAATAATACTGCAGATAAAATTATAAGTGATAAACTATATTTAGATATACATTAATGCATTGTATAAAACAAACAAGTAAATTGTATTTTTAAATTTTAAATATTTTAAATTTAAAAATAATTTCACATCTTTCTTGGATATTTTATTTTTATTTAAAACTTAGTAGAATCTAATATCATCAAGATTGGCAAGTGGTTAACTTGCCATTAAAATTAAAAACTATTAATTATTAACTTTGGCAAGTGTACAGATAAATATAAATATTCTTTGCTTTGGCTGAGATTTCAAAACTCCAGATGTCTTATTAAGGCAATCAGAGAGTGCCAGTGTATTAGTGAAGTGGAGGAAGTTTGCTTGGTGGCAGTAAAGTCAGATGCAATATTTGCAGTATTACTCGCCCAGTGGCGAGTGCTAATTAATTTTGTTCTATATTTTTAAAATAATTGGCTATAATGTTTCAAACTTTCTTGACATCTACATAAACTTTAATCATAAATATTTAAAAAAATTGTACTAGCCAACTATTAATTGTACAATTAGTGAGCATATGGCAAGAGTGAAAGATATAAAATACAGCAATGTTCTTAAAATCTCCTTGCATCCAGAGGTAAAAATGGTATAATTTATTTCAAATGCATGTGAAATTAAAATTGATGGTATTTTGTAGGAAAAAAACTATTTCTTGAAAGCATAATCCAAATAAAGAGTTCATGGTAAAAAGCCAAAATACAGAAAGTACAACAAAATTGCTAAATCTGCTTGCATCCGATAGAAAGAAAGAATTAACCAATTCATTAATTAGATGTAAACAAATTAGAGATGCATATATCCATGAAAAAAGCTGTATTTTACAAAGTAAATTAATAAGATTTTTTTAATTGCCAAGTGACGACTAGGGTGGCGATCGATGGCTAATTTTTAATTATCACTTTTACAACTTTAATCGCCACATAGTGAGTGGCAACTGCTAATTTACACCTATACTGCCATTACCAATTATTTTTTTATTCTATCTCATATCACATTCTCAAAACAAAAATATTTTATATACACATGTTTGGCAACATTTACAAAAGAAATGTAGTAGAAATTTTATTTTCTTAAAATAGTGATGCAAATAAAATATAAAAATAGTCACCAGTTGCAACCCTATAATAATAAACAGTTTTATAATACAAATGAATTGGAAGCTATTTTCTTCATAAGAAAATTATATTCCAGAAGCAGATCTTAAAAACCTCATCATTTCAATGAAAAACAGAATGTTAAAGGTTATAAGAAAAAATTGAGAATCCTTATCATATTGATTTTTAAACCTTTATTTGGTTGTGAACAAATGGTCTTACAGTTTGTTAACATTATATTTTTTATTTATTTCTAATATGTTAATCAATTTAATCATTTATCACATTATGCAAATTTATTTAAACTTAATTGCAATAATAATATTCGATCTATTTTATAGGTCTAAATTTTATTTCATAATTTGAAAAATTAAAGTAACAGGACTTAAATTTCAGGGTGGAATGGCAGGATTTGTTCCAAAAATTTTGAGATACCATCCAATAGAACATCGTAGGCCGGAGGCTCATGACCAAAAAATTTCACAGTTTTTCGAAAAAAGTTGCATTTTGAAACGATAAACTATTGCGAACCCGTTGCAAATTTTAAGATATTTTCAGAAGACAGATTGACATGTTTTGCTATTTTTTTTTTATTGCAAAAGATTATTGAAATTAATATACATATTTTTTAACCTCAACTGAGAGACAAATTTCACTATTTTCTGCTTCAAGATCAATTGACAAGTTTCTTGTTTATTTCCACTACCAATTGCCAAATTCAGTTATGATTCTGTCAAAAATTTAAGGCATTCAGATTCAAAAATTATGAAAATCGTTCACCAGTCTTGAAATTTACACAAAAAAAAAAATATAATGGAAAGATATCACGAATTTCGAGAAATGGTCGCCGAAAAAAACAATTTCATCAAAGATTTGCAGGAAAAACTGCCAATTTTGTTGCAAAACATTGCAGAAAAAATTATAATTTAGTTAAAAGGATCACAAATGAAATGCAAATTTTGTCAAAAGGATTGGAAATAAAATGCAAATTTTGTCACACCATTGTAGAAAAAAATGTGAATTTTTTTGTCAAAGGATTGCAAAAAAAGCAAATTTCACTAAAAGATTACAAAGAAAGCATTTTTTCGGAAAAAGATCCTAGTAAAAACATGTGTTTTGGAATAGGATCTTAGAAGAAATGCGAGTTTCATCAAAGGATCATGAGAAAAATGCATGTTTCATCAAACGATCAGGGGAAAACACACATTTTGACGAGGGAAAGCAAAAAACAAATTTTGTCAGAGAATTGTTGAAAGAACTTAAATTAACACAAAGGATTGTGAAAAAATACAAAACTCATCAAAAGATAGTGAAGAAATGTGAATTTCATCTCCCTTCCTTTCTCTGTAGTAACTTTTCAAATAAATTGTTGTGAAATGCAGAAACTTTTTTTTTCTCTCAATATTATCCATGAATTTCATGGTTACTTTTTGTGACAGACTGATTAAATTCATAGTTTCTTCCATCTATTTGCATTTGAGGAAAAAAATTTCTCTATATTTTCCCACTATGAAATCACTACAGAATAATTTGATATTTTTAAGCAACTGATTAAATTTCACGATATTTTACAGAGACAATCGATGAATTTCGTACCTGTTTTTCCCCTATTAATTGACAATGGCATTTTTTTTTCATGCTTCTATTAATGAAATTCCCTAAACAGAACATAAAATAACAGTGAGTTTTAAATAGGGATGCACTGAATAGTGATTTTGGCCGAATACTGAATATTCGGCTGACTAGTGAACCAAATACTGAATATTCAGCTTTCCAAATACTTTTTATATTTCAAAGTTTAAAGGTATTAAAATGTTATCTTTTTAAAACAATTTTACATAATATTTAATAGAAACTTGCATTTTGATAAACAAGAGCTTTTTATAAGAACATTAGGTATTGAAAAAAAATCTGCCTTGAGTTATTTAAAGAAGCACAATTATGAGACTTTTTTTAATTAATAAAATTTTTAATTTCATGGTTTCATCTACGAATCAAAACAAACACTTTAAAATCAAAGAGAAATAATGAAAAAATGGTTGAAGAAAAACTTTAGTCTCTTATTTGTCCTTTTTTAATAACTCAAGGCAGATTTTTTTCAATATAAAGTACAAATACTTTCAACTTAATTCTGAATAAAGGAATATCTAGCTCATAGTTCTTTTCTTATGAATGATGGCAATTTCCACCCTTCCCATCGTATCCTATTTTACAAAAATCAAAGCATGTGAGTTGAAAGTATAGAGTTATGGTATCTTATTTATTGTTAATGCAACAAACAAAAACACCAGTTCGTCCTAGGTTTCATGAACAAAAATTTCTTTGATAGCTACTACCATTCTCAAAAGTTTCTTTCTCATTTAAGGAAGGACTTTTATTTGGGAAAAGCAAATGAGAATCTCAATAAATTATTATTTTAATCCTTCTCATGGTTAATTTTCTTAAGTCATACTTTACAAACAACAAATAAATAATGTAAAAACATTCTATTTTATTTAAATATGATTTTCTTTCTAATTATTTTAAATATATTTATCAATTGACAGTTAAATAAAAGTACAAATTGTGTAAAGTTTTAAAAAATATGTTTTAAAAGATTTTATTAGGTATTGGATTCGGCCAAATACTTTGATATTTGGCTTAACTGAATAGTTTGATGTTCAGCCTAACCAAATATTTGCTAACATGGCTGAATACCGAATATTCAGAGCATCCCTAGTTTTAAAGTTCTTTTATCTCTCCCAAAAAGCTGAACCCTGCTCATTTATAAAATAGGGAGACACTCCTTTTAAGAACAATTGAATTTCAAGCACTGAATAGTCTTATAATTTCTAAATTGACTAATTTAATCTCAAATGAATGTTGACCAATATATGAGAAAAACACTGAGATGAGAAGAAAATAAAAGGATACAAGTTAAATCAAGGTCGAACCCATCCTCCTTATAGCGCCTTTTCTTCTTGCTGACTAATCCTTTTATTTTAGATGCCATCATGTTTCACTAAAAAAAAAAAAAAGGCAGAAGATAAAGATATAAATATAAAAATTTAATAAACTGAAAAAAAGATAACTTAAACATAAAAATAAGCATTATAGCAACTAGAAATTATCTATAAACATTTCCATATAATAAGCATTAAAACAACTGATTATAAACAATAAAAGTTATTAACAACATGTTAACTTTAGTTGTGATAATTTTTTAACAATATATCACTTCTGATGTAAATATCCCTTTTCCTACACATAACATACTGAATGTAACAGAAACAATGCAACACAGTCGCATGAACTGCAGATTATATTAGATCTTACAAAATTAATAAATTAATCTAACAGCATAAAAAGATATGCAGATCTTAAAACAACTGCTAAAAAATTTACTTTAAATCTCTAAATTTATTGTATCATTTTGTTATATTTTCTTCAAATTTTACTAATTTTATCACTATTATTTCTTAGTATATATATCTAACATATATATTCTGTTGGAGAAATCATACATTTAAATGAAGTTGAATGTGAATTACTTTATATAAAAAGACTTCAACTTTGCTTTAAATTTGTGCATTTTTCAGAAATTTGCATTTTTGAAAAAAATCAAATTGTCTTGAAATTAACATATCCTATCCTTTCTCGAACAACTGAAAAAAAATCAGAAATGCTAATTTTTGAGACATAGATTTGAGCAATTTTAATATGTAAAATGAAAGATGTTTCTTAAAGTAGGGTTGCACAACTTATGGTCCCTGGGCCAAAAGTGGTCTGTGATGGTGATGGATTAACCTGGGGCCCACAAATTTCATCAATTGGAAAAAATTGCAATTTTTCTGCAGAAAAAATTTTGTAGAATTGTGCAGAAGTTGCAGAAAAAAATCATAAATTTCATCACTTTGCCACAGGAAAAGTGAAAATTTCATCAGCCATTTAAAAGTTGAAAATTTTGTTGATCAGATATGGAAAATTTTCTAATTTCTTTGACAGAATATGGAAGAATAGCGAATTTTGCCAATGATGCACTGAAAATTCATAAATTTTGCCGATAAGCTGTGGAAAAAAAATAGCAAATTTTGTTGATCTAGCAAGGAAAAATTGCGAGTTTTGTTAATCGGACATGAAAAATCGCACTAGGGCAAGAAAAAAATCCCCAGTTTTGTTGATGATGTGTGAAAAAATTACAAAAATTACTCATTGGCTGCAGAAAAATTGCTCGAAAAAAAGTTAATATTGTTGATGATGTGCAAGAAATATCGAAAACATTGTTGATCGGACATGGAAAAATCACAAGTTTTGTTAATCAAATCAAGCTTTGAAAAATCACGAATTCGATAGAGCAGACATAAAAAAATAAGAGTTAATTTTGTTGATTGTCAATTTCTGTTTAAGAAATGCAAAGACTGTTTTCGTCTTTGCTTAAATAAGATCAGTTAAACATTTGCAAATAAGTAATATGGAATGAATTAAGTAAACAGAACCTTTGAGTTAAGGTATTTCAGAACAACATTATAAGAAAACTGTTTTAAATATGTGATTTTGAATGTATCGTTTTAAATTTAATATAATTATCCACAAGGTTTCCTTTCTTTTTTTTAATATTCACATAAAAATATTTTTCTTGTAGAAAGAAAATATTATTTGCTCTACTTTAGAACTTGCAACAATTGTTAAAAAGACCATCTCAAAACAGGAAATGTCTCATGTAAATGTATTTTAAAATTTGTTTTGCAATATTATTGTTAAACCATTTTGTTTATGGCATAATTTCTGATATTCACTGCTTGATTTTATTACTTTGAAATTTTATTTCTCTTTTAAAATTCGCATGAAAATACTTTTATTGCTAGAAACTAGAAAGGAAATATTTTTATTTGCAGTGCTTTAAAGTTGACAATAGTTTAAAACAGCGATTCCCAAACTATGGGTTGGGTTGTGACCCACTGGTGGGTCGTGGGACAATCACGATTTGTAATAAAAAAATAACTTTTATTTCCTGTTTAAGAAAACATAACAATCTTCACGGTAAATAATATTTCAGGATAAAATTCTTAATTTTCATCTTGACTAATATAACAGCGCAATATCCACTCCACACAGACCTAAATCAACTTTGAATATCATGATAAGGTTCTACATGTAATGTATCAATATGCTTTTTCTACGTTGCTGCTTTTGAAAAAATAATGTACAGAAACAAATTGCATGCAGAAAGTGACTTAAATAAAAATTAACCAGTTTTTAACTCTTTTATAGATGTCCTCTCATCGGTAGATGCCATAGTCAAATTTCACTGACTAAAATGTACTCATTTGATAATAATTAAGTGTATAATTATTTATTTTTGTAGCATGTGTATTGTTTCATACCATAACCACATATTGGGATTATTTCTTCTTTTTGTTGACAGTGTATGCTTCGTATACTGTTTAAAATTTTACTTTTTCATAGGATAGGATGGCCGAAAGCTTAAACATGTAATACAACAATTTCCATACGTATATACACTCTTACATTAGGTGGGTCACAAATTTTTCTTCACTTAAAGATGGGTCGCATACCTATAAAGTTTGGGAACCACTGGTTTAAAAGATTATCCAGAAATGCAAAATAATATTGAGAAATTCATTCAGTTATGTTTCTTGCATCACTAACATTTTCTATTTCTAAAAGATTTTCAGTTTCTCTATCATTTACGAAAATTAATGTGTTGCTGATTAAATGGAAGAAGTCCACAGGCCTTGAATTCATTTCTTATGATACACCTTGTTCCACTTTTATCAAACACTTCTTTCAAAAGTTTTTCTTGTAATGTCATCAGGGTAATATGATCGAATAGCCATTTCCTGCTTATCTCTAAGGCTCCTATATACTCGGGCTGAATCACGCCTCCATTTAGTTTCCAAAACGGTTGCCTGATTTGGCGTCTTATTGCATAGATGACGAGGCGAGTAATTTTAGTTTCTCAATCTCTCTCACGGGAAAATATAAGGCATTTAAAATTGGATAAAATAATAACGTGTAGGTATGCTTTTGTATAATGCTATATTAGAATAAAAAAAATTGTTTCCATCAATTTATTTTTATTGATATGTTTTACATGCTTATTTAAGAAAGAAAATATAAATGGAACTAATTCTAAATTTGATTTAATGTGAGTATAAATATATATTCACATACATTAGACTGATTTTATTCTTTTTTTTATTTTCACAGTGAAATTATGATTAATATTTTTTTAATAAAAAAGCTTCAAATGCTAATATTCTTTGCTATAAGTTAGCAAATTAAGGACACAGTTTTAACGAATTAGTCGTACGTAAAATAATTTCTAATTAAAAATTTAAAAAATGAAATAATTTAAAAAGAAAGAATGAAATCCTTCCATGTTTCCGGTTTCTTTTAATTTCATCTTAACTCGTCCCCCTTCCCCCTTAATCCCTAAAAGATTCAATCAAATGCTTAAGATTTGTAAAACTTTTTTTATTTATTATCTTGCCCTTTTATTACTTTATTGCAACAACAAATAAATCAATTATTTAAATCTCCACCTTTCGAAATTACCGATTTCGCCCCCCCCCCCCCCCAAAACAAAGCACTCAAAATGTAAAATAATTAAACAATACTGTTTCATTTTTTTCTGTTCTATTTGGAATTTTATAGTAATTATAGATAAATAATAGTTAAATGAAATGCCCCTCCTTTACGCCAAATAAATAAATAAATAAATAAATAAATAAAATAATACTAATAATAAAACATGACACCTCCTCCATTTTTAGCTTAAAAATTATAAATCTTTTATATTTATAATTTTTTCTAATGCTTTTGATATTTTTCTAAACAATAAATTTATAATCATAAAATCCCACCACTCTGAATTTTCAGTTTTTTCCTTTTTAACTCCCCCCCCCCCCCCCACCCACCCACCTTTTCCTCCGCAAAAATATAATATCTTTTTCACTTTCGATTAAAAATATCTCTATTCTTTATTATTAATTATTTAAATCTCCACCTTTTGAAACTACCGCTTAATTACCCCTTCCCCCAAACTGAGAATTCAAAATATAAAACAATTAAATAATACTTTTTCATTTTTATTTTTCTATTCTATTTGGAATTATATTGTTATTGTTGATAAATAATAAATTGTTAAGTCAAACACCCCAACCCCACGCTAAAAGAATAAATAAATAAATAAAAATAATAAATAAATAATAATAAATAAATAAATAATAAAATATGCCACATCCCTCATTTTTATCTTACAAAATTTAAAATCTTTAAAACTCATGATTTTTTCTAATATTTTTGTTATTTTTTTAACAATAAATTTATAATTATAAAATCCAACCTCCCTCTGAACTTTTGGCTTTTTCTTTAACTATGTCTCCCCCCCCCCCCCCTCCTTTTCTTACGCCGCAAAATATATCTTTTTCAATTTCGATTTAAAATATCTCTATTCTTTACTTCTTAAATATTAAATGAATCCAACCATTTAAATCAATACCTCACACTCTAAAAATAAAAAAATAAATAAAAATAAATAAATGAATAAGGCGAAAGTTGCATAAATGAGGGAACGGGGAATTCTTGTCGTTTCTTTTCTTTTCTCACCCGTCTGGTATAAAACACGACATCAGCTTCGAAAAACCGGTTTGTTGTATACAAGCGATTAGGTTGGCGCGATATTTGGTAAAGTTCTCCAATCCAGATCTATTCTTTTAAGTATTTATACACAAATTACTCCCCTTTTTTTCATTTATATGGAAGTTAAATACTCTAAACCCATTCCTGAACAGGTCAGAATAATTTTCTGCTAAACAATCGTCCATTTTTAACGATTTTGTAGCCTTAAAGTCATTCAAACGTTTCTCGCCCCATAGGAATCAATGGGAAACAAACGGTAACTGGGAAACAAGATGCTTGACGATTCAGCCTGAGTTACAGGAGCCCTACTTATCTCTTTCCAGCTTGATTTTAAGAGCTTAAAAGCACTGACACATGCTGGTTGGCAGATGGCTAGAAGGACATTATGAAATTAAAATTATTTGTTGTTTCATACAAAAATTGCTTATTTCAAGCATTTGGAGGATGTTTTAAATGTAATACAGTAGACTCCTTCAAATCCGCACAGCTTGGGATCAGAGGTAGTGCAGATTTAAGAATTTTGTGGATTTCTGGTCATTGCTTTGTTTATATTTTTAAAAAAGTAATTTGAATGTAATTAATAATGAAATCAAAAGTACAGTCGAGGATCTATAATCTGCGGATCCATAATCCGCAATTTTCTATGATCCACATTACTTTACGAATGTAAACAATGAAATAAACAGTTAAGAAAATTTACAAATCAGTGATCCAAAAATGATTTTTTTAAACAAATAATAAAAAATTTAATAAAAATCATAATAAAACATGCATTTTTTAATTAACTTTTTTTATTTTATTAACAGTAAAAAAACTAAACTTTATTACAGAACGCACCTAAGCTTACTGAACATTCGAAACACCAGCTTTTCATTCGTAGCTATTTCAATTTATGTAAGTTCAGGAAAGTAAATAACTAATGAAAAAGCACTATTTTGTGTGCTTTTCGCGCGTCACAGCACCACCTGAGAACTAGATGTCAGAAGTTGGGAAGATCAAATCAATGTAATCGAATCATATTGATCGATTGCAGATGACTCGCCAACATCACGAAAGGTAAACGACCTTCAATTACAAGCGAACTGTGATTGATTTCTCAAGATCCGATCTTTCGGGAAACTAAGCTTTAGCCGGGGAGCTCTTTTTTCATTCTATTTACGTTCTTAATTTGGCCCCAAGCACAGTTGATAAGTTGATGTTTATGAATTTACGGCTCACTACTTTTTACTCTAATGCTAATGCAAGGTGCAACATGAATAACGGAAAGTGTAGTAATGTTACTTCAAGTTCTTCAGCAGCTGAAAGATGCCACGTATCACTGACAATTCTACAAAAAGTTGATATTCCGAAAAAAATTGACGAAGGAATGCCACCAAAAATCTCATTATTAATATGTAATTATTTTTATTTAAATGCACATATATATCATTTTTAAAATAAAATAACTTTAAAAATGCATTTTTTGAGATTACTTATTAAATTAATTACTAGATTTCATATTTATCTTTCCATATTATACTGATTATAGAATTAAAATGATGTTTAAGAATAACGAAATGATGCATAATCCATAATACTCTATAATCTGCAATATTCCATAATCCACACAACCATTGGCCCCAACTTGTGCGGATTATAGATCTTTGACTGTATAATGAATGCTTACAATATACTAAAATATTAAAATAAATAATAAACTAAAATAATCAAAATTTAGATAATTTTTAAAATATTCAAAGTACTAAAAGCAAAGGTCAAGTTAATAATCAATAATAAACAATTAAATATTCATTATAAAGATTAAATGTTTATATGTGTTTTTCCTAAATTATTCAATGAAACTTGCCTGATAAAAATACATTACTAATTCATGTCAGGATAAAAAAAATAATGAAGCTTTATTTCGTGTTTAGACAGACTTAATAGCTAAAAAAACTTGATTAATACATAAATATATTTGGTAAGATTTTGATTACCAATGGTATCAGCAATATCTTTATTTTTTCAGAAATTAATTATTATTTCTTCATTAAAAAACATGAATTCAATAACATTAATAAAAATTACAAATTAAAAAATGTACGGAATTGAAATGAAATTTAAAAAGTCAAAGTTTGCAGTTTGCACATACGTCTGAAATGAATGTTTCATTGTTTACATCCATAAAATATGTGTGGATTTTAGAGAGTTGCAGATTTTAGGAGTGCAGATTTGAGGGAATCCACTGCATGTATAAATGTGAAGTATGTAATCTGGAGTATGTATAAATTGTCTTTATTTAATTCTAGTAAGTAAAATTTAAGGATTAAATTTGAAAGCTTTTCAGTTAAATGAAAATATTTTATGTGCTACTGAAATTACACTTTTGGTATTGGTCACTTGTGGTGTCCATTACTGGAAAATCATGAATTAAGCATTCCAGTAATAAACACCCCTCCTAAAATCTTACAAATCAACAAAATTTTGTAAATGAACATTAGTATATGAAATTCAAAGTTTTATATTACTATCCAATTATTTACATTTAATTTTTACAAGAAAATCCATACTATAATATTATAAATGGGAAAGTGTATGTGTGTTTCTGTTTGTTTGTTCATCT
The DNA here is from genome assembly GCA_964019185.1 of Maratus speculifer. Lineage (NCBI taxonomy): Eukaryota > Metazoa > Arthropoda > Arachnida > Araneae > Salticidae > Maratus > Maratus speculifer. The sequence continues at coordinate 394,064 of CAXHSM010001615.1, forward strand.
TTCAAGGCAAAACAGAGCGACGAATTGACATAATTTTTTAAGTGGAGATATTTGAAGGGATGGAGAGTGACATAGTCTACTTTTTTCCTCTTTCTAACTCCCCACTTCCCTAAAATGGGGGGGGGGGGGTTGGAAGTTTGTATGGATATGGAGCATTCCGCAGCTTCAAGGTAGAAAGCTAAAGTGTTACTCATGGACTCTGATAGATACAGTTCAAATCAATGACTTATGTTGAAAATTTCCAAAGGAAGAAACAAGAATTTTTAATACCGAGAGTTTCAGTCAAGCTGAATTTTCAATTACATTTTTGGCAAAACTCTGATTTTGGGCCGAAAACGAAACCATATTTTTGAACAATCTCTGATTAATACAATATTATTAAAAATTAAATAATCAGCTTTTAATATTACAGTAATTATTGTATATTACTTTAATAAAATTGATGTAAATTAAAAGCTTTTATTTAAATGGGTTTCATTGTACAATTGGTAAAGAATCCCTACTATTTACTACTAGTTTTAGAAATTTAAATAATTAAAAAAATGTGCTGGTTAAATTGAAATGAATAACATTTAATTAATTTTGTGTATTTTTATTTTGGATAAAATTTCTTTTCATTTAGCCAATGGTTGAAGATCTTTAGACAGGTGTTGTGTGTGATCTTGGCTAAAAAACTGATGTAATTATTAATTTAGCATATATATTTAATTAAATTTGTTTTGGTCCAATGGAATTAATTCATATAAGATTACAGGAAGAAAATATTTATTATATCTTACAAAATTGGAAGTATATGGTAAATTTTAGAAGAAAAACAGTTTCTTCCATTTCTTCCACTTGGAAGAAACCTATTTCTTCCGGCCGGTTTTTTCCATGGTTTTTTCCACTGCAGAAGAAACCTGCCAACCCTGGTCTGCACCCTATTTTTCAACTGTTAAAAACTTCGCAAAAGTTTAAAATTTGTGGTCCTAAATCCAAAATTTCAGACATAAAATGTATTGCGAATATTGACAAATAGTCTTCGAAAATAAATCAATTTCGTCATAGATCGCAAAAAAATGCAAATTTCGTCCAAAAATCGCAAAAAAAAAAAAAAAAAACAGCACATTTCTTCAAAGGATCATGAAAAAAAGGCAGTTTCCGTCGAAAAATCACGAAAAAACGGCAAATTTTTTCAAAAAATTGTGAAAAATTGGCAAATTTCTTCACAAAAATCGGCAAAATTTCTTCAAAAGATTACAAAAACACTGCAGTTCTTGTGAAAAAATTGGCAGATTTCTTAAAAAAATCATGAGAAGACGGCAAATTTCTTCAAAGGATTGCATAAAAACGACAGTTTTTTTTTAAAAGATCATGAGAGAACGGCAGTTTTCTTAAAAAGATCACAAAACAACAGCGAATTTCTTCAAAAAATCGCGAAAAAAATGGCAAATTTCTTCACTGATCTACAGTTTTGTTAGTTTCATGATTATTTAACTTTCATTACTATTCGTATTATTTTTTTTTTTTTTTTTTTTTTTTTTTTTTTTTGTCAAAAGTGAATTAGGCAGCATTTAAGACAGAAAATAGATTTTTAACAACTTCTGTATTTGAAACTATTTTTATTTAAATATAGAGAGAGATTAAGCCCTATGATCCTCTCTTAGACTGTGCCCTTTAACATTTTTAGCTCACAGGCTATCATAGCCTGAGAGCTTATGTGCCCGTCCGTTCTGTATGTATGTGCGTAACGCGATAACTCATGATAAAAATATCGGATCCACTTGAAATTTTGTATGTAGGTATATCCTGATAAGGCGCTTCACTGATTAGTTTTTGGAGTTCTTTCGATATATATAAGAGGGGGAACGGGGGGCACATGCCCCTCCCCTTAATGGATATAAATGGGTTTTTCACGCAGAATTAGCAGTTTTTGTCCAAAATTTAGATATAGGATCATTCTGATGAGGCGATTCTGTGACTGTTATTATGTGTTCATTGAATAAGTATAAACAGGGGGAAAGGGGGCTCATGCCCCTCCCCTTAATTGATATAAACGGGTTTTTCATGCAGAATTAACAGTTTTTGTCCAAAATTTAGATATAGGATCATTCTGATGAGGCGATTCCGTGACTGTTATTATGTGTTCATTGAATAAGTATAAACAGGGGGAACGGGGGGCTCATGCCCCCCCCCCCTTAATTGATATAAACGGGATTTTCATGCAGAATTAACAGTTTTCGTTCAAAATTTAGATATAGGATCATTCGGATGAGGCGATACCGTGGCTGTTATTAGGTGTTCATTGAATAAGTATAAACAGGGGGAACGGGGGGCTCATGCCCCTCCCCTTAATTGATATAAACGGGATTTTCATGCAGAATTAACAGTTTTCGTTCAAAATTTAGGTATAGGATCATTCTGATGAGGCGAGTCTGTGGCTGTTATTAGGTGTTCATTGAATAAGTATAAACAGGGGGAACGGGGGTTCTAATGCCCCTCCCCTTAACTTGCATAAATGGATTTTTCAATCAGAATTGTCAGATTTCGTTCAAATCTCTGAATAGTTTTGGAAGTTTAATGGTTAAGTATAAAAGAGGGGAATAACTCCTCTTAAATTATATAAATGCTAAATGGGTTTTTATTAAGAATTATCCGATTTGCTCTGAATTTTGGATATAGATTTTTTAATATGATAAAGCATGTATTTGATAGTTTAGGAAGTTCAATGATTAAGTATAAAAAAGGAGAAAGGGGGGAGCTGTTTCCCCTTCTTAATTTTTTTTTTTTTTTCGAACGGAATTAACGAAAATACAAGGCTGTAATGTACAATTAGTATGCGTAGCCTGTGAGCTCAATGCCATCAGTTTAAGTGGGCAATATTCTTTTTATTTCTGATTTTTGGTAGGTTTGATTGCCAATTTATAAAATATGCAAAGTATATACAGTAGACTCCCTGAAATCTGCAATCCTAAAATCCGCAACTCTTTAAAATCCGCACATAATTTACAGATGTAAACAATGAAACTTTCAGCTCAGAATTTGATACAAAATTTGACTTTTTTATTTTTATATCACTTCCATATGCATTTTAATTTGTAATTTTTGTCAATATTATTGAATTTATGCTTTTTCATCAAGGAAGAATAAATGTTTTTCTGAAAAAAATTCAAAATATTGCTTATATCACTGATAATCATAATCTTTTTGCCAAATGTGCTCATGCTTTAATCAAGCTTAATTAAGTCTGTCTAAACCTAAAATAAAACATCCTTATTTTATGAATTTCATGAGAATGAATATTCATCTTTATGAGGCAAATTTCACTGAATAATTTAGAAAAATGCATCCCATCATTACAATGGATATTAATTATATATTATTGATTATTTACTTGACCTTTGCTTTTAATATTTTAATAATGTTTTAAAACATGTCTAAATTTTTATTATTTTTATTTATTACTTATTTTAATATTTTACTATGTTGTAAGCATTCATTATAGTTTCTATAGCATTGTTAATTGCATTCAAATTACTTTTTAAAAAGTGTAAACAAAGCAATGGCCAGAAATCTGCAAAATTCTAAAATCAGCACAATCCCTGGTCCCAAGCTGTGCAGATTTGAGGGAGTCTACTGTATATATATATATGAGGATCTCAGAAGCCAAGGGGTACAAGTGACAAAAATTCGATTCGGAGTAAATTGAGTTCAAAGATAATGGACATTAAATTTGAAAATCAATAATAATAGACTGAATTGAAATAGGAAACTGCCGCTTGCTTCATTGTGGTCTTTGAACACTTATTTCAATAACTGTGAAAAGTATAGTGTGTAGATTTCTTTAAATTTAAAAAGTTTTAAAAAGTGTTTTAAAAAGCTTTTACTATTAGATTCGGCCGAATACAGTAGACTCCCTCAAATCCGCACTCCTAAAATCCGCAACTCTCTAAAATCCGCACATATTTTACGGATGTAAACAATGAAACATTCAGTTCAGATGTAGGTGCAAAAATTGATTTTTTTCAGTTTTATATCAGGGTCATTCCATATCACTTCATCCAGACCATGAAACCCATGGTCTCAGATTTTGTTGAAAATTTTTGTATTTGTTCTTTTTACCATTCTTATTAATAATCTAAAATAATACTTCAATATCTCAAATAGTTTTTGTGAAAAAAAATGTTGAAATAATCTGAAAAGTTGCATAAGTGACACTTGAAAGGGTCTGTTTTTAAGAAGCATTGTTTCAGAAAAAAAATCATAATTTTACTCATTTTCAACATATCAAATTGAAATTTGCATCAAAATGTGCACAAAGGGGTGGAGATTTAAGAAAAAAATAGTTTGATGATCATATTTTAATTTAAGAGCCCCCAAAATTGTCTAAAGTTTGTTTTTACAAAAAATTTTGTAAGAAAAATGATTTTTTTTCAAATCTCATTTTTGAAAAAGGCATAGCAGTTAAATAATCAATTTTTTTTTTAAATTGTACGTAAATGTATAAACTGAAAGGCTGTGAAAAAAAAATAATGGCTTTTTGAGTGCTAATATGTTTTATTCATCACAAACCAAAAAAAAATGCATGCGTTTGGCTGAAAAAACAACTTATACAAACGTTATTAGAAATCCCCCAAAAACATTAAAATAATTGTTTGTATTACAAGTGATCATTTAAAAAAGATACATTGCTACTTCTGTTTATCTTACTTTAATAAAAAAAAAATGATATTACATGATAATTCTAAATAATTTAAATGTAATCTGATTTATTAACATAGTTTGTGTATCACAAATTTGTATACATATAAATTCCAATAAAATATTAAAGTCAACTTTAAATAACTTTGTAAATCAATGACTTTTTGAGTGCTAATATATTTTTTTTTTGATCAAAGTCTGATTTGAAAGAAAGTTAGGAGGGAGGAGGGGCGTGAGAGGGGGGGGGAGGGCATGCATAACCATGACTAGAGGCTTCTTATATTTCTTGTCTTGCTTAAATCATCTACTGATTGATATGGTATCCTACAAATAATCTATACACTACTACAAAATGATTTTTTTTGGGGGGGTGGGGGGGGGGTGAGGGTTGAAATTTAGGGATCAAGGCCCAGACCTTGCAGGCCCTTAAGTAAAAGTTAGACTCTGTTTTTGGTCCATAAATCAATATTTTTAACAGCCAGTATTTAGAAAGAAGCTATTTTTATCAATATCCATTTTTTTTTCAAATGCCTCGCCCCCCCCCCCCCTTTTTCCTCTTTAAGTTGAAAAACGGCTTTGTTCACATTTTTCAAAACAAAGCATTTTCATTAGATACCTTTAAATAAAAGTTCTCTTATATATTTGCAATTTTAACAAAAGTCATGTTTAATCTCTATTTTGTTACAAGAACTTTAAAATAAACTCATATTTTTCATATAAAATAATATTAATTCCTCTTATATTTTAAAAAATGTGTACAATAAGAGTAACTCTGAAAACAAAATCTTTGTTTTTAGACAACAAAGAAATGTAACATTAGTTCCCCAGATGGGTGAATCATAAGGGGCCATCTGGTTTTGTTCTAAGGAGACATTTAACTTGACACAAGTCCCTCCTCTCTAAAGGGGTTGGTTGATGAAAGGTGGAGGAGAGTGACCTTATAAGAGACCAGGCCAGTTTCTTAGATTTTAGTGCAGGGGACAAACTTAAATTCTCCATTGTCAGTATTATTAATAGTTTTATTTTGCTTATTGCTTTGAACCTGCTTTAAAAGTGGATATTCTTGAAAGTTATTCTTTAATTTAACAAATATATTAAGTAATAATTTAAACAAATATTTAAGTAATACATAGTCTTTTTGTGTAGTGTTATTTTTATTTAATTATTTCTGGTTAAATGCAAACTGATTAGAGCCCAATTCCTTTTAAGTTGAAATGGTTTTATTTTAGTTTTGCTAGTAAATATAAATTTTATTCAAAATGTCAGAAAAGGAACTTGAAGTTTGCAGTATTGGTAAGGAAAATGGAACTGAGTGTCATAAAACAAGTTACACAGAAGTGAAAAGTTTATCAAATGTTTCATCTTTAAATCCATCAGAAATTAATCTTTTAAGTTTGAGAAGCGGGGTGAGTTCTGAACTATTGTTTACTGTTTGTGAACATCACAAAATATATTACTTAAATAAATATGAAACGTACCAATCTTCATGTTTTGATCCATTTAAAATTCATAAGAAGAAAATTACCAAATCCTTGAGAAATATCAGTGTAAATTTTTCACAGAAGATCAACAAAATACCAAGTTGTGAAAGCTCAAAACCGGGACAAAAAATATGTAATACTTGTAGGAATAAAGTGGATAAATGCATTTCAGAGTTAGAAAAAAAATCTGAATTGGAAGAAGCTATAGATAGTGATGAAGAAATTACTAATTTAGAATTGTCAGTTTCTAAAGAAGAGGCACTTGAAGAAATCAATGCATCATTACAAGATATAGGAGAATCTCCTTTGAAATTTCATGGAGTAGCTCCACATCAAAAATCAGCTTATACTAAAAGGAAAGTAGAATCTGCTTGCAATGTTCTAAAAACAAAGGTTTCTAAGGTATTAGAAGCAGAATTTCCAACTGAAAGTGGGTCTCGCACCATACTTCCTCAAGACATTATACAAAAAGCAGATGATATGGATATTCTAGTAGAATTAATTAAAACAAAACTTAATATTGTTACTACAAAAAGAGAGAAAATACAGGTTTTAACTCTTGTTCCAGCATCATGGAGCAGAAAAAAAGTATGTGAAGAGTTTAATGTCAGTGAATATGCTGTGCGAAAAGCGAGAGAACTTCTTCGAGAAAAAGGCATAATGGCTTTACCTGAACCTAGAAAAGGACACTCACTAGATGAAAAAGCAACTGCTGCTGTCAAGAGTTTTTATCAAAGTGATGAATTTTCCAGAATCATGCCAGGTTCGAAAGATAAAGTCAGTATCTCAAAAAATGAATATATGCAAAAGCGATTATTATTAGGAAATCTAAATGAATTATATTCAGCTTTCAAATTAGAATACCCAAATTTCAAAGTTGGATTTTCAAAATTTTGTATGCTGAGACCAAAATGGTGTGTACTTGCAGGTTCATCTGGGACACACTCTGTTTGCGTATGCACCATTCATCAAAATGTCATGCTATTGCTCCATGCTTGTGCAATAGAAGAGAACTATCACGATTTAATTGCTATGCTAGTATGCTCCACAGATAACAGAGATTGTATGCTTCGTCACTGTTCCCAATGTCCGTCAACTGACAATCTGAAAAAATTTATAATAGAAAAATTTGAAGAATGGGATCCTACTGATGAAGTTACTTACAGTTCTTGGATTTCGACTGATAGGACACAACAGGTCCAATACACAGTAAATTTTGAAGAATACTTAGAAACATTAATAGCAAATCTTTTGACACTTTTGCCTCACTCATACATAACTAAATCTCAAGCCAAATATCTGAAAGATACCAAAGAAAATTTAAAATCTGATGCTGCTGTGGTCCTCCTCGACTTCAGCGAAAATTATTCCTTTGTTATCCAAGATGAGGTGCAGGGGTATCACTGGACAAGTGACAGTGCTTCACTTCATCCAGTAATAATTTACACTTGTAATGAGGATTCTGATCTTATCAGCACAAGTTTATGCGTATTATCAGATGATTTGGAACATGATGTTGCATTTGTCCATGAAACCCAAAAAATAGCCATAAATTATATCCAAGAATCATTTCCCACTGTAAATAAAATACATTATTTCAGTGATGGGTGTGCAGCTCAATACAAGAGCTGTAAGAACTTCATCAATCTTTGTCATCACAAGAAAGACTTTCAGTTAAGTGCAACTTGGTCTTTTTTTTCGACTAGCCATGGGAAATCCCCTTGTGATGGTATTGATGGGACTGTAAAGCGCCTAGCTACAAAAGCAAGTCTGCAAATGAGTCCCAGTAATGCCATTAATTCTGTTGAAAAATTTATAGCATTTTGCAAAACTAAAATTGAAGGCATTAAATTTTGGCTAGTAAAAAAAGAAACACTTGTAAAAGCTCGCCAGCAATTGGAAAATCGCTTTTCTAAAGCAAAAACAGTTCCTGGTACACGCAGTTTTCATCATTTTGTGCCCATATCAGAAGATGTCATTGGGACAAAAAGAATTAGTTATGATGAAAATTTTTGCACTGTATTTCATTTTTCAGACAATCAACCCCTACTGAAGATGTCAGATATATGTGTACATAATTATGTTGCTTGCATATATGACAATCACTGGTTCTTTTGCTTAGTTTTGTCAAAACATGAAGATGAAGGTGATATTCAAGTCAAATTTTTGCATCCTCCTGGACCCTCCCCATCTTTCCATTGGCCTTCTAATGAAGACATTTGTTTTGTACCGATAACCAACATCATAGCTTGTGTTAGTGCCCCAATAACAAAAGGATCTGGAAGGGTATATTATTTCACTGAGAAAGATACGTTTTACATTCAGCAACATTTCACCACATTATTGAAGAAAACACGCCATGGCAATTAAAAGGTAATACCTTTAAAAATTTCTTTGGAGATTTAAATAAATCTCATTGTTTTAAAATTTAATTAAATTGAGTTATTTTAGTTTAAATTGTTATTATAAGAATTTGTGTGTGTCCATATACCATGCACCTACTATGAGCACTTTTATTTAAAGGTATCTAATGAAAATGCTTTGCTTTGATAAATGTGAACAAAGCAGTTTTACAACTTAAAGAGGAAAAAGGGGAGGGGGGGGGGGGCGAGGCATTTGAAAAAAAAAAATGGATATTGATAAAAATAGCTTCTTTCTAAATACTGGCTGCTAAAAATATTGATTTATGGACCAAAAACAGAGTCTAACTTTTACTTAAGGGCCTGCAAGGTCTGGGCCTTGATCCCTAAATTTCAACCCCCCCCCCCCAAAAAAAAAATCATTTTGTAGTAGTGTATAGATTATTTGTAGGATACCATATCAATCAGTAGATGATTTAAGCAAGACAAGAAATATAAGAAGCCTCTAGTCATGGTTATGCATGCCCCCCCCCCCTCCCACGCCCCTCCTCCCTCCTAACTTTCTTTCAAATCAGACTTTGATCAAAAAAAAATATATTAGCACTCAAAAAGTCATTGATTTACAAAGTTATTTAAAGTTGATTTTAATATTTTATTGGAATTTATATGTATACAAATTTGTGATACACAAACTATGTTAATAAATCAGATTACATTTAAATTATTTAGAATTATCATGTAATATCATTTTTTTTTTATTAAAGTAAGATAAACAGAAGTAGCAATGTATCTTTTTTAAATGATCACTTGTAATACAAACAATTATTTTAATGTTTTTGGGGGATTTCTAATAACGTTTGTATAAGTTGTTTTTTCAGCCAAACGCATGCATTTTTTTTTTTTTGGTTTGTGATGAATAAAACATATTAGCACTCAAAAAGCCATTATTTTTTTTTCACAGCCTTTCAGTTTATACATTTACGTACAATTTAAAAAAAAAATTGATTATTTAACTGCTATGCCTTTTTCAAAAATGAGATTTGAAAAAAAATCATTTTTCTTACAAAATTTTTTGTAAAAACAAACTTTAGACAATTTTGGGGGCTCTTAAATTAAAATATGATCATCAAACTATTTTTTTCTTAAATCTCCACCCCTTTGTGCACATTTTGATGCAAATTTCAATTTGATATGTTGAAAATGAGTAAAATTATGATTTTTTTTTCTGAAACAATGCTTCTTAAAAACAGACCCTTTCAAGTGTCACTTATGCAACTTTTCAGTTAATTTCAACATTTTTTTTCACAAAAACTATTTGAGATATTGAAGTATTATTTTAGATTATTAATAAGAATGGTAAAAAGAACAAATACAAAAATTTTCAACAAAATCTGAGACCATGGGTTTCATTTTTGTGTTTGGCTGGATGATTTGAAATGGAATGACCCATCAGTTCCATACATTTTTTTATTTATAATTTTTGTTAATAGGACTGAATTCATGTTTTTTCATGAAGAAAGAATAATTTATTTCTGAAAAAATAAAGATATTGCTAATATCATTGGTAGCCACAATCTTCTTATCAAATATATTTATGTATTAATCAAGCTTTTTTAGTTATTAAGTCTGGCTAAACCTGAAATAAAATTTCATTACTTTATGATCCTGATGTGAATTAGAAATGTACCTTTATGAAGCAAGTTTCATTGAATAATTTAGGAAAAACACATTTCCTCTTTTATAATGAATATTTAATTGTACATTATTGATTATTAACTTGACCTTTCCTTTTAGTATTTAGTCATTTTAAAAAACATTTAAATTTTTATTATTTCAGTTTATTACTTATTTTAATATTTTAGTATATTGTAGACATTCATTATACTTTTGATTTCATTATTAATTACACTCAAATTATTTTTTAAAAAATGCAAACAAAGCAATGACCAGAAATACGCAAAATTCTAAAATCCGCAAAACCTCTGGTCCCAAGCTGTGCGGATTTGAGAGAGTCTACTGTACTTTAATATTCGGCCAAACCGAATATTCAGCAGGCCGAATAGTTTCATATTCGGCCAAGCCGAATATTCAGCTTAACTTAATAGTTTGATATTAGGCCTAACAGAATATTCAGTAACACGGCCGAATACCAAATATTCGGTGCATCCCTAATATATATACATATATATATAAGGGTCATTCCAAAAATAAAGGTCCCTTTTGAGAAATTTTTTTTCAAAAATTTTTTTATTTAAAATGAAATAAATATATCTCTGAGAGGATTGTATACATATTCAAGAGTAGAAATTGAATATCAGCGGCTTTTTTATCAGCATAATTAACTTTTTTAAAAAATATTTATGACTACACTTAGAAACACAGACACATTGGCATAGTAGGCAAATAATAAACAAAAAATAATAAACAACAAATTGGCAAATAATAGTGATACTTCTTATTTTCTACACTCAATTAAGTATTATTTTATGATTAAATTTGTATCTTGCACATTTAATATACAGAAAAATAACATTGGTTATAACAATTAATTATAAATTTATTAAATTAGAAGTTTTATTAATTATTATTAAAACAATAATTAGACCTGTGACAAAAATAATTAGTACCGGGAGGGAATTTACTATCAGTAAAAACTAGACAATATAAAAGTTTTTTTACACATATCGTATAATTATTCTGAATTATTGATAAAAATTGCTTCAGTGATACTTTTTTATGTCTGTATTCTGGTAATTTTTTAAATAGCACATAAAATAATGGCGGGTTTTAAACATTTTTTCTCCCTTTCAAACAGCCAAACTCCCCTCCATTTATAAATTTTGGTAGGGAGACTCCCCTCCTTCGAAAATTTGAATTGCAAGCCCTGCTTATTATTAATAGTAACCCAGTAACTGGTTATTATATATATGTTATATATTAATAACCAAATGATATCAAAATAAACTGGTTACTGTTATTATGACATGATAAATTTATGAGAACTTATCAAATTAATCAGTTATTATTAATTATTACCAATCAAGGTTGGTAAATGTAATAAATTTCAGCTTGTTAAGCTTGAGATTTTTATTTTATATACGTTTTTGCTAAATATTCATTGCTAAAAGTATGCATTTCAAAGCTGTATAATTTAATCTTCGAATATTTCAGTGTTTAAAATTTTTATCTAATTCATTCAGTAATTATAAAAATAATTATTTTAAACTATTTAATCTTTTGCGTCTTATTAATAGAATACTTCTTTTGATTGAGTATCATTGACTCTTAATTATTTTTATTATTAGATTCAAACAGGTATGACAGTACATATTTTTGTAAAATATACATTAATCACTAAGCTTAATTAATCATATTGACTGAACTTCATCAGTAAATATTAATAATAGAAGTAAAAATATTCAAATTTTGCAAGAAAATAAATATTATATACGATATTAATTAAATGAAATCAACTCTTAGCATCTTCATCATCTTAATATTTTCTCAAAAACGAACGAAACTTTGAAATATTTTTTGCTTCCTGATTGGTATGATTAATAGTGTCAACCAGATTTATAAAACATGGAAAGGGGAGTTATTAAAAAATAATTAAAGCTAAATATTTAGTAATTATTTTTTTATGAACCAACAATATCAAGGGGTGCCCATTATTGGCACATCTACCCTATATAATATATGAAGAGATCACATCTTTATCATGTACACAATTTAAGAAACAAGGAAATAAAGTTATGTCTGACCTTTTTATTTGAATCTGTATTATTGTATGGATGCAGAATATCATGTATCAGACTACTAAATCCAGTCACAAAACACAACACCACTAGAAAACTTTTGAACCATCGTTCCAGCATGTTTAAAATTAGTAATAACGCTTCCACACTCAATATATGTAGATTATACACAGATAATTATGTTTCCTTATTAAAATTCAAACAAATTATTATGAATTGCATAATTGCAAAAATAAATATAAAATTGAATGTTGGTTTCTGCAGTAATTTAATTATACTGTAATGTTAATGTAAACAGGAATCCTGTATTCAGCCTGTGAGTATATAAATAACTATACTCCGATTTTTTTTTTAATGGATTTTAATTTTCAAAATGTTTCTACTATTAACTGTTCAACCAACTATTACATTAAAAATATGATCTTGATCTTGCTCTAAACATTTAAACGCCTCAGTTTGGGAAAGGAGAAAGTGACTTTTACGTAAAGATTCACGCACGAGGATTCGTGTAATGAACGATGCACAAAATGGAAGTATTGAAAATGAATAGTTATTTTTCCTATCCTTTTCTGGTTGAGACATTTTCTTTATAGAATACCTTTATAAGTAGGTCGGCGGTAAACAAGCGCCATCTACTGCCTAATCGTCTAAAATTTGCGGTCTCCAAGAAAAGTTTCCGTCCTTGTGATTGGTTGATTTCTAATCGCGTTTGTAATAAAAGATAGATGGCGCTGTTATTACTGCTGACGTCTGCTTGTGCTTGCTTCGTTGCTTGTGGAATATATGTATATACAGGGTGTCCAGCAAATAAAACCCTGATTTCAAAATTAAATTTCTCAAAAACAAAGATCGATAGTAATATGCGGTAAATGGTTTTTTCATTAGGTAAGCTATAAAAATCTTATACAGGAATTTCAAACAGTGAATATTTTGAAAAAATTGCGTTCTGATTGCATAGAATGCTTTGATTTGACATTTTTCTTGTTTTAGATTGCCTGCAGAGAAATCATTTTTCAGCTTACAGTGCAATATTTTTAAAAATTTTCGAAGTAAATTTTTAGAATTTCGAAAATTTAATTTTAAAAAAACTATGAAATATGGCACTTTAAGCCGGAAAACACATTCTCTAGCAGCAATCTAAAGCAAGAAAAATATCAAATCAAAGCATTCTTTGCAATCAGAACACAATCTTTTCAAAATATTTACCGTTCGAAACTTTTGTATAAGATTTTTACAGCTTACCTGATTTCTATTGATCTTATTGTTTTTGAGAAATTTAATTTTGAAATCAGGGTGTTATTTGCTGGACACCCTGTGTGTAATATATATATATATATATTTCTTTTAAGTATTAATAAAAAATCGGCTTACTTTAGTACAAATCATTGACGTCTAATAACTGGACTAAGAAATGGCAACCTTTTTTGAATCCAATATTACCTATCCACCAGCACGTGATGGTGGGAGCGAATGCGCGCCAAACCGGTTTCTCCCGCCGATCGCACCAGCCACCAAGACCTATTTCATCTGCGTTGCGTTCTTTTATTATAAGAATGAAAGCAGAAAATTGGCAAGAAGGGATAATCACCAAAAAAAGACACCCTTTTGGCAAGGAAAACTCTCGCCAAATCTGGGCCATTCCAGCTTCAAGTATTTCCGAAGAGAACAAAGGGATCCGTTATCTAGTTGTTATTTCTGATCTATGGTACAAATTTTAAGGTTTCGTAGAGAGTTTTAACCACGGAGTAAGAAACAGGAGGGGAAACTTAATACGCATGACTCTTCGGGCGTGTTCAGCACAACTTACCGGCAGGGGCCTCGCTAAGGGGGGGGATGGGGGGGGAGCCTCCCCCCCCAAACATTTGCGAATTCTGTTACACTTGGCAAATTTACAAACTTAGTTGGCAAATTTGTTTACAGCTTTAAGAACAACAATACACTATTTTTTAAAAACTTGAAAAAAGGTTACAAATCTAATTGGAAATATTATTAAACATTTTACAAATAAGATCCATATTGCATTTTCTAATTGTGGTAACTTGGCAAAATTATAAAACTGCTTGGCAAATTTGTTAAACTTTCTTCTCTTTTAATCAAATCTATGATACATTTTTTGATTCTGGTATATTTGGCAGTATTGCAAAACTAATTGGCAAAATCGCTTTTTAAAAAATATATAAACCATAAATTATAGAACACTGTTACACTTAGCAAAGTTACAAACTTAATTGACAAATTTGTTTACGACTTTAATGATAGTGTTGAATTCAGACACTTTGTTAGAGAAGGAACTTTGGTGGCTCCGGGGAGGGGGGGGGCTCCGGGGGGGGATTGCAGTTTTTGACCATTAAAAACTCAAAATCTCAAATTTTCTGGGGGGAACATTTCATTGTACCAGGGGGGATGTCCCCCTGGGTCATTCCCTGAATTCAACACTGTTTTAATGAGAACAACATATTTTTTTATTTCTCATAAACTTGGCATAATTTACAAATCTAATAGGGAATATTACTAAACTTTTTAAAAATAAGATCTTTATAACATTTTCTAATATTGGTTGGTAAGTTGGCAAAATTATAAAACTGTTTGGCAAACTTGTTAAACTTCCTTCTCTTTTAATCAAATCTATGATAGATTTAATTTTGGTAGATTTGGCAAAATGACAAAACTAATTTACAAAATCATTAATTGTTTTAATTAAAACTATAAATTGTGCCTTTTTTTATTAGAATGGTGATGTACAGTAAAATTTTGATTAACAAATAAGTTTTGAAACAAAAACAGACTTGTTCTTGTATTTTTGCTATTAAAAATAGAAAGGAATTTTGTAATTTCGATGGCGAAATAACAAGAGTTGTGGAATTCGTTAAATATAGATATATTTTAAATTCAAAAGCACTTTATACACATTCTGGTAAAAAATATTTCAAATTAATAGATTCATAGAATATTAATTGCTGCCATTGTTATTTAGTCGTGATAACTAAAATCGGATATGAAAAAATAGATCTTCAATCCGTTAAAAAATACTGATATTAAGATTTTATAAACTTTATTACAGAAAAAAAGAAGAAGAAGTCGGTACTTAATGTAGTAATGCGAGAATTTCTTTAACATAAATAAATCTAATACATAATTTTATGAAATGTGTCTTTACAAATAATGCAGCAAATTCTTCACTGTTACCCTGAACTGTGGATTGGATAAGATTTTTAATAAATAAGATTACTTTTTGCTTATAAAATATTTAATCAGTATTAAATGATCTTACAAATGTGGCCTAAGCTCCAACAATATCAGATTTTATTATATTTACCTATGATGTAGATACATTTATCCTTCTTTGCTTCAAGCAAGACTATCTATCCACGGCATTTTCCAAATTTGAGATATTTATCAAATCTCCTTCACATTTCATCAACATCAAATTGTTAAGCCTCTCATCAGCCATTGTGGTTCTTAAAACACTTTTTACAATTTTTAATTGGCTGAATGCCCTTTCATTCGCACTGACTCCATAGCCTGCTGTTACAATTAAGTGACACATACTGAAAGTCAGTTTTAAAGCTTTTTTGTACTGAATCACAACATTTGTTAATTCATCCATTGACATTATCTGTTTCTCCTTGCATATTTCAAAAAATACTTGTAACTCACTCTGAAGAGCACATACATCAGGCTGAAAATTTGGAGGGAACATTTCTACAGCCTTCTGTATTGCGTCAAATGTCAAATTATCTTTATTTAATGGAAAAGAAAAATTTGAATAAAGTGGGTAAATTGACGTTTTAATAGCATCAACGTTGTCTCTAAGACCATTACATAGAGTATCAAGAACAGCCTTAAATTCTTTTCTGTAAAACTGTTTAAGGTCCAGTGTAGCTTCATTTTTTGAATATTCGTCAATCTTTTTCGGTTTCAGTCGTCTTCTATGATGTAGCTGAAATTCTTGTTCAGGATTAATTGTAAGGGTTAAAGCAAAATTTTCTGCACTTTCTATTAAATTGTCCATATCAATGCTGTTAGTATTTATTTGTTCCAGAATAGTTACTGTATTTTCGATAATTGTAATACAATCAATTAAATTCAGATCAGGGGTTTCTAAAGTTTCTGTTAAAATTTTCATTTTATTCATTATGTTTTTCATAAAAAATAATCCAACAATGAAATCAAATGATTTCATCTTTTTGTATAGTCCGTATGCCTTTGTTTTTGTAGCAGTATCCAAATCTTTTTGTTCAGTTATTTCTCCTAGCAGAGAAAGGATTAATTCAAAAGATATATTTACTGCTTTTATAGTTTCCGCCCTGTCTGTCCACCGAGTTTTAGACAATTTTTTTAACAAAAGAGCGTTTTCAACTTCCTTAATTTTATTTTTCAGTTGTCTAAAACGTTTAGAGCTTGAACTAAAAAAAACGTACAATGCTTCAAGCGTATCATATAAATTCCGAATAATGATACTGATTCTGCAACTATGCTCTACAGCTGTATTGATTCTGTGATCTTGGCATGGAATATATGGGATCTGTTGCCCAATGATCTCTGACAGTTTTTGTTGAGCTCCATTAAACTGCCCTGACATGGAACTGGCAAAATCATAGGATTGAAATGCCAAGCAAGAAGTGTTGATTTCTTTTTTTTTTTTAAAGTTTCAAAAATATGATTTGCCATTCCAATACCTGTTTTGTCAATGCATTCAGATATATTTAGCAGACGTTCTCTTGGCTTGCAATTTTCATCGACTGTACGGATAACAATCGAAATCATGTCTTTATTCGAACTGTCAGGCGTAGTGTCAGCCATTACAGAAAAAAAATCACAGTCTTTGATTTCTGTAATAATTGTTTTTTCTATTTCATGAGCAACAAGTGATATAAATTCATTTTGGGACTCCGGACTCATGTAAGTTACATGATATGCGCGAAATGATCTATCATCAAACCATTTTTTCAGGGTGCTATTATGTCTTGAAATTAATGATATAATTTGATTAAAATTACCATCATCTGATTGCGAACCCTGAAATGCTAGGCCTTGACGTCCTAAAGTGCTGCAAGTATCAAGTAAAATTCTTATAACTTCTCTGTTCTGCAAACGCATTTTTTCATTTTCTATCAGAATTAGTCTCTTATTCTGATCAAGGAGAACATCAATGTGATGCTTCTTTAATAAAAAATTGCAATACTTTTCAAGAGCTGATTTATGAGAATTAGAAGAAAAGTGAGCTTGTAATTTCCCCTGTTTTTGTTTTCCGGCACTTCGCATTTTCCCCCAGTTCCTCACTCCAGTTTTTGACCAGGCATCCTCACTCTTTTCTTGACCAACACCATCAGGAAACAGGAAGCATACAAAACAGTAAGCACAATCTTTAACGGTACTGTATTCTAAATAATGGAACTGTTTATACCAATGGGGATTAAATCTGTCTTTACCATCACTTGGAAAGGATGCTAAAACTGGCTGGTGAGGTCCTAATTCAATCAGATAATTTTTCTGATTATCTGTCAATTCTGTAGGTCTAAGACCAGGATAATGATTGACTAAATAGTCTCTAGAAACTATAACTTCCCCAGCATCAATATTTTCAGTGTTTTGCTTTTTTAAAAATATTTCACATTCTTCTAAGATTTTCTCGGAATTTTCCTTTATTAGCAGAATGTAATCCATTAAACTTATCACTGTTAATTTCTCACTAATTATTTCTTGTTTTGAAATATTTTGAAATAATTCATCTGTATCCGCACATTTATGAAGTAAAAATTTTACTTGGCCCATAATTTTTGTCCATGTTGATTCGTCTTCTGGCGAATTTTTTAAATTTTCTTCAATAGGTGCATTTTTGCTGCCTCTTATTTCTTTTTCAGAAATTGTATCTGTGATTGACTGTAATTGATTAGAAAGAGATGCATCCAAATTTTTGTCAGAATCGATATCTTCTGTTCCTAAGATTGTGTAGTTATGAAAGTTACAATCCTTATCGCTTTTCTTACACTGCTCATTATTTTCGTATGAAAAATCCAATTCAGATGGTTGGCTTGGTTGGCAGACAATATTTTCATAATCACTGCTTTTTTCAGCTTCATCAGTTAACTTCATTACATAGTCCAACTTAGTAATGGATTCAGTAATTTGTGTCTCTTCAATTTTTCTTTTTTTAGCCCGAGCAGCTTCAAATGGACTTGCAGGAGCACCAGGATTTCTTACGGAAATTTTTTTCCCGTTATGAATATTATTTTCGTGCTGTATTTTATAATCATGATTAAATATTGCATTGCATTCACAACACTGAACTTTATGCCGCCGAGGTTTCATTATTATTCAATACTTGGCTAACATTTGTACAGTACAAATTTACTACGTGCTATTCAAATTTTTAAAATATCACAAACACAAGTCAAATAATAATTCTCACTTAACACTAATATGAAAACTTCATTGACTGAGCAGAGAAATCTTTGTTAAATATTTTTTATTCTTAGACTAGGGTTTAAGTAACACGGACGGTAGAGTTCATTATTTTCCCAGGTGGACAGAATTTTAAAAGGAGGGGAGTGGCTAATTCCTATTGTACTACATTCTTCGTTTTGTTCCCAAACACATTGGGAAATATTCTGGTTTGCATACAAGAGGTACAAATTTAGGCTCGTTTTTTTTTTTTTTTTTTTTTTTTTTTCCCTTTTTTCTTTTAGTGTTTCGTAACTGTTTCGCCCGTCTGACAAAACCCTCCTGAAATTTTGAATTCATAAATAATAAAATTTTGCAAACGTCTTAATTAACGTACGTTATTAATAACAACTCAATTAAAAGAATGGAAAATGTGTTCTCAATTCAAGAAAAATATTTATTTTAATAGCAACCTCGATAATAAAAAAAAGTTTTCATATAAAAGCATTTATTTTAATTGCGTGCCCAAATTCAGTTCTCAAAGAGAGGGCAAGGATTTGCCATTGCAGGATTCCTAAGACGATTAAAATGTATTGGGGATTTCTAAAAACGTCTGTATTTTAAAATGTACGGGACCTGAAAATTTGAAAATTGTATAGCCAGACACCAAAAAAATTTCTCTTTCAGAGTTTCTAAAATTTTTTCACAAATTTCATCTTGAAGTGGAAATATCCATTAAAAATTGATTTATAAAAATTCACTTTCTTTCCTTTAAAAGACAAGCAGGTGTCTGAAAATTATTTCATTTTACCAAATTCTTAGATCGTTGTCGCCTGACACATCTGTTAAAGTACAGATAATTTTTGAAGGGGGCAAGAAAAGAAGAATAAAATTGGCTTAAAATAAATTTTGATAAAATAAACGTAAATTCATAAAATAAACTACGGTTTATGTATCTCCGGCTCCTGCGAGCTTGAGACACACTGCTTATGATGACACCCAGATACCTGTCGGAATAACGAGACACGACTAAATATGAATTTTAATAAAAATTAATTTTTTTTATTTCATGGTGCATCAATTAGTGAAATAGAAATGTGAAACTATACTAAACTAATTGGATGTGTGAATCTCAAGACTTTCTTCTATCTCATACGTACATTTCAACATTAAAAAAATAGTTACACATGTTAATGCTTTAATAATTTTAATTCAATGCTACACCAACTTTGATTTCCATCTGAAATTTCTGCTTCAGTCAATTAATCTATGATAGGCAGATGATAGAATGAATGATAGGTAGATTTTTTTCAAATTCAGAGAGGACCAATTTGCCATACCCAAAAATAATCATACAGGAAAATTTTAGTTCAGTTCTATGCATAACTTCAAACAATTTTTGATGGTAAAATAATGAAAATGGCACAGACATAATGATTATAGCGCCCCCTTCCAGCGGATACTTTTCAAATTCAAGAAGGGCCAACTAGCCATACCCATACACTTATATAAAAAATTTGGTTCAATTCTATGCATAACTTCATACACTTTTACTCGGTAGAATATTGAAAATGGCACAAACATCGCTATTGCAGCGCCCTCTTCCGGCGGAATACTTCAAAATTGAAGGAGGACCTGCTTGCCACAGCTAAAAACATCCACAAAAAATTTGGTTCAATTCTATACATATCTTATTACACTTTTTGATGGTAGAATGGCGACATACGGACACACGGACAGACAGACATTTTCTTAAAACATTTTTTGGAATCTCTGACCCCTAAAATGTGTAAATCCATTGAAAACCGGAAGTCGAAAAAATTTCGATTACAATACTTTCTTCTATTGAAGATTGAAAACAGTAAAAATTGGTCAGAATTATTTGTTTTTATTTCTCAACGAGTTGGCAAATTCTGAAATTTGACTTGGCAATTTAAGGTGCCCTCCCCCCCAATAAAATGTCTTCGCTATGGCCCTGCTTACCGGTGACTTACCGATTGTAGACAAGTGCGAAATGAAAATCAAGGCGAAGTGTGACGTCAGCTACAACTCAACAGGATAGTTTTCATTGGCGCCACAATTCGCTTTCGTACTGCCCATAGATCAGAAATAACAACTAGATAACGGATCCCTTTGTTCTCTTCGGAAATACTTGAAGCTGGAATGGCCCAGATTTGACGAGAGTTTTCCTTGCCAAAAGAGTGTATTTTTTGGCGATTATCCCTTCTTGGCAATTTACTGCTTTCATTCTCATAATAAAAGAACGTAACGCAGTCGAAAAAGATCTTGGTGGCTGGTGGGTTCGGCGGGAGAAACCGGTTTGGCGCGTATTCGATCCCACCATCACGTGCTGGTGGGGAGGTTATGATGGCGTCAAGAAAGGTTGCCATTTCTTAGTCCAGTTATATTAGAAGTCAATGGTACTGTCTTACAATCGGTCGGTAGCATTGGTTACTTTGGTAAGTTGCGCTGAACACGCCCTTTGAAAATACAATATAAATTTGGTAATAATGAGGGCGCTACAGTACAAGGTAGGCTGTTTTTTTAGTAGACTTCGAGGGTTTCGACAACACTGTAAATCTGGTACACAGCAGATTTACCGCTATGTAAATCAAGTTGAAATCAGTAAATCAAGATTTAAATAGTAAATCCTGTAATAAATCCGATAGGAAATCAGTAAATCCGGTAGTAAATCAGTAAATCCTATAATAAATCCAGTTACAATCAATAAATCCAATAGTAAATCAGTATATCATTTAATAAATCAAGTTACAATCAGGAAATCAAGATGTAAATTGTAAATCTTATAGTAAATCAATAACAAATCAATAAATCCTGTAATAAATCAAATTAAAATAATTAAATCAAAATTTAAATTGTAAATCCTGTAATAAATAGATAAATCAGTGTAAAATCAATAAATCTCAGTGTATTCGAATGAAAGTATTGGATTCAGGAAAATTGTCAAATTCCGGTTTTCGACATATTTATAAGTTTTAGGGTTAGAGATTCCAAAAAACATGTTTTTTTTAAACGTCTGTTTCTATGTGACATAAATCTTGTGGGTGCTCTATCTCAAGAACTAAAGCACGGAATTTCACAAAATTTTATATTCAATTAGACCTCTATATAAAATAGATCTGATTAGCTTTTGGTGTATATCACCTAACAGGCGGTGCTGCTATGCTGCCTTTTTCACGACTTCTGCTATTGCTATATCTCAAAATTAATGAACGAATTTTCATAAAACTTCAGATTCCGTTGGTCCTTGACATAATATGGTTCTGATTACATTTGGGCATAAATCCCCCGACAGGTGGCGCTGCTATGCGGCATTATTCATAATTATCACAATAGCTTTATCTCATGAACTAGGCTTGTTGATTCATTTATTTCTTTTATTATGGAAAGAAAAAAAAAGTAAACTGTGGACATATTTTTCTGAAGCATTAAATGATAAAGCAAATTGTGATTTATATTTATCCCAAGCGAAGTATTCAGTTAAAGAAGGTACAACAACGAATTAAAAAAAAAACATATATTGATAAAGCATTGTCCATAATATGCAAAGGCAGATTCAATCCTCAATTTAAAGGGGAGGGGGTCATAACATCATAACTTTGGGAAGGGGGATTACATTACTTCATGATTAATTATTATATTGAAAGTTATTCTTAAATTAAAAGTGACGATTTTTTGTGATACTTCCGCTAATTTACTTTCATTTATTAAAAAAATGCGTTAGTATTTTTAAAAATAAATAATTTACACAGATTTCATTTAGATATGAGGAAATAAAAATGTTTCTTATTTTCTCATAAATGTAAAAAATGATTTTGAAATGATCTTAAGTTAACATTTTACGATTATTTTTAAGACTTGAGAGTCAAAGCAATGTCATCATGAGGGAGAAATTAGCAGTGGCGTCCGGAAATTTAGTTTAAAATGCTGAATTTCATGGAATTTTTTTAGTTTTATTTTAAAATTCGCTTTTATTAAAAAATGGAAAACACTTTTTAATAACACAGTTTCCGAATAAATAAATTTGATAATTTCTCGAGATTGAAAATTCTTCAACAAATGAGTCAGAAATTATCGAATTTTGATTTGAGTAGACCTGCCAAACGTAGACCAATCAAATACCCGGAGCTCATTCGTATAGTACAGTCTTTAAAGAACGGACAGGTTTTTCTCGCTGATCCACAGTAATTCGTCCACAGTAACGTCAGCTACCCTTTCCTTATAATGAACTTCTTAAAAAATTTCCATCTATAACAAAATTACCAGATCCTAATCAGTTTGTTAAATACAACACATAGGCGTAACCAGCCTTTTGAACGGGTGGGTGCCCAGAATTTTAAACCCGAACATGCTGGGTACAAACTATATATTATGTAATAAAACCTTCTACAACGGAAGCCTATAAAACAGTTTTAATTTCCGTTTTAGACAGGTTTTAATCTTAGAGTGTATAATTGTGTGATATTTCTTTTAAAAAGGGTCTAAACGCAATCTTTAAAAATAATTGTGAATGGGTCTGCGAAGCCGGGGGGTGCCCGGACACCCCCCCTGGTTACGCGCATGGTAACAGATCAGAAAGAGCACCTAAAATTTCACTAAAAGGAATTATGCAAAATTTTTATCCAGAAAAGTTCGATATAACTTTATTTCTAAATTTATTTGAAAGACAAGCCGAGAGATCCGGGATAGAAAGTGACGATCTCGTGACGAATCTGTTGCCATTACTGCCCATAGAGATCGCAGAATTAATATTACGCAAACAAAAAGAGCTTGTGGATAACTTTAAACATGTAAAATCAGTTTTATTGGCGCGATACAGACTTAGCCCAGAAGCGTATCGACATTAGCTAAACAAACATGTGAAAAATCCAAATGGCCTTTGTAAAGATCTAATTTTTGAATTAAATAGTTTTCAAGATGGGTGGTTAAATGATATAGGTATCAAAAATTTAAAGAACTCAAAGACCTGTTAATTACGGAGCAAATTAAGAGGCGTGTGCCGGCAGAGATAAGGGAACATTTCATTGATTCGTGGGCGTCGTATAAAAATCGGGAAACTCTAGTTAAAGACTTGGACGGATACAACACAATCAAGGGTGCTGCAAAAAAATTGTGGAACCCCAGACCACGATTGCATAGAAAATTCGAAGCACCCAAATATACGGGAAAAGGGCGGTACAAAAGTCCGGAAGTACAACAAAATTGGCGTGAAAAAAATAAAAGAGAATGAGAATGAGAAAAAAATTTCGATAAAAAAAAGAAACAAAAATACTTCTTTTTGTGCCAGAGATAAAAACATTTCAAGCTCGATTGTCCAAAAAACAAAAATAGAGATAATTCGCCAAATAAAGTTCATCACGTCAGTAACGTCTTAGAATGGTAAGGATTTAAACCTTACTTGAGTCAGGGTAAAATAAACGGAAAAGAAATTACCATACTCAGAAACACGGGCAGAAATAATGATGTATGTCCGTGGCATTTTATTAACCCAGATCAACTAAATGGAGAAATTAGGTGGGTATCTCAACCATTGCTAAATGATCTTCAATGTTTAGCTGTAGCGGAAGTAAACATATTAGAATTAGAAAATAAAGAAATTGTAAAAAACAAAAGCGATAATAGCTAACAAAGAAACGGATATATCCTATTATATCTTAGGAAATGAGACCCGCAAACTGATTGATAATCACAAAAAAGAAAAAAACACAGTTTTACACGGAGTAGTGGCCCGAAGTAAATCCAAAACCGAATCTAAGCGCAAAAAATAGCGAAGAAATAGAAACGTCTGCATTACACCCGAACCAATTAAAAGTACAGGAGTCGATTCCGAGAGACGAATGTCAATCAAACGAGATTAACAAAATGTGGGGAGAAAAACAGAGTGAGGAAGAGAAAAAATAGCCTTGCAAGGACAGAACGAATCGAAAAAGATAGGAAATGGCATTCAACTACCTGTGAATCAGGAAGACGGGATTTTGTTTCTAAGCAGAGTAGAGAAAAATGGATTCGAAAAAAGAACAAAAAGCAGATAAATCGTTGGAAGAAGTAAGCCAAAGAGCAAATCAGAAAAAGTCGTTTTTTGAATTCAAAGACTCAATCATTGTCAGAAAAGCTTCAGACCACAGCGGATTGGAAAGAGTACAACTAGTAATAGGGGAAAGTCGGATAAAACCAGGACCCTAATGCTTTCCTTTTTATTACTGCTCACTATGTAAAGAAAACAGTCAAAATTTATATTAAAACGATAAATTGATTCCTTGCGAATAAAAAAGTATTCATTCAGTTGCTAACAATAGCAATTGAGATCATAACAACACTTTTTCTAGAAGTGTGCAATGTCCCGGTTTTGTCCGACCTGGTCGGACAAAACCAGGAACTGCAAAAAATAATTAAAAATACATTGTAACATTGCAATAATACTATGTATTGAAGAAAAATTGCCATTTTATACTTATAGGATGTGAATCTATATCAAATCTACATAAAATGACAATGAGTTTAGTTATACTTTTAGAGTTAAAATTGTGAGGCACAAAAATCCTAAATGAAAGTTCGATTTTGTTCATTTGCATTGCTGCATGCTTCATATGCCTGCCCTCTGCAGTTAAGGCACTATATCGAACTCTCCTTAGGTTTAGATTGTTCATATAATTGCCGTTGCAAAAGATGCATGCTTCTCTTTCATCTTCCTCCTCGTTTGATGCCAAGGGATTTTTTTTATTCTTCTTTTTCACATCAGTTTTTCCACTTTTCTTTTCTGTCATCATAGAAAATTTCGCTTCAGGATTAAGTTCTTGCTTTTTTTCCCATCCTTTCATTTTTTTCTTGTTCGAATTCTAATTTGTAGGGGGTTGAAATAAGGATAACTGTTTTTCCTCGCCTCTTGTCAGATTTCCTAATTGCCCTAGGATCCGTTTGTATTGGAATAGGCTTTATATCGTGTGGCGAGACTGCAAAAAGACGCTTGCTATCTCTGCCCAGACCTTGAGAAGACGTAGAACAACCGGAAATTTCCCAGTAATGTCCGACCATCTGTATCCCGGTGTTGTTCGACCACGCCATTTTGAGGAAATATTACTCTAGCGTTGTTCAGATAACTCGTAGACATCAATACAAAACGTTAAACTAACAAGTAAATAATAGACTATCATACGTTATACTTATCTAAACCAAATCTTTAGGTATTTAGGATTGGTAACGTAATATTGCAGACGTCGAATTTCTAATTTTGTCACGTGAAATCTTTAAAAAATCACTACTGCGAAATGAGTTCGTTTACTCGATTTCTGCTTACTGGGAGCTGGCATGCCGTTCGCCTAGAAGTAATTCTAGAATTTTCGGGAAGATACCGTCAAAAATAAAACCATGAAGCCTGTTTCCCGGTTTTATCCATCTATCCGGTTTTATCCAACATTCTCCTACCGTCAAAATTTAGGTAGGACATTCTGAGTTCGTGTCACGAAAACATTACAGCACACCAGGGAGAAAAACGAACAAAAGATGAACTTCTTAGATATTTCTCTTGGCCGAATGCGATACGGGAAATAGAGAAATATGTGAAGTCATGTAATACTTGTCAAAATATAGGGCATGCAGAGGAACAAAAAAGATCCCCTTTAACTCGGGTACCAATAATTAAAGAAGTTTTCTCTAAGCTATCAATTGATTTAGTCGGCTCTTTAATAGAGTCGAAAAAGGGAAATAAATACACGCTAACCGCTTTGTGTGTTTTTCTAAGTACCCAGAAACTATTCAGATACCAAATATGCTTTCAGAGATAGTAGTGGAGGTCCTTATGTTTGTCTTCAGTATGGTAGGTTATGCTTCAGAGATACAAAGTGATAGACGGCGGAGCTTTACGTCATGTCTTACAGAAACTTTTTTGGAAAAATTCGGTGTAAGAATGAGGCATTCAAGTGTGTTTCATCCTGCCTTAAACAATGTGGAACGGACACACAGGACGATATAAAAAGATTACTAAAAGCAATGTGCGTTGAAAATGGGGAAGACTGGGAAACAAACTTGTCCCACGCGTTATTAGCATTGAGGAATGCGGTAAGCGACTCAACGGGTTACAGCCCAGCAGAATTAGTCTTCGAGAAAAATCTAAGAACATCTGAAACGCTACTATACGAAAAGTGGACAGGGATAAAAATCAGGAACCGGTGTTAGTCACGGAATATGTATTCGGGTTAATAAATCGGTTAAAGATGTCAAGAATTGGCAGCGGAAAATATGGTAGACAGTAGAGAAAAAAGAAAACTATGGTATGACAAAAAAGCCATAGAAAGAAAGTTCAAACCAGGAGATGAAGTCTTAATATTAGTGACGAATAAACCACATAAAATGTCAGTTAGTTGGGCAGGGCCAGGTAAGATAATCAAAAAATATCAGAGACAAACTATATTGTAGAAGTTCCTGGCAGGCGGCAAAAATCTCAACTTTATCACATCAACCTTTTAAAACCTTATGTGCAGCGTGTAGAAAAAAATATTTTAACGCATGAATGTAAAGATTTAGAGTTTTCTGAAGACTTAAAGATAGAATTTCCGGTAGAAAATGAAAATTGTTACAGCTTCAAAGAAATTGCGGAAATTAGTAAATTAAGCGAACGCTGTAACCCAGAATAATTGGAAGAATTAGAAAAGTTACTAGACGAATTCAAGGACATTTTTTCTAACAACCCTGGAACAACAAATCTAACTGTTCACGATATAGAAATTATAGAAAATAAACCGATTAGGATAAGGCCCTATAGAATGTCAATTAGACAAGAGGAAATTTTAAACAAAGAAATAAAACGGATGTTAGAATTAAATATAATAAAAGAAGGAGAATCGGACGACAATTCCCCCATAATATTAGTGGAAACCCCAGGAAAAGAGCCACGACCCTGTATAGATTACAGAAAACTGAACGCGATTACAAAAGTAGAGTATTATCCGCTTCCAAATATAGAATAGCGAGTAGAAAAACTAGCGGAGGCAAAATGTATAACGGTAGGGGATCTAACTAAACGATATTGGCACATACCAATGATGCCTAGGGCATATAAACTAGCCACATTTGTAACTAGTTCTGGAAGTTTGTATTCTCTGAGGATGCCTTTTGGGCTCATTAATTCGTCGTTTCGATTCTCAAAATTCATGGCAAAATTACCAAGAGGCCTAGAAAATTTTGTCTACCGTACCTAGAAGATATGGCAATTTTCTCAAAATCATGGGAAGAGCATATCATGCATCTAAGAGAGATATTGATGAGAATCAGGGAGACGAAGCTAACAGTGAAAATAGCGAAATGTAAATTTGCACAGAAAATTGTTAAATACTTTGGACACATATTAGGAGAGGGTCAAAGAAAACCCGCAGAGGCGAAGATCAAAGCAATATCCGAATTACCGCCACCCAAAACCACAACGGAAATCAGAAGGTGCTTAGAGATGGCAGGATATTACTCGAGATACATAAAAACTATGCGTCAATCGTAGAACCCTTCACAAGGGCACGCAAAGGAAAAAAATAAGAAAGAAAAAGTAACATGGAGCGACAAAATGGGAAAGGCGTTCAATACTCTAAAAAGTAAACTCACTGTGGAGTAGGGTGGAGCGAAAAAAAATTTTTTTTTGAAAATCAAAAACGGGTAGGTGCCAAAAGTTGCCTTTATACTAGTACATCAACTGTGTGAAATTTTACCGCTGAAAAAAATGGCTTGAGTCTGCGCTTTTGCTCCAAAAATCGAAATTTTGGGTAAAATTTGTCATTTTTTGACATTTTTTCAAAAAAATTAAAAAAATCCTACAGAGCAGGTTAGTATTTAAAAGTGTTGCTTAGATCTTTATATTTATCTGCTTAACATATTTAAACTATAAAACAATATCTGTAGTCTGTATAATGGACCTTATGCACGTGACGTCAGACGCCAGAGCTGGCGGTATGCTTACCGGTTATTCTAGTCACAGCACCGCCAGAACTCCACTATGCGCAGGCGCAAACATCGCTAGCAGACGACTTCAGCCTTTCTGGATACATTTTAACGGAAAATTTACAAATTTAGAGAATTTTCGAGCAAGCAGAACAACAATTTTGAATTTATATTACCATATATTAAGTATATGCTGCTACAACAAAGAATTCTTTCCCGGTATTTCTAACAAACAAGCAATAATAAATCACACTCCATACACTGCTATGCTAAACACCCCCAGTAAATACCGCCAGCAGACGAATTTTAGCCTCGACCTCAGGTTGCGTGCATAAGGTCCATTGGAGCAAATCTGACAACTTTTTGTGAAAAATCAGCGTTAACCTCTCTATTGGAGCATACAACGAAATGTTGTTTTGAATGTATTTCTTACCTAGTTGCTTTCAAAACTACTGTGTATATAACTCATAGAGGTGATTGCATTATCCCACCCGTCTCAACCATCCAATCATCTAGGCCCAGTGTTTTATTTATGTATTGAATTGTTATTTTTTTCCCGAATACAAGTTTTCTATATATCAAAGTAATTTATCTCTTCTTTATATTCACTGACTTTGGATGATTTGGATCATGCTAGTGTGACCTACTGCACGTATATTTTTATACCATGTATAACAGAAGAGAAGCTGAGCAATGTATTGGGTATGTTCATTAAAATTCATGCAATTAGTACAGTATGATTGGAAGTTTTGTTATCACAGCTTTCTTTCAATCAATTACATTTTATATGCAATGATTTGCCTAAAAATTGATTGTATGAATTTAATTTCTAGTATGTCATCATTTATTGAACCTATTACATTGAATATATGCTGAGAAGCTAGCTGTTTAATATTGTAACGATTGTCACAGAGGATTGCAAACAAAATTTGCAAAAACTACTTGTTGTAAAATAACAATATTTCTAAAGAAGTTTTAGTATGCTTTATGTCGTTTCCTGTGTTGTTCCATAGTCTAGTAATTTCTAATAAGATTTTAGATCTATTATTTAGGTGTGTAGTACATTTGGTATAAAACATCCCGCTGTATAAACTTGGATTATACATTTTGTGAGTGAACATATAAACGTTGATTGAGAATCTGTGCTTATATAAAGCGGAAAATTTTATTAACTTTATGAGCTGTCTTTTGTGTGAGATGTTTTCTAAATTCTTATTCCTCATTCTTTCTGAGAAATAGCTTTCCTTATGAATTAGCTTTGCAATCTCCGACAGAAATTTCTAGTCTGTTCTGAGTATCTTTTTCTCAATTTGAGAAAATAATTTTTCAAAATTATTCTCTATTTTATATAAAAAAAAAAAAACTGCAATAGAAAGTGAATAGTACGCAGACAAAGATTTTCCTTATTGATCCGCTGAATCCATGTAGCTAAGAACGTTTTATATCGACTTCTCAAATAATTGACGCAGAGGAAATTCACTGGAGTTGAAGTAGCGAATGATTCAATATTATACACAATTCTAAGCTTACCCCATGCAAAATGGTTCACAATGACAAATAAAATTCTAATTTTAAATGAGCACTTATAGATGATTAGAATCCGTACATTCCCTCATAAAGTACTATGCATTATATGTTTATGCCCAGGACATTTCACCATCAAATGTTGTCCGCTCATAAAAAGGGGATCTAAAAGTTAATAGGAAATTACCTAGATACGAAAACACTTAGAAAACGGCATAAAACTAATGCAAAAGAAAAAGTTATTTACAACAGCGGTTGCTTTACACATGGAGAACAAATTTTCATTGCAATTCTCTCTGACGATCACCATCATATGAAGCAGCTCGCTTCTCAACATATAAAAAATGCAAAAGTAGAATAAATGATGGCATACTTATAGTTGAAATATCTGAAATCATCTTTGAAGTAAATCATTACGTAAAAAAAATACAATTGACTGAAAAAATGTTGTGGTAACAGAACTTCCAATCATTATTCATCAACTGAATGTAAGTTAGATAAATATAATAGATGGCCGAATAGATCCCTTTAATAATATTCCCGTGCATTACTCTGCTTGTCATTTTTTTGTATAAACTGTAAAAATATACATGAAGATAGTTACAGCAGCATGTGGATGCAAAGAACAGATAAACAAGGTGGAAGCATCGAAAACATGTCAAATTTTTATAAAGAAAATCACAAATCAATGTATAAATAAAACACTGTACTAAGATGATCGAATAGTTGGGCCGGGTGGTATAGGAAAAATAGCCACCTCCACGACGCATGTCCAAGGTAGTTTTGAAAACAAGAGCTGTATTAAAAACAATAATTCGTTGTATGACCCAATAGAGTGGTAATGCTGTTTTCTTACTAAAAATAATATAATCTTGTCTATTTTCCTCCAGCTATAGGGAATAAACATATTGTTTTATAGTTTAAATATGTTAAGCAGATAAATATAAAGGTCTAAGCAACACTTTTAAATACTAACCAGCTCTGTAGGATTTTTTAAATTTTTTTGAAAAAATGTCAAAAAATGACAAATTTTACCCAAAATTTCGATTTTTGGAGCAAAAGCGCAGACTCAAGCCATTTTTTTTCAGCGGTAAAATTTCACACAGTTGATGTACTAGTATAAAGGCAACTTTTGGCACCTACCCGTTTTTGATTTTCAAAAAAAAAATTTTTTCGCTCCACCCTACTGTGGAGCCCATTTAATATGCCCTTGACTATAGTTCAGAATTTGTAATACAAACTGACGCATCTCAAAAAGGGATTGGAATTGTGTTAGCTCAGAGGCGAGACTCGGAAGAGCACCCATTATTTATTGGAGCAGGAAATTCACAGAGACTGAAAAAAGTTTCAGTGCTTCAGAACGGGAATGCGCAGAAATAATCTTTGCCATAAAAAAATTAAGACACTATATTGACGGGCAAAAGATCTTGATAGAAACAGACCATAATCCTCTTACATTTCTCAAAAACAATGCGGGAAAAATCCTAGACTACTAACTTTGCAACCTTATCACTATGCCATAAAATATAGGCCAGACAAAGACATACCACATGTCGATTATTTGAGTAGTAGTGAGTAAGTTTTTTTTAAGTATATAGTATAAATTCTAATAGAAATATTTTAATGTAATTGTGCAATGTAAAAGATATGTAAGGCATAAATGTACAAAATTCTTATGGATGGAAATAATTTCAGCTATGGAAAATAAAAAAAATTTCTTGTGTGTGTGTATGTATTGAGCCACTCAGAATGTGCGAGCTAACCTTTGATTCACAAATATTCCATCCTACATCCAGAATATCATTTTAAGGAGGGGGTATTGTAAGAAATCGAACGGACTTACACAAGAAAACCCTCAAATAGTCTAAATTTTAACAAAGTCCCACATATTGTCGGGAACATAAAAAGAAAAGATGCACCACAATTCATCCTGGCGCTAGACTGTTTTTTAGACAGACTTAAAATGAGAGCGCCAAAATTGGGTATGCAATTTTGGCGCTCTCATTTTTAGAAATACCGACAGGTGAAATCAGAAGAGTTCCCACGAGTGACCGGACATCAAAACATCTCTTTCATGGCACAAGGGAAACCTGAATGAGCCAATAAAAGGAGAGCTTATGAATGACATAAGCAAAGAAGGTTCTAAATGAACAAAAAAACCGCTTGTTTTTGTGGGGGACTGCGAAGATGAGATGCCGAGGAAAGAGGACAGTTTTTGAACTTCGGAGTGAGAAGGAGGTTTAAAATACCTGATTAGGAGAGAAGGTAAATGTTGGCTTTTAGCTGAGAATAACTACGCTTCATACTCAGGACTTTGAGAGATGAAGGAAAGACCGAAGTCAGGTCGATTAGACTGAAAGATTATCGCTTCATAAAATACATTTGAGGGACAGTGAATGTGCTTAGATCAACTTCCTGAACTGATTAACTTTTGTTACGAACCTAGAAACATTCTGCTACCAAAAGACTTTAATTGAGACAAGAACCTCTTCAAAAACTATTTTAATTGTTTGTGATAACGACCTTTTGTAACCTAGATTCATGTTTTCTTAAATGTAATTGGTTGATGCCTTATCGAAGAATCCATTCACGCTACCTGATCTTCATGCTGAAGGTTTTACAGTCTCATCAAAATCCGCCAATAAATATATTTTATATAGACTAATTTTTCATAATCGGGTTTACGTTATTATAATAATTTACTCCAAATAACTGACTAACCTATAACTGAGCATTATAGAACAATATGTAATACATTAAAACCATCCCTGAAAAATTATCTGACTGACAATAAAAGCTGTATCAAAATATGTCTAGTAGATCTTTTTAAAATGAATAATATTCCATAAATGAGTTTTCCTGATTATAGAACTTTCTCCCATATCTTGATAAATAAGTAACATAAAACGATGTGAAACATATTAAATGCTTCCCAAAAAAACTATTCCATGAAAATGTTTTCAGTAGGACTCAGGTTATCAACTACCCGAACGAAATACCAATTTGCATTTTATATATAAGTAGATAGATGTAACATCATAATAACATTTATCATTCAATTTTATAAAACAGCATGTTATTTTTTTTATTATTTAACATCATGTTATCGTTATCTCTGCAGAATAAAGGCCGCAATTGCGTCAAAATGATGTAAATTAAAAAAGGTTTCAATGGACGAATATTGCAATTTACGATTATGGTTACAGATACAGTATTTAATTTTGTACCAAAGCAATCTCACTGAACTGAACTCGAGGGGTCTCTCAATAAGGAAAGGGCATGTTTACAAACAAACGCTTCCGTCAACCAATCTACCAATTACATTTTTGCTTTAGCGATCATTACAGAAATCATCATGATGACGTTGACCAATCACACAAGAGCGCTTTTAATCGCAGACAAATTAGATCAATCGTAGATCATCTTGACTTCTTGCGTAGAGTAGGAGTTTTAAAGACGAGCAGGAAATTACTGTGGATCCACTGTAATTTTGCCCACAGTGACGTCAGCTGCCCTTTCCTTATGGAGTGTAATCTCGTATAACCGATTCCGTAATCAGTGAAATCTTACTGTAATCTTGCCTTAATCTTGCGTAATCATGTCATCCCATGTAATCAGTGATAATGAGTGAAATCGTAATGTAATATCGTGAAATCACATGTAATCGATATAATCACAGTATAATCAAGTGTAATCTCGAATTAAAATCTAATTTGTCGCCATTCTTTCTAGACGGATATTGGGAAAGCCAGAAGCAGAAATGCCAAAACGTGAGCTCATAGATGGGAAAAGAGAGATAAGAAAGTAGTCTGTGACGGACCATATTTCTCAAATATTTGTGTTTGTTTTTATTCAGAGTACGTTTAGCGGTCTGTTCGGGCCCGGATATCTGGACCGTACCCAGCCCAGCGTACTGAAAAAAAAGCTTTAAAAAGCAAGCTTGAAAAGCAAAATTGGGACAAATTATTAACTAATGTTGAAAAAAAAATTGCACGCTATCTGACCGGATTTAAAAATTTTAATGAAGCTGATAAAATATGAACAATTTTGACAATTTTCAATGGATATGACCACTGTTGTGCATAATCTGATTACAAAGTGATGAAATTATAGATTAGAATACGTTATAATCACCTCACAATGCAATTGATTAACATGCAAAGCACATAAAAATAATTTCAATTAACCTTTTGAATTATATAATCCGATAATCGTGTAATGAATTACAAACAATTCTTATTTAAACTTTTAAAACTTAATTACATTAATTTATAATCGATTATATGATTATTTCGATTACTTTTTAAATTATATAATCCAATTAACTTGTTGTGGATTACAAGATTAGTCTAAAAGTGCTATTACACGTAAAAATTCGAAGCGACAAAAATCGCCTGCGTTTTTTCGTTTTCTAAGCATTTCATTGGCTGTTCGAGAAGAGGCTTTACCATCATTTGGATTTCCAAGCATTTAATTGGCTCTTACTAGCAACTCGCTTCGTTCCACGCGTCAAAGACGCTCCCACACAAGAGAGTCGCGTACTTCTCCCGCAACTCCCTCTCTCCATAGGATTACATGGAGACGCCTGCAATTTGACGCCTGCAGCAGTACACGTGTAATAGCACTTTAATGATGAACGTGGTCGCAAACGTGTGAGTTCGGCAAAGCGGTGAATTTACTTTAAAGTTACTATATATTCAGTAAACACTACTTTTCTTCTTTATATTTTAAGCATACATTTCAACGGTAAGCGTAGTTATTCCTCTTTTGGTTATTTAAAACTTTCTTTTTTCTGAATTGCTCAGAAGTGGATAGTGGTAGCTGGGCTAACTATCGACATGACCAGTTCGGTCATTAAAGTTAGCACAGATTTCAACCCAGAAACTTTAACCCCTCATAATGAAATAGTCGATAGCCGGAACGTAAATCCAGAATTCAACAATAATAACAATATATTAGCACGGTCCTTAAATTCAGAGGAAGTTGTATTGCAAAAGGCAGCCGAAAATTACGGAAAAAATTTCACAATGTTCTTGCAAAGTGCGAATTCGGAAGCTATTCCAAAACGAAATCCCCGCGCTGTACAGACAGAAATAAAAACCCATATCGAACATGCAACGAGAATTCATAATGTCCGTTTTACACGAAAAGGAAGCTTAATTTTCATGACTGAAGATGTGAAATATGCTATCAGTATAGCAAAATTGACGTCGTTTCTGGGAGTCCCGGTGACCTCCAGAATAGTGTGGGAAAACATAACAAATCGATTTTTATTGTACAATATCCCAATAGATATACCGTTAGAAGAGAGTGCGAGTGAACTAGAGGACTGTAATAATATTCATACTCTCGAACTAAGAAGATTTTTGAAAAAAGGACAAACGAAAGAGACTTCTTCGATTTTAATAACAATACTCGGCACTCATTTACCTAAGGAAATTAAAATATGGTATAATTTACAACGAATAAAACAATTCATAGATCGACCGAGGCAGTGCGCCAATTGTTTCAAATATACGCACAACACAATTCGTTGCGCATCGCAACCTTTATGCCCTATTTGTGGAAAACAACATAACGATACCTGTCAAGATCCAGCCTCCTGTGTTAATTGTGGTGAGAACCATAGAGCAGATTCTACAGAATGTCCTTTTAGAGTTAAAGAAATTGAGTTTTTGCAATACAAATGTATGAACTTTTTATCGATCACAGAAGCCAGGCGTAAATATAAAATCGTAAACGATCAGAAAACATACAGTACAGTAGCAACTTCGTCAACCATACAACGCGATGATTTTCAAAAACTTTTTAAAAACCGAGCCAATTACATGCTGAAAATAATAGTGGACTCTTTTACTTTACAAATAAATACACTCATGGAAGCGTTTAATAATATCAAGTCTACGCCCGATACAATTCAAGATATGGAACAAGATGAAACTGCGGATAAAACGGCCATACAACAGAAAAATAAAAGAGAAGACCAACTAGAGCAACATTCCGACCCCAAAAAAATATGTTTAGGAAATGAGTTGAAGGACTTCGAAAAGATGAATAAAGCTAGTACCGCCAAAAATTCTCATAATAAAGGATCGGGTTGAGGGAGAGGAAGAAAATAGATCTATCCCCCCCCCCCCATTTTTCCCTCTTTATTTAGTTAGGTCACCTTATTGAAACAGAGTTTTTTATTCAATTACTATTTTTTTTTTCGTTTTTGAAGCGATCCTTTAGCCAATTTTTAAGCAGCTTTTCTTTTTCCATCCTTTTTCACTTATATATTTATGGACTTTAATTATTTGATTTTACAGTGGAATTGCCGAGGGTTTAAAAATAAAAAGCTATGGTTTCGCTGTAATAGTTTTAAAAATAGTTTAATTTGGGTCTTTCAGGAAACTTGGCTACAACCTACAGATAAGATACATATCACCAATAAAATCATTTTTCGTCAAGACAGACAATCTGGCCGAAGAGGTGGAGGTTTAATGATGGCAATAGATAAAAATATCCCGGCAGTAAAATATGATATTGATTCCCCACGTACAAATATCGAAGTTCAAAGCATAAAAATCTGGTGGCGTCAAAATTGGATAACCATAATTAATATATATTCAGCAAGGCCCTTTCAAGATTGGTCATGGTTAAGACATGAAATTAATAAATTAAATCAAAATTACATTATCCTAGGAGACTTCAATATAAACCTCTTGGATCTTCACTCTAACCAGAGAAATAGCAAG
Organism: Maratus speculifer; assembly: GCA_964019185.1. NCBI lineage: Eukaryota > Metazoa > Arthropoda > Arachnida > Araneae > Salticidae > Maratus > Maratus speculifer. The sequence continues at coordinate 430,927 of CAXHSM010001615.1, forward strand.
TTAGAAAATTTCATGTCCTGGGTGCACGATTCAAATGTAATACTTTTGAATACTGAAAACCCTACCCGGCTTAGCAACAGAAATCAATCTCTTTTAGATATTATCCTGATCTCTAATAATCTGTCTCATAATTTAAATTATTCTATTTTTCCCGATAATTACGGTTCAGATCATCATCCCATACAGTTAATTGACAAGTCACAAAAGTATAATAAAGACAACATTCATTCTATATACAAGTTTGTACAATGGGACAAGGTAAATAAAAATAGACGAAAAAGTACAGAATAATGAAATGAAAGATTTAAATGAAGCCTACAACCAAATTAATCTTGCTAAAGATCGCCATATCATCACTTTCAAACAAAAAGAGTATAGATTCCCCCCATGGTGGTCCATCAATACCAAAAGGCTGATTGCTCAAAAAAGAAGAGCTTACAATAAAGCACGCAGAAATTGTGATGTTCAACAATGGATAGAATATAAAAAAAATAGAAGCAAAAACGAAAAAAAGTATAAAAAAAGACAATCGGAACAACTGGACGAAAATCATTTCCGAAATTGGGAAAGGCGAAAAGTTATACACCATTATCAAAGAAAGACTTAAAAAAGAAAAACTATGAGTCTAATCAGAACAATCTACATTTTGACGGATGCGACATAGATAAAAAACAACAGGCCAACCTTTTAAGTACTGTCTTTCAAAATAAATACATCGAACAGTACATCCCTTATGATATGAGCCCAAATACTGAAGATAATTTCCAGTTCCGGATGGAAGATTTCAATCAGGCCCTCAAGAACAGTAAAGTTAAAACTCCTGGATATGACGGTATAAATGGTAATTTCTATAAAAAAAATTAATATAAACACCAAACAATGGATGCTTGCAAAATACAATGAAGTTTTAAATACGGGGATAATTCCTAATAGTTGGAAGGAAGTTATCATACTTCCAATAACAAAGCCGGGAAAAATCGCTGAAAATCCTATGAATTACCGTCCCATTTCTCTCACTGTTGATGCAAAAAAAATTTTCGAAAAAATGATCCTGCAATATATATTAGATAAGTGCATAGAAAAAAAGATATTTCATAAAAATCATTACGGTTTCATCCCATTCAAGGATTGCAATCAAGCAGTATACCACATTTATCACGATGCTAAAAGAGCAAAGATTTCAAACAAAAAAGGTTTTATTGTCGCTTTTGATATTGAGGGTGCCTATAATAATGTTGTGTGGGATGCTTTAATTTATAAACTAGCACAAATTGGAATAAATGGAAAAATTCTATATATTATCAAGTCCTTAATAGAAGATCAGCAGTTCGGTGGAGAGGGGTTTATTCCCTCCCCTTCAAGCTCAATCGTGGCCTTTTGCAAGGTAGTATACTGTCAGCAATTCTCTTTACTATATATCTGGCGGATGTATTTGAGATATTCGACACCAATATAACTTGCGTTAATTATGCGGACGATATCTATATCTATGGCTATCATGATAATATACAATATATACATTCCCTTATCCAGGATAACATAGACTGGTTCACTGGCTTCAGTATTGGGGTCTTACGATAAATCCCGGTAAAAGTAATATTTTGAGTATCAACGTACCAACTGAAACAGAGGATAACATCTTAAAAATCGGAGGAGAAGAAATACCATGTAAAAAAAATATGCGCATCCTCGGATACATAATTAACAATAGGCTCAATCACGTAGATCACTTAAACATGCTGGGAAATAAAATCAATGTTCAATTAAATTATTTAAAATTTATTGGCTACTTCGGCAAGAGGAAGTACTACTAAACAGCTATTACAATTATATCAAAGTCTGGGTCAAAGTATTCTTGAAGGCAACCCCCGCATTTTATCAGAGGCCTCTAAACAAGAACAGCACAGAATGCAAATAATGCATAATAAAGGACTCAGATGGGCTACAGGACTCAATAAATGGTGTCCCATTCCAGTACTACTACATGAAAGCAAGACACAGAGTTTACATCGTCGCTTAAAATATCTAGCTATAAAGCAGAATATTACAAGTCTTAAATATAAAAAGTATCAAACAAACATCACAAGTACAGCTATAGATATCGAAGCTAATAAATTACTTCGGTATAAATCTAATATCAATAAAATAATTCACTATGAATGGAATACACTAGAGAAAAAACACCGGCATAATTTTTTACGTTTCTGGATCATCAACAAAAAGAATTTCGATCAAGATATATTAGCGAAGTATATTAATGGCGCTATTGATGAATTGGGGAACAGCGATATCATTTTAGCATCCGATGCTTCTAAAACTCCATCTGCCACGACGATCGGGGTAGTAAATAAAAACACCAATGAAGCTCAAAGATTTCAAATACCCTCTATAAACTCAGTTTTCACGGCTGAAGCTATGGCGGTCTACATCGATATTAAGCTATATACTGTGACTGAAGGTAGATATCATGTTTTTACGGATTCATTGAGTTTAATTCAAGCTTTACGTTCACTCAATAGAAAATCGCCTGCGATAATTAGTCAAATTAATCATCTCATAACACTAAAAGAAAACGAAAACATTCACATACAAATATGGTGGATACCAGGTCATAGTAATATAAATATTAATGAATTGGCTGACAGAATCGCTGCCTCTACAAGTGCTTTCACTTTTTACATACCCTGGATAGCGCCGGAAGACTGGATTCAAAATATTAAGTACTAGCTGTTCTACCCGGCGTTGCTCGGGTTCATCAAAAAATAGCAAGAATTGCGAAAAAACTTTAAAAATCATAATAAAAACCTTGAAAATTTTAAAAAATGCTGCACGAATTTCGTCTAAACTTCGTTGAAAAGAGCTAGAAAATTGAAGTTGGATTATTTTTACTAATGTGGAAAAATCTTACAAATCGCAAAAAACATTAAAAATCTCATAAAAATATAAAACAAAATTCAAAAATTCTGTTTCAAAATTCGAATAAACTTTGAAGAAAAGAGATCAGAATTTAATAAATTCGGCCAAAAATTGAACCTCTAAAAAATCGAAGTGGGTCGCGAAGAAACGTAAACATCGCTTTAAAAATGGCAAAATTTTCAAAAATCACGGAACTGAAAATTTACTCTACTTGGATAAATGTTTTGAATCTAATTAATTTGATAATGTAAAAAGCATTGAAATACGAAAAAAACTGCTAAAAAATCGCAATAAAAATCTTTAATCGCACAGGAGAAAATTTATCATATTAGCGAAGAAATTAAAAACCAAATTCCTTTTCCGTATCTAAAAAAAATCGCCGTAAACTCAAAAAAAAAAAAACCAAAAAAAAAACATACTGCATTAAAAATTGCTGTAGATCAAAATAAGAGAGCAAAATAAATACCGTAAAGGATAAAAGTTTGAAACCAAACTGTTATTAGTCTAGAAATTTAAAATCGAATTCCTTTAAAACGTGTTAAGAAAAAAAAAAAAAAAAAAAAAAAAAAAAAAGACTGAGAAAGCCCAAAAATTGCATTGAAAATTGTAATGAAAGTCCTAAAACATTAAAAAATCCCTAGGGTAAAAATTCACTGTTATAATATAAAATATTGTAATCAAGAAATTAACCATACTAACCAAAAAGTTTGAAATCGAAATCTATTTCCGGATGTAAAAAAATCGCCACGGAACTTGAAGAATGGCTAAAAATTACATTGAAAATTGTATTAAAAATAGCTAAATATTTGGAAGTCAATGCTTAAAAAAATAATATTAAGGCAGAGGGGGGGGGGGGGAATTATGATCGAAATCATTCATAAATTACAAAATGTAGGCATGGAACGCCAAAACTATATTAAGAGATAAAACATTGCATTCGAAACATAACTACATTAAACAAAATGTTTGATATCAAAATTGGTTTCTGAATGGCAGAAAATCGCCAAGGAACTTAAAAAAATGGCTAAAAATCGTATCGAAAACTATATTAAAAATCGCTGAATATTTAAAAGTCATGGCTGTAAAAATTTAATATTCAGTCGAAAATATTGTAATCGGAAATCGTTCATGAATAAGGAAAAGTCAACACGTAACACCTAAAATCCCCCAAACTAACTAAAAATTACATTGAATATCGCATTAGAAATTGGCAAAATTCATAAAAGCGTGGAGAACAAATTGTACTATTTATGCTAAAAGTTAGAAACCGAAATTCTTTTACCGATGTCAACAACTGTCACAGAACTTGAAAAATCACTATAAAACAGATTAAAAATCAGTAAAATTCAAAAATCCGGACAAAATTTGCCATAGTAAGATAAACATTTATATTAAATTCCTGCGGACATAATTTACCATAATGGGACAAAACGTTGAAATCTGAACTCTTTCATTATTTAAAAAATATCGACACAAAACTTGCTAAATATTTTATGAAAATACACAAAAAATCTGAATCATTGATGTCAAAATTTACTACATTAAGCTACAAATTATTTAAAAATTTCTTTTCCAATTGTGAAAAAATCGCCGTGGACTCGAAAACATCTAAAATTTGTATTCAAAAATTCATTACAAATCGTTTCAAATTTAAAAATAGCGGGGGACAACATTTACATTAATAGAGTAAAATAATGTAATCTGAATTATTTCTTAAATACGAATGAAAAAATCGGCGCAAAGCGTGAGAAATAATGAAAACATTTCTAAAAATTGCATTAAAAAATCACTAAATTTCAAAATTCGTAAATGAAGTGTAAATGTTTGAAATTAATTTCCTTTTCGAAATTTCAAAAAATAGCCGTGAGATTCAAAAAACCAATACAAAACCATTGAAAAATTCATTAAAAATCGCTAAATGTAAATACATCCCGTGAATAAAAAAATATTCTAGTCGTGTAAAACGTAGCAACCATTCTTTTTTTACATGAATTACAAAAAAAATCGACGTAGAACACAAAATATATCAAAAATCACATTGAAAATCGACAAAATTAAAAAAAGGTAAATGGTGAAATTTACTATATTAGGCTAAAAGTTTGAAACCAAAATAATTTTTTAATTGTTAAAACACCACTGTGGTGGGGATAGAAAAAAATAGTACTAAATCGCATTAAAAAGTTCATTAAAAACGCATTGAAAAATGCACTAAATATCGCTAGTTATTTTTTAAATCGCAATAATCAGAATTTTATCAAACGGATAAAACATTCTAATCGGAAATCTGAACTATTTGATTATCCGGTTGACCAAGAAACTATCTGGGTCAAACCATAAGATTAAACTACAATAATGGCGGATCGTAAATTCCATATTCACTTGACATTAAACATGTTACATATGTTTGTTACGTCATCAAGTGGTTTTTACTTCTTATTTTTATATGTATTTGTATTAATGTTTTTCTAAATTATCTCTTCTTTCATTATTTAACATAAAAATTACATCTATTTGCATAATTTGGCGAAATTAGTCGACAGGATAATCACGTAGTAAAAGGAAATCCTTTATAGATAATAAAAAATCGACACGGAACACAACAATTCTTGAAAAATCACGTTAAAAATCTCTAAAATTATATTAGATTAAAAGTTTGAAATCAATTTTTACTTCCGAATATCAAAAAATCACCATAAAACTCGAAAATTTTCTAAAAATTGCATTGCATTAAAAATCACTAATATTAAAAAATCACAGGGGTCAAAATTTACTCTAATAGGGTAAAGCGTTGTAATTGGAAATATCTCATGAATGACAAAAATCTGACATCAAACGCAAAAAATCTCGAAAAATCGCATTAAAATTAGCTGAAATTCATAAATCTTAACAGCTAAAATTTAATACATCAGCCTGAAAGTTTTAAGCAAAATTCCTTTTACTAATGTCGAATAATAGCGGCAAAATTTACATTAAATAATTCACTAAAAATCCAACATCGTTGCACGAAATCCAAATAAATTATATTGAAAAGAGAACAAAATTCACTAATTTAGGTCGAAAGAATGAAACCGCTTTCCTTTTTGCTAATGTGGAAAAATCGCCTCGAAACCCACTAAAATTCGCATATGAATTAAATTAAAAACACTGAAAATCGGCCTTCAAGGTGTAAAATTTCATACATAACTTCGTGCAGCGGTCTCGCCAGAGCATCGCCAGTACTTTAAAAATTTGAACATGCGTTATAAACTACCTTAAAGTGTAAAACAGATCTCCTTATTACATTTCCTAATTTTGTTCGCGCCCCTCCTTTCACGCACCCTGAAATGTGTCACACCATTCTTTGTTTACATTTTTTATCATGTATTATAAACCATTTTAAAATTTAAAATAAATCACATTGTTATATTTCCAAATTTTAACAAAATCGCTTTCTGTTAGTTTCATTTTTCACCACCAGCTAGCGCACTCTATTCTTCAAAAACTTTATCAAAACGATACTCTGTTAAACAACCTATCAGGTGATATATTACTCGAGGGGGTAGCGGTCTTAAGCAAGAATTTAAGATATTTTATGAAATTGCTATTCGAAAATAGTGGTAACTAAATTTGACATTTTAGGTACATTTCGCAAAAAAATACTACTTATTGCATTCTCAACAGCTCAAGATTTTGATAGAACAACTATGGAAAAAAAAAAATAGATGCTAAACGCAAAAAATCTTGAAAAAGCGTTAAAAATCATATTGAAAATTGCATTAAAAATCGTTAAAATCTAAAATTCGTAACAAACACAAAATTTAGGGCTAAAAGTTTGAAACGGTTTTCTTTTTATCAATCTCAAAAAAAAAAAAAAAAAAAAAAAAAAAAACGCAAAATGAGAAAAAACATTAAAAATCGCATTAAAAATTCGTTAAAAATTAAAAAATCGCTGTACAAATTCCGAATGAACTTTGCTGAAAAGAGAAAAAAAATTGCTATATTGGGTTAAAAGAATGAAACCGTATTTCTTTCACTAATGGGATAAAACTGCAAAAAGAACGCTAAAAGTCGCCTAAAAAATTATTAAAAAAAATCTAATCAAAAAATTGAAAATCGGGCTTCGAGGTGCAAAACTACATGTATAAAAGTACCTTCCCTCCACATTTTGTAATTCTACGTACAGCAGACTCTTCAGAACAGCGCTGACACACACACAAACTTGTCTCTTTATTATTATAGATTTTAAAAAATAGCGTTCTATTAGTTCCATTTTCCACCACCAGGTAGAGCACGTTATTCTTCAAAAACTTTATCAAAACCATGCTCTGTTAAATAACCTATCAGGTGATATATAACTCGAGGGGGTAGCGGTCTTAAGCAAGAATTTAAGATAGTTTATGAAATTGCTATTCGAAAATAGTGATACCTAAATTTTTGACATTTTAGGTAGATTTCACAAAAAAATACTACTTATTGCATTCTCAACAGCTCAAGTTTTTGATAGAACAACTATGAAAAAAATAGATGCTAAACGCAAAAATCTTTAAAAAACGTTAAAAATCGCATTGAAAATCGCATTGAAAATCGTTAAAATCTAAAACTCGTAACAAACACAAAATTTAGGGCATTAGGCTAAAAGTTTAAAACGATTTTCTTTTTATCAATCTCAAAAAATAGCCGCAAACTGAGAAAAAACACTAAAAATCGCATTAAAAATTCGTTAAAAATTCAAAAATCGCTGTAAAAATTTCGAATAAACTTTGTTGAAAAGAGAAAAATATTGCTATTTTGGGTTAAAAGAATGAAACCGTATTCCTTTCACTAATGGGATAAAACCTCAAAAATAACGCTAAAAATCGCCTAAAAATTATTTAAAAAAAATCTAAACAAAAAATCGAAAATCGGGCTTCGAGGTGCAAAACTACATGTAAAAAAGTACCTTCCCTCCAATTTTTGTAACTCTACGTGCAGCAGTCTCTTCAGAACAGCGCTGACAGACAAACATCCTTCTCTCTTTATTATTATAGATAGAAGATAGACTAGCTGTTCTGCCCGACGTTGCCCGGGTTCATCAAAAAATAGCAAGAATTGCGAAAAAACTTTAAAAATCATAGTAAAAACCTCAAAAATTTTTTTAAATGCTGCACGAATTTCGTCTAAACTTCGTTGAAAAGAGATGGGCTAGAAAATTGAAGTTGGATTATTTTTACTAATGTGGAAAAATCTTACAAATCGCAAAAAACATTAAAAATCTCATAAAAATATAAAATAAAATTCAAAAATTGTGTTTCAAAATTCGAATAAACTTTGAAGAAAAGAGATCAGAATTTAATAAATTCGGCCAAAAATTGAACCTCCAAAAAATCAAAGCGGGTTGCGAAGAAACGTAAACATTGCTTTAAAAATGGCAAAATTTTCAAAAATCACGGAACTCAAAATTTACTCTACTTAGATAAATGTTTTGAATCTAATTAATTTGATAATGTAAAAAGCACTGAAATACGAAAAAAACTGCTAAAAAATCGCAATAAAAATCTTTAATCGCACAGGAGAAAATTTATCATATTAGCAAAGAAATTAAAAACCGAATTCCTTTTCCGTATCTGAAAAAAATCGCCGTGAACTAAAAAAAAAAAAAGCATACTGCATTAAAAATTGCAGTTGATCAAAATAAGAGAGCAAAACAATTACCGTAAAGGATAAAAGTTTGAAACCAAACTGTTATTAGTCTAGAAATTTAAAATCGAATTCCTTTAAAACGTGTTAAAAAAAAAAAAAAAAAAAAAAAAAAAAAAAGACTGAGAAAGCCCAAAAATTGCATTGAAAATTGTAATGAAAGTCCTAAAACATTAAAAAATCCCTAGGGTAAAAATTCACTGTTATAATATAAAATATTGTAATCAAGAAATTAACCATATTAACTAAAAAGTTTGAAATCGAAATCGATTTCCGTATGTAAAAATATCGCCACGGAACTTGAAGAATGGCTAAAAATTACATTGAAAATTGCTTTAAAAATAGCTAAATATTTGGAAGTCAATGCTTAAAAAAATAATATTAAGGCAGAGGGGGGGGGGGGGGGGGTTAAGATCGAAATCATTCATAAATTACAAAATGTAGGCGTGGAACGCCAAAATCATATTAAAAAATAAAACATTGCATTCGAAACATAACTACATTAAACAAAATGTTTGATATCAAAATTAGTTTCTGAATGGCAGAAAATCGCCAACGAACTTAAAAAAATGGCTAAAAATCGTCTGCTTAGCACTGCCACTAGCACTCTTACCTTCTCTTATCCTGAATCTTTTTTTATCAAATTCGGACATCAAAAACTATATTAAAAATCGCTGAATATTTAAAAGTCATGGCTGTAAAAATTTAATAGTCAGTCGAAAATATTGTAATCGGAAATCGTTCATGAATAAGGAAAAGTCAACACGGAACACCTAAAATTCCCCAAACTAACTAAAAATTACATTGAACATCGCATTAGAAATTGGCAAAATTCATAAAAGCGTGGAGAACAAATTGTACTATTTATGCTAAAAGTTAGAAACCGAATATGGACACGGAACACATCAATTCTTGAAAAACCGCGTTAAAAGTCTCTAAAATTATATTAGATTAAAAGTTTGAAATCAATTTTTACTTCCGAATATCAAAAAATCACCATAAAACTCGAGAAATTTCAAAACATTGCATTGAAAAGTGCATTAAAAATCACTAATATTAAAAAATCATGCGGTCAAAATTTACTCTAATAGGGTAAAACGTTGTAATTGGAAATATTTCATGAATGAAAAATATCCGACATCAAACTCAAAAAATCTCGAAAAATCGCATTAAAATTAGCTGAAATTCATAAATCTTAACAGCTAAAATTTAATACATCAGCCTGAAAGTTTTAAACAAAATTCCTTTTACTAATGTCGAAAGATAGCGGCAAAATTTACATTAAATAATTCACAACCAAATCCAAACATCGTTGCACGAAATCCACATAAATTATATTGAAAAGAGAACAAAATTCACTAATTTAGGTCGAAAGAATGAAACCGCTTTTCTTTTCGCTAATGTGGAAAAATCGCCTCGAAACCCACTAAAATTCGCATATGAATTAAATTTAAAAAACTGAAAATCGGCCTTCAAGGTGTAAAATTTCATACATAACTTCGTGCAAGCCGTCTCTCCAGAGCATCGTCAGTACTTTAAAAATTTTAACATGCGTTATAAACTACCTTAAAGTGTAAAACAGATCTCCTTGTTACATTTCCTAATTTTGTTCGCGCCCCTCCTTTCACGCACCCTAAAATGTGTAACACTATTCTTTGTTTACATTTTTTATCATGTATTATAAACCATTTTAAAATTTAAAATAAATCACATTGTTATATTTCCAAATTTTAACAAAATCGCGTTCTGTTAGTTCCATTTTTCACCACCAGCTAGCGCACTCTATTCTTCAAAAACTTTATCAAAATGATACTGTGTTAAACAACCTATCAGATGATATATTACTCGACGGGGTAGCGGTCTTAAGCAAGAACTTAAGATATTTTATGAAATTGCTATTCGAAAATAGTGGTAACTAAATTTTTGACATTTTAGGTAAATTTCGCAAAAAAAAAATACTCCTTATTGCATTCTCAACAGCTCAAGATTTTGATAGAACAACTATGAAAAAAATAGATGCTCAACGCAAACAATCTTGAAAAAGCGTTAAAAATCACATTGCAAATCGCATTAAAAATCGTTAAAATCTAAAATTCGTAACAAACACAAAATTTAGGGCTAAAAGTTTGAAACCGTTTTCTTTTTATCAATCTCAAAAAAAAAAAAAAAAAAAAAAAAAAAAAACGCAAAATGAGAAAAAACACTAAAAATCGCTTTAAAAATTCGTTAAAAATTCAAAAATCGCTGCAAGAATTCCGAATAAACTTTGCTGAAAAGAGAAAAAAAAAATGCTATATTGGGTTAAAAGAATGAAACCGTATTTCTTTCACTAATGGGATAAAACTGCAAAAAGAACGCTAAAAATCGCCTAAAAAAATTATCAAAAAACATCTAATCAAAAAATTGAAAATCGGGCTTCGAGGTGCAAAACTACATGTATGAAAGTACCTCACCTCCACATTTTGTAACTCTACGTACAGCAGACTCTTCAGAACAGCGCTGACACACACACAAACTTGTCTCTTTATTATTATAGATTTAAAAAAATAGCGTTCTATTAGTTCTATTTTCCATCACCAGGTAGAGTACTCTATTCTTCAAAAACTTTATCAAAACCATACTCTGTTAAATAACCTATCAGGTGATATATAACTCGAGAAGGTAGCGGTCTTAAGCAAGAATTTAAGATAGTTTATGAAATTGCTATTCGAAAATGGTGGTATCTAAATTTGTGACATTTTAGATAGATTTCACAAAAAAAAAATACTACTTATTGCAATCTCAACAGCTCAAGTTTTTGATAGAACAACTATGAAAAAAATAGATGCTAAACGCAAAAATCTTTAAAAAACGTTAAAAATCGCATTGAAAATCGCATTAAAAATGATTAAAATCTAAAAATCGTAACAAACACAAAATTTAGGGCATTAGGCTAAAAGTTTAATACGATTTTCTTTTTATCAATCTCAAAAAAATAGCCGCAAAATGAGAAAAAACACTAAAAATCGCATTGAAAGTTCGTTAAAAATTCAAAAATCGCTGTACAAATTCCGAATAAACTTTGTTGAAAAGAGAAAAAAAAAATGCTATTTTGGGTAAAAAGAATGAAACTGTATTTCTTTCACTAATGGGATAAAACCGCAAAAATAACGCTAAAAATCGCCTAAAAAAATTATTAAAAAAATCTAAACAAAAGATCGAAAATCGGGCTTCGAGGTGCAAAACTACATGTAAAAAAGTACCTTCTCTCCAAATTTTGTAACTCTACGTGCAGCAGTCTCTTCAGAACAGCGCTGACAGACAAACATCCTTCTCTTTATTATTATAGATAGATAGAAGAAGATAGAAGATAAGTAACAATAGCCGGGTTACCATGTAAAGCGCATAAAATTGCTATTTTGTTGTAATCCCACCAATGTGGTGCGTATATGACATCAGGTGTCTATTTCTCTGGCAGAATCTTCTAATTTGGCAAAAAATTAAGCAATTAAAATAAATTATGAATAAAAGAAATATGATTTAATGGTTGGTTTACAATAAAGGGAAATCAATCTGATCGCCAAGGGCGGCTAGTTTACTGTATTTGGGTAAAACACTATAGTCGGAAATCATTCACGAATGATTAAAAAATCGGCGAAAAGCGTAGAAAATCAAAATCTCGAAAAATCGTATTAAATATAGAGACATAGAAAAATAAAATACATTTTGCTAGGGTATATAAGGGTAAAACAATGCAATTGGAAAACTTTCATGAATGGCAAAAAAATTGACGCAAAATGTAAAAAATAAAAAATAAAAAATAAAAAATAAAAAAATGCATTACAAATTGCTAAATTTCAAAATTCGTAAATGGCAAAATTTTTTTAAAGAGTAAGGGTAAAAATTTGAAATTAAATTTCTTCTACAAATTCTAAAAAATAGCCGTGAAATTCTAAAAACCACTAAAAAATCATTGAAAAATTTATTAAAAATCGCTAAATGTAAATGCATCCCGAGAATAAAAATTTATTGTAGTCGGGTATAACGTAGTAATCTCATTTTTCATGAATTACAAAAAAGTCGACGCAGAACACAAAATGTATCCGAAAATCACTTTGAAAATAGACAAAATTTTAAAAATGTAGATGGTGAAATTTACTAAATTAGTCTAAAAATTTTAAACCAAATACTTTTTTTAATTGCTTAGACATTACTGTGGGGATCGAAAAAATGGTACTAATCGCATTAAAAAGTTAATTAAAAATAGCAATGAAAACTGCATTAACCCTTTGCGGGGCAGGGCAAATTCATTGCTTAAGTATTGAAATTAATGACTGACACCGGAATTCGAAAACAATTTTATTTGTAAATGCGAAAACGCTGCATTTGGCGCATTCAATAAACCGTAATTTTCTTTAACAAAATTCTGGTGCGAATGTGGAGTTTGGGAATTAAAATTAAGTGGTATATCTCTGAAACCGCCGCCCCTCAAAGGGTTAAAAACGCACTAAAAATGCACCAAAAATCGCTAGTTAATTTTAAAAATCGCAGTAATCAAAATTTTCTCAAATGGATAAAACATTCTAATCGGCAATCAGTACTATTTGATTATCTGGTCGGTCAAGAATCTAATTGCCAAACCATAAAATTAAACGCCAATTATGGCTGATCGTAAATGTCACATTCACTTGACATTAAACACGTTACACAGATTTGTTACGTCATCAAGTGATTTTTACTTCGTTGTTTTATTTGTATTTTTATTAATGTTTTTCTAATTTATTTGCCCTTTCATTATTTAACATAAAAATTACATCAATTTGCATACTTTGGCGAGTCGTTTGATAATTTATGTAATTTGGCGAAATTGATCGACAGCATAATCAAGTATTACACGCAAATCTTTTATGTATGATAAAAAATCGACTCGGCACGCGAAAAATCTGTTAAAAAATGCATTAAAAATCTCTAAAATTACATACGATTAAATGTTTAATAATCAATTTTTATTACAAATATTAAAAATTACCATAGAACTCGAAAAAAAAAAAACCCCGCTAAAAATCTCATTGAAAAATGCATAAAAAATCACTAATATTTAAAAATAGCCGGATTAAAAATTTATTCTAATAGGGTAAAACAATGTAATCGGAGATATTTCATGAATGACGAAAATTCGACATCAAGCGCAAAAAATCTCGAAAAATCGCATTAAAAATCGCTGAAATTCATGAATCTTAGAAGACAGCACCTTTCGAAAGGGGCGATTTCCCCGTTCACGAAAATTTAGTTGGCGCCAAATTTATACTACCAACATCATTTTTGGTCTATCACAAAAAAAAGTTCGAAGGGGGGAGGGCGCCAAATTGAAACTTTGGGTCGGGTGAAGTTTTATCTTCGCATGCCTATGTTAGTAGTCAAAATTTAGTACATTAAACTAAAAGTTTGAGTCTAAATTCCTTTTACTAATATCAAAATACAGTGCAAAATACGAAAAAAAAAAAACATTAAAAATTGCACTAAAAAATTCACTAAAAATCCAAAAGTCATTACGCGAAATCCAAATAAATTATATTGAAAAGAGAACAAAATTCATTATATTAGGTTAAAAGGATGAAACCGCATTCTTTTTGCTAATGGGGAAAAACCGCCTCGAAACATTATGAAAACCTGCTAAAAATCAACTAAAAATTATATTAAAAAATCAAAAATCGGCCTTCGAGGTGCTAAACTTCATATATAGAGGAACTTACCACCAAAATTTTGTAGCTCTTCGTGCAGCAGTCTCTCCAGGACATCGTCGGCGTTTAAAATTTTTTAGTATGTATTACACTGTACTCCCGATTATCCGTGTGCGGATTATCCGTTTTGCGGATTATCCGTGCAGCCCAAAAATTTAAATTTTCTCGTTTTTTCCTGTTCTCATTCAGGAGCGAAAAAAAAGAAAAGAAAAAGAAAGAAAAAAAAACTGCGTTTAACGTGACAGATCGTGATGGAATGAGATTTAATAATTTTGTAAATCAGGGGCGCCATTTGGGGGTGGCTGGGGGGGAAATGCCCCCCCCCTCAAGAAATTTCATTTCTTAGAATTTACCAATAGTGAGCCCTCAAAGTGGCCTAAAAATGCATAGAAACCATGAATTTTAGGGTGTCTGCCCCCCCCCCCCCCCAAGAAAAATGTGAAATGGCGCCTCTGTTCTAAACGCTGTTTTTGGATTACCTTGTAAGACTAGCATCTAGGAAGGGAAAAAGGACAAAGCAAAACGGGTTTCTTTTGCGACAAACAAATGCAATGGTCTCTTTCAGTAGCAGGTGCAAGCGTGTAACAGGTGACAGTTGCTAAGCTGATAAAGAAAAAGAGATTTGTTTTAATCCTTTTTCCCCCCTCCTTTTTTTTCACTCCCCATACATTCTTTCGTTTCTTCGAACCCCGGATGAACCATTTCGTGTTCTTATCGCCAGTTACTAAGAGTGTGTTTTGTATTGACTGTTGTCAGAGCTGTTTATTTTTTCCGTGTGTTTAATAACTTTTTCAGAATGAGTGAATTTACACAGCCTCCGAAACGGCGCAAAAGAGTTTTAACAATTAAACAAAAACTGGATGCAATTTCTAGGCTTGAAAAAGGAGAATCTGTCCAAAAATTAGCTTTGGAGTTAGATGTTGGCATACAGACTGTACGAGACTTCAGAAAACAAAAGCAGAAATTGATGGAATTTACTCGTGATTGTGATAGTGGAGCAGCTTCAACGACAAGAAAAGCAGTTAAAAAATCATCTTTTGAAACCCTTGATGCTTGCATGATTCAGTGGGTGAAGCAAAAACGATCAGAAGGCATTCCCATCTCTGGTCCTATATGCTTAGAGAAAGCATTGTTTTTTCACAAGGCTTTAGGCATTGAAGCCCCATTTAATGCATCTTCAGGTTGGCTGACTCGGTTTAAAAAACGTTATGGTATTAGAGAAGTACAATTAAAAGGAGAACAGTTAAGTGCAGATTATTCAGCTGCCGATTCATTTATTAAAGAATTTGATGAGTACAGGAAAAAAGAAGAATTGTCTCTCGATCAAATTTTTAATGCTGATGAGACCGGTATGTACTGGAAATGCCTCCCAACTAAAACATTAGCATCCCAAGAAGAGAAAGAAACTCCAGGTTTTAAAACTTCAAAGCAGAGAGTAACTGTGATGTGCTGTGCAAACGCCTCCGGAACATTCAGGTTGAAACCCCTTGTTATAGGAAAGTCTAAAAATCCTAGATCTTTCGGGAAGAATTTTGAAAACAAAATACCTGTTCATTATTATTCTCAATCATCATCTTGGATGGATACCGACTTGTTTAGAAGGTGGTTTCATGACAAATTTGTACCACAAGTGAGCGAGTGGCTACGAAAAAAAGGTCTACCCAAAAAAGCAGTTCTTTTAATTGACAATGCGCCATGCCATCCGGATGATATTTCGTCATGTGATGGAGATATTTTTGTAAAGTTCTTGCCTCCAAACGTAACTTCACTCATCCAGCCAATGGACCAAGGAGTTATCTCAACAATGAAGCGCATCTACAGAAGAAATCTTTTGAGACTGCTATTGGAAGAAGATGAAAATCTCGTTAAATTTTGGAAGAAGCTCACGATTTTTGATGCAGTGCAGCTTATTGCTGAAGCTTGGGATGAAATACAAAACTCGACGTTGCATCATGCTTGGAAAAAATTGATGCCTGGGGTCATACATGCAGATAATTCTGCAAACAGAAATACTAAAATACAAGCTTCTGAAATTGTTGAAATTATTTCTGATTTTGATGGATTTCAAAATGTTGATGAAGAAAATGTAGAAGATTGGATGAACGAAGATGAAAACGAAAAAGGCTATAAAATTCTTTCAGATCAAGGAATAGTGGATGCAGTTTCAGGCGAGCAAAGCGAAGTCAAAGAACAGGAAGAGAGTGAAGATGAACATGATGCAACAAGTGTGAGTCACGAAACAGCACTGAAGTGCGTAGATCAACTGTTAGACTACATGGGTCATCATAATACTAATTTCGAATTCAATGATGTCATATCTGTGCGCAATGTTCGCCAAATTATAAGGAAAAATGCCACGTTGGCTCGCAGACAAACAAATATAACAGACTTCTTCCAGAAAAGCAACTGACAGTAAATATGTAAGTACAAGTTATGTAAGTACAAGTGTTAAGTACATGTAATGGTATATGTAAGTACAAGTGTATTAAGTTATGGCAAATTTTATTACATATTTCATTACTAATACTTAATGTATTACTTTTTTGTATTAGCAGAGTATCGTAATTAAACCCGAAGTATTTTATATACCACTGTGTACTTTACTTATATCCTCCAAATATACACACTCTTCTGCGTGTTTGATCATTTTCGGATTATCCGTGTTTTTCGATTATCCGTGTGCACCCGTGCATTAATTAGCACGGATAATCGGGAGTACAGTGTATAAGCTATCTTAAAGTTTCAAACAGGCCTTCTTGTTACATTTCCTAATTTTGTACGCACCCTGAAATATGTTACACCATTTTTTTTTAATTTTTTATCATGTATTATAAACAATCTTACAGTTTAAAACAAATCATATTGTAAGATTTCCCAATTTTAACAAAATTGCTGTCTATTGATTCCATATTTCACCACCAGAAAGCGCACTCTATTCTTATCAAAACTATATCTAAACGAAACTCCATTAAAATACCTATCAGGAGATATATTACTCGAGGGGGTGGCGGTCTTAAGCAAGAATTTAAGATATTTTATGAAATTGCTTTTCGAAAATAGTGGTACCTAAATTTTTGACATTTTAGGTAGATTTCGCAAAAAAAATACTACTTATTGCATTCTCAACAGCTCAAGTTTTTAATAGAACAACTATGAAAAAAATAGATGCTAAACGCAAAAATCTTTAAAAAAACGTTAAAAATCGCATTGAAAATCGTTAAAATCTACAAATCGTAACAAACACAAAATTTAGGGCATTAGGCTAAAAGTTTAAAACGATTTTCTTTTTATCAATCTCAAAAAATAGCCGCAAAATGAGAAAAAACACTAAAAATCGCATTAAAAATTCGTTAAAAATTCAAAAATCACTGTACAAATTCCGAATAAACTTTGTTGAAACGAGAAAAAAAAGTTGCTATTTTGGGTTAAAAGAATGAAACCGTATTCCTTTCACTAATGGGATAAAACCGCAAAAATAACGCTAAAAATCGCCTAAAAAAATTATTTTAAAAAATCTAAACAAAAAATCGAAAATCGGGCTTCGAGGTGCAAAACTACATGTAAAAAAGTACCTTCCCTCCAAATTTTGTAACTCTACGTGCAGCAGTCTCTTCAGAACAGCGCTCACAGACAAACATCCTTCTCTCTTTATTATTATAGAAGATGAAACTAAGGCTGACCAACTAAACGATTGGGAAATGTATAAATCCAACAAGAATATACGTTATGGAGGTTACTCTAAGGATTATCATCATCATAAATTATCTCGAAGTAAAGGCACTATCTACAGTAGATTTTTAACGCGAACTGTTCTAACCAAAGACAGATTGAGCAAGTTTAAACGCACATCAAATTCGGATTGCAGCTTTTGCACAGGGTGTAAACAAACCGAGGATCATTTAGTCTTTCAGTGTCGCATGTTTGCGGGTTCTAGGAACAAACTTTGGAGAGAATTCAATATACCTACGGATTGTTCATACGACGAACTGTTCGAAAAAGCAGCTACAAATAGACATTTCATGCTACAATTAGCAAAATACCTACAGATTCTTCATACTGCGTGTCCAACCTATGTGTAAACAAACTTTAATATATGCTCAATCCCTGTAGTCTGTGTTACAGACAGACCATGGACGTGGTAAAAACTGCTTACAGATCATGTTAGTATACAAAACTATCTCATGGAAAATGAGATAAGAGACAGAGAGAGAGAGAGAGAGATTATTCTAATTACGTTTTTAATCAGTGTTTATTTTAAAGAGTGACCCAGGGTAGAGTAGAGGTCTGCACGGGCCGAAAATTCCGGGCCCGTGCCCGGCCCAGCCTGTTTTAAAACTCAAAAGTTCGGCTCGGCGCGGATCGTACAGAAATCTGTGAAAACAGGCGTTACCCGTTCTGGCCCGACACAATTTCTATTATTTCTAAAAAAATCAGATTTTTATCATATAATAAAAAATTTTTTTTTAAAGACTACTGCATATACACTATATGGCCATTGATTATTGGACACTTGCGATTTTAGACATTTTACTAAATATCTAGAAAAATACATGAGGAATCATCTCGAAACTCTTAGTGTATAAATATAATAGTATACGTCATACATCTCCGTGAAGATTTTTTACCGAAACTCCATAGGGGACCGTCAACAAATAAAAAAAAAAATGAATATCTTTTGAATAACCCTGTCAAAACTAATGTAGCAAAAGCGCTCAAATTCTAGATTATGATTGAATGCCTTATTGTAATACACTGTGTTCATTTTTATGCAAATAGTATGCATACTCGCAGAGTAATTAAGGTTTGTATAAAAATGGTCCCAAATTTTTCCAAGTTTTTCCCTTATAATTTTCAGAGTTCTTAATATAAAATAATATTTTTTTCAGAAAATATGACAAACAACACTGCACACAGTACCCTGTAATCAGAATTAAAAAATAATAAAAATTGTATGAAAAATGAGTAGGTTTACTAAATAATTTTTTACTGCGCATGCGTCAAAGATATCGAAATTTCATCAGCATATTATGTTAGCTAAATGTATAGAGCAACTTTTGTACAAGTCTCAAAATCATAGCTTGAAAATTCTGAAAGTAATCGTCTATAGAAAAAGGACAAAATCCGTTGTTTCCAAAATGAAGCAAAAAAATGAGGGATTTTATCCAAATGTAGTAGTACATCCCGTATTGTGTATTCTATATTGACACTAAACAACGAATATATGGATACAACCCCTCTTGTTTTTGCTTCATTTTGAGAATAACGGATTTTCAACTTATTCAATTGACGATTATTTTCAGAATTTTCAAGTTATGATTTTGTGACTTTCACAAAAGTTGCTCTATACATTTAGCTAACATAATATGCAAATGAAATTTTGATATCGTTGACGCATACGCAGTAAAAAATTATTTAGTAAACCTACTCATTTTGTATACAATTTTCATTATTTTTTAATTCTGATTACAGGGTACTGTGTGCAATGTTGTTTGTCATATTTTCTGAAAAAAATATTTTATATTAAGAACTCTGAAAATTATAAGGAAAAAACTTGGAAAAATTTGGGACCATTTTTAGAAAAACCTTAATTACTCTGCGAGTATGCATGCTATTTGCATAAAAATGAACAAGGCGTATTACAATAAGGCATTCAATCATAATCTAGATTTTGAGCGCTTTTGCTACATTAGTTTTGACAGGGTTATTCAAAAGATATTCATTCTTTTTTAATTTGCTGACGGTCCCCTATGGAGTTTCGGGAAAACATCTTCATGGAGATGTATGACTTATACTATTATATTTATACACTAAGAGTTTCGAGATGATTCCTCATGTATTTTTCTAGATATTTAACAAAATATCTAAAATCGCAAGTGTCCAATAATCAATGGCCATATAGTGTATATCTATGTGATGATTTTACAGTATATTTTACAGGAAATACACATTAGCAATACTAATGATTACTTAGATTCTTAGACTTTCAACATTCAGATAAAGATCCATTAAAAAATTAATACGGTTTAGAATAAAAGAAAAAAAAAGAAAGTTAAAACATCGTAATTTTTGAAAATGTATAATAAAAGTAAATTTGAGAAAATATTTCTATGTCATTTTATTAAATATTCCAAATCCAAATTCATACTCAAATTCAAAAGAGCTATTTTTTGACCCATTTCTAAAATCTTTTTTTTTCTTTTTTCAGAAACTCATTTTTATTCCGGAACTATGGAATCGAATGGCGTTATCCATTTTTTTATACAAGCAATTAAAAAAAAATACTGTCAAAGTTAGCGTTTTGAATAGAATTTCAGGAAGCGACAGCACGGGAAGGGAGAAAAATCAGCAACCATTTGACAAGAATCTCTTACATCTGATATCTCAACAAGGTTATACAAGTATCTTATTTACCAAAATCGAAAAACGCTATTCCATTCGAAATCCCTTCAATAGCAGGCTTGTCAATTTTACACTTTTACAATTAAAAATTTGTCAGAAAATGTGGCAAACTTTCGCGTTGTTGGGAAGCAAATTTAAGAACAACCAAGGAGTATGTATTCAAAGATTACGTTCTTGTCTGCCCTACACGTCTTGAGAACAATAATATGTAGCAAACATTGTACGTCTTTATGTAGAAAACCATTACACACAACGTAACTGTTGGAAAGAAATAGACTTAATCTATTAAATGAGTAAAGAATCACTAAATTAACTCTTCTTGATCAATTAGAACTAATAAATAAAATAATAACACTAAAGGTTATGCTATTAATTAATGAGCTGTGATCCATTATCTCTGGGAAAAAGTAAGAAATTTAATTAATTTTTCTGAAAAAAAAAATTTGCGTTGTGTAATTTTGAAAAACCTTTTCCTTATGAAATTATAGCGATTACGCTATTATCATTAGAAGGTAAAATGAAATAAGCAATAAATTAAAGTAATTACGCTTAAATGGAAATCAAGTAAACAAACACATTTTCCTTCTAAATGAATTAACTCTCTTACACTAGTTAACAATTAAACATTAAATTTATTTACAATATATACAAAACTTGGCATCAAACAAACAAAATACATTATGGGGAAAATATCACCCGAAAGAGTTTACAATTTGCTTTTATATAGAATAACATTCTTGGTAAAATAATAATAACTAGCAGGGGAGACCGAGCTTAGCTCGGTCAAAATTAACTTTGTGTTAATCTCGATATAGTATTTTCACTGTATCATTACTCTGTATTATTTCTGTAAAACATGTTTATAATAGTATTATTTAGAAAAACAATCAATAATAAAACTATGTTTTATGCGCATGTTTATAAATTTTACTTTATTTTAAAATTTACAACGAAAGGACATCGATCTAAATCACTTTTTAGCTCGACTCTGATTGATTTAACCATGCATCTCGAATCCTCTTAAGAATGTATAAAAAAATTCTTCACATTCTGAAAGACAATATTTTTTGCTAGATATAGCCAAATTTGGAGGCATTCTTTCATTTGGCTCCAAATACGTGTTTTGGTTTTCGTAATTTTTATAGTCGATTTTTTGGCCATATGTCGCCAATATTTTGTCAAATATCACCAAGTTATTGGCTTTTGCCATAATTTCGTGACCCTGACCCGTATTAATCAAAATGAGCCACTAATCAAATTTGATCAAGCATGTGACATAGCTCAATCGTCTTCAGGTAATCAAAAACGGTAGAATATAAAATTGAATCAAAATCATTTAGGCCATTTTTTAGGTAAAATTAGCTTGGCAGCATTCAGCAATGAAGCGAAATGACCTACTAATATAATTTTGTTTAACATGCGACTCAGCCCAATAGTCTTCTCGTGACAAAAAACGTTTTGTTTCAAAATTTAGGTAAAATTGATTGAGTCGTTGTTATATATATCTAGAATGACCCTAGCTCATTAAGACCCAAAATGACACATTAATCGAATTTTCGCGAGCATGTGTCCAAGCCAAATGGTTTTCTCTTGCTCAAAAACGATATAATACAAAGTATAGTCAAAATGGTGAGTACCATTTTCTATATAAAATTAGCATGACCCATCATGACCAACAAATGACCCTTATAATCGAAATCTCTCGAAGGTGTGGCCTAGCTCATTAGTTTTAGCATGCCGAAAAACATTAGATAAAAATTTAGATAAAATCGATTAAGCCGTTTTTTAGATATAGTTAGTTTGACCCTGACCCCTTATGATCCAAAATGACCCATTGATCGAATTTTCTCAAAAATATGTCATAACCCAATGATTTTCTTGTGCCCGAAAACGATAAAATAGAAAATTTAGTCAAAATTGCGCGAAACGTTGTCTAGATAAAATTAGAATGACCCAAAAGTGACCCACTAATCGAAATTTCTCGAACATGTGACCTACACCAATGATTTTCTCATGCCAGAAATATGTTGTATGCAAAATTTCGTTAAAATCGACCCACCCATTCTTTAGATATAGCTTGACCTTGACCCATTAAGACCCACAAATGACCCTTATAATCGAATATGTGACTTAGTCCATTAGTTTTCTCGTTTCTAAAAATTGTTACATACAGAATTTCGTTAAAATTGATTCTGCCGTTCTTTAATTATATATAGCCTGACCCAGACCCTTTATGATCCAAAATGACCCATTAATCGAAATTTTTCGAACATGTAACCTAGTCCAATGATTTTATCGCGCCAAAAAATGTTGCATACAAAATTTCATTAAAATCGATCCATTTGTTCTTTAGATATAGCTTGACCATGACCCATTATGACCCATCATGGCCCACAAATGACCCTCATAGTCGAAATCTCTCAAACATGTGATTTAGCCCATTAATTTTCTCATGTCGAAAAACTGTTACATACAAAATTTCGTTATAATCCATCACGCCGTTCTTTAAATATAAATAGCTTGACCCAGACTTTTAATGACCCAAAATGACCCATTAATCGAAATTTTTCGAATATGTAACCTAGTCCAGTGGTTTTATCGTGCCAAAAAAATGTTGCATACAAAAGTTCGTTAAAATCGATCCACCTGTTCTTTAGATATAGCTTGACCATGACCCATTATGATCCATCATGACCCACAAATGACCCTCATAGTCGAAATCTCTCAAACATGTTATTTAGCCCATTAGTTTTCTCATGTCAAAAAACTGTTACATACAAAATTTCGTTATAATCCATCACGCCGTTCTTTAAATATAAATAGCTGGACCCAGACTCTTAATGACCCAATATGACCCATTGAAATTTTTTCTCGGACATGTAACCTAGCCCAATGTTTTTCTCGTGCCCGAAAACCATAGAATGCAATTTTTAGTCAAAATTGCATGAGAAAATCTCTAGATAAAAATAGCATGACCCACAATGACCCCAAAAATGACCCACTAACCGAATTTTCTCGAACATGTTACCTAACCCAATGGTCTTCTTGTAATCCAAAACGATAAAATATAAAATTTGGTCAAAATCGTTAGAGCCGTTTTTTAGATAAAAATGGCTTGACCCATAATGTCCCAAAAATGACCCACTAATCGAAATTTTTCGAACATGTGACCCAGCCCAATAGTTTTCTCGTGCAAAAAAACGATTGGTTACAAAATTTCCTTAAAATTGATTGAGACGTTCTCTAGATATAAATAACTTAATCCTGACCCATTATGACCCAAAATGACCCAATAATCGAATTTTCTCGAACATTTGACCTAGTCCAATGATCTTCTCGTGCCCGAAAATGGTAAAATCCAAATTTTTGCGAAAATCGTTAGAGCCGTTTTTGAGATAAAATTTACCCACACACACACACACAATTTTTGCTCGCATTATAGTATAAGATAATAATAATAATTGCAGAAATCCCTATTTGAAGCTGACTACTATTTCAGTTTATATTCATGGGGGAAATATAGTAAAAAAAATTTACTTGTCAACATGCTGAATTCCATTAAGATGATTTTGGACGTAGGAGATCATCCTTCGGCACACAGCAAGACAAATAAATCCATTGCATCACCTGGACACGAGCATCTCGATAATCTTCTTAGCAATCAACTGACCGCTTGAAAAAAAAACTCGTTTTTTTCCGACCCCTTTGGGGGAGGTCCCCAAATTGTTAAACTTTTATTGGAGAACAAGATATACTGGACTTCGTGCTTATTGGGTGAGGGGTCTATCTCGCCTCCCTTGAAACCACGTTGGGTAAGACGAATTTTAGAATGTCAGAAGACCTGTTCTAAATTTCTTTTATTGCCCGTCGTAAATTCTCTTGACATTGAAAGTCGATTTTACAATGGCGCTGTTTTGAATTCTGGGGCCCATAAGCTTTTTATTACCAAGAGTACCCTGTAATTCTTTTTAGACTACCCAGATGATTTTATATCAATTTGAGTAAAATTGTCCCATCAATTTTATTATCCTTTTATGATGGATGCATGATAGATGCACGAGAAATGTGTCCATCATTTCCCCCTGTCATAGGAGAAAAAAGGAAAGGGACGGAGTTCATGTCCCTTTTTATATAGTTTGTCATTGTTACTTCATACACTAAGTTCAACCAGCAAATCGTGGTGAAATGCACTAAAGTCCCAGCCAGTTCGGTCATCTTCCTCCGACCTCTGTCATTCCGCAGTAGACAGTTCAGCATACTCGGGTTGTCTCGTGAAACTAGCTGTACCAAAAGTTCTACCCGTGATAACGATAATACTCAGACACGGCGTCCTTTCAAAACTCCAACGCCTCTTCTGTTACGGAAAAGTCCATCGTTGCGACATGCATCCGTCATATATCATCGTTAAATTGAAATAGTAATCTCTGGAAGTATGACTGTACTATATTATAATCCCCCAATTTTGAATGTGTTAAAGTATTAAAATAGCCAAATAGATTTTCAAAGCAATGAATTCCGAATAAAATAAATGAAAAAAAAAAAACTTATGAGCCAAAAATTCTAAAATAAAAGAAACTCTGGCATGAACTGTTACATAATATTGGCACTATTAAATAACATAAGCTATATTTATATAGATACACATAATAACACTCATTTACCATTTTATAGAAATGTATAGAAACAATCTAATTGATATATCACAAAACTTGTTGTATTTTCTCAATATAATATACAACTCATATACAAAGCATGTTCACAATTAGAAAATACATGTATCATATTTTCTTTTTTATGGTTTTGCTTTATATCATATAAAGAATCGTATATAAGGAATCTCTTTCTCATATCTTACGCTGTTTATATATGTGGTATATTCATACCTGCGACTTAAGACTCACAAGGAAGGTCTCCATACGGGCATACTCAGAAAAATCTGAAAAAATTACAGAAAGTTCTTCTCATATAGTTATATATGTTTATAAAAAAAATTTCGGCGGAACCTCCTTATAACGTCCGTAAAAAAATAATAAAAATTTCGTTTATTTGGCGATTTATCTCCGGTTGGCAAAAAAACGAAATTTTGAAAAATACGCTTTTAAGCTTCGAATACTTTTTAAAGAAAAAACTTTCTGTGTTAAATTTATTTAAATAAGTTTAGTTTAAGTAATTTTAGCTTTGCATTTTTACTTTACTTTAAGTGTAATTTTGTGATATACGTTAATATGTACTTAGAACAAAATGAAATTAAATATTTTATCATTTAAAACACAATTTAAATTGATTAAAATTGTTCCAAATTGAAAAATACATTGTTAAAAATCTGCCGCATTTTGTTGCAACGCACTTCCTTGCTTGTATAGAAAACGGTTACTTGGCCGTGAAATGGAGCTTTCTCATTGGTTGAAATATATATATTATATACAAGCGGTGTAGTGCGTTGCAACAGGGCTACACTAGATACCGGGCTTGCTCATTCCTTATCACGACGTCACAAAAGGTGGCTGGCCGCTATCTGCGATTGGTACAAACAAGTCTCAAAGTGACGCACAAATGGTTTTGTACCAATCGCTGGATGTCATTCAGCCACCTTTTGTGACGTCATGAAAGGAATGAGCAAGCCCGGTATCTAGTGTTGCCTTGGTTGCAACAAAATGCAGCAGATTTTTAACAGTGTATGACACGGTCAATTCAACGTGTTATGGAGCATTCTCATTGGTCAGAAGAGAGATATTCTATAAAAGTAGTGGAGTGACATTGCAGTAAATGCTGCAGATTTTTAACAGTGAAGTAAATTAAAATCAATTTTCAGATTCGTTAAAATCGTTTGCTTTTGGCGAGGAAATGCACTGCTCGCCAAATCCCGCGTCGCTTTCAGCTTTTCACGCCAATTATTCCAAGCTATTTTATTTTTTTACATATCTAATAATGTAATTCCGCCGCTAATTTTCACTGATCCTTTATTACCTACATGAGTAGTTTAATTCGTATTTTTTTCAAAAAATTCTGAATATGCCCCCAATGGAGACCTTCCTTGTCAGTTGTCTATTGTTATTTTGTACGATAGATAGGGAAAAAAACTACATATATATATATATTTATTTATTTAACTTTATCATTGTAAAATCACCATTGTCTAAATCCTCTCTATTATTTATGAGTCCAATAAAAAAATGCCTCTGCCTCTATCTGCCCGTGTGCATCACCCTGATATATCCAGACGTTGTATGACATCGAATGTATACAAACGAAATATTTCTTTTTTCCCCTTTTATTTAGAGACCGTAAAAAAATATACGAAGAAATTAAAACAGGAAGTATGTATACCTTATTAACCCAGCTGTGATATCGGCCGGCTCCGTGATGTCGACGCCAGTAAGTCTGTGATGACGTTCCATGCCTAGTGCCATGAGGTCTGTGAAAACTGTCCACTCCGTGATTTTTCATTTTGAAAGATACTTTTTGAAAGTAACTTTTCGGTTTGAAATGGAACTGAAACGAAAGGATTCAGTTGTTGCCTGGTGTGCAGCAAAGAAAGAACGTTTTTTTTCGGCGGGCTCGGGTGTGAGCCGTGTATAGTTCAGGTTTTAAAGAACATCGGAAAAGGGTGTTCGAAACCTCATGCCCTGAAGGGGCTGTATATTTTCAAGTGCATTTCCTAATGGATATAACATATAAGTGTAAATTAACTGTAAATAGTGTAAATAGCGCAGTGCTGTTGTATGTTGTGCATTCATTGTGCATCTGAGTGTTTATTTTATTAAAGTGAATTGCGAATTGATACAACGAGTCGTAGTATTTTTAGTTACGACGTCACAGCTAAGTGATATAAAATTATTGGTGGCAGCGGTGGGATACAGGAACTGAAATCAAAAGTTCCGCGAACTCATCATCTCTCTTGTATTATTTTGGATGTGGACTGAAAACGCATCATCTCTCCTGTATTATTTTGGATGTGGACTGAAAACTCATCATCTCTCCTGTATTATTTTGAAGTGGACTGAAAAGCTGTGTCGGTCATTAAAATCAGCGTTCGAAGATTGTGAATATGTGAATTTCAGCTCTGAATATTAAAGGATCGAACGGTGAATCCCTATTGTTTCTCTTGCGCGCTGAATTTTGGGAAGGTCTCGATACCATACGCTTAAATAGAATATATTAAGTATTTTAAATATATTTTTATTTTTTTCATAAAGAGTAAAGTAATTTACATTGCACAAGTAGTGCGGTAATGAACTTAATTGTTTAAGTTGCAGTGTAAAGTTTATTAAATTAGAAAGTTGAGTTTACTGAAATTATTATTTACTTTTTCTTAGTGCATTAAAGAAAAGTGATTTAGTAAAGTGATTAGCGAGTGTTCATTATTTTAATGTGCATTTTTTTATGAATACCTTAGTTATGGTTTTAATTATTTACTGTGCGTAGAGAAAAGTTTTACTCAGTTGAAGAAAAAAAAATAAATCTTGTTTTTCTTTGGTATTTTGAAATTTTAATGCTATTGTGCTCAGAAAAGTTATATTATAGAAATATTTTGTAACTGCATTTACTTTTTTGTAGTGAGATATTTTTCTGAGTATGATTATGGCTTCATTCTTGAATAGGCAAAATAAAGATGTATTGCTTTTGCTCACAGCAGAATTTGATACAGAAATATCTGCTGACATTAAAAAAGTGCTTTCATTCAGGCAATTTTGAAAACTTCTGATTATAATGAGCAAATTGCAAAAGATATGTTAGAAGGAATTTTAGAAGAAAGGGAAAAATTAGCGGAACAGGAAAGTTTAGAAAGAGAGAAAGATAGACAATTGGAATTAGAGAAGCTGCGATTACAATGCAGTGCAGATAGTAGCTCATTAGTTTCCCCTGATTCTGTAATAGCTGAAAATAAAGATAAAAGAGTGAGTTTAAAGGATTTAGTTCCAAAATTTGACCCAAAATCAATTGATATTACCTTGTTTTTTATGATTTTTGAGAGTCAGGCGTCAAAAGAGAATTTAGGAGAATTAAATTGCGTTTCCCAACTTATACCTTTGTTACCTGTAGAGGTAGCTGAAATTATTGTAAAAGAACCCTTAGAAAAAAGGGATAATTACCAGCATATCAAGAATGTTTTGTTAAAGAGATTCAGATTAGGAGCAGGGGCCCTGAAAGCAAAATTTGAGACTTATCAAAGGAAGGCAGGTGCACTATGGACTGAGCTTGTTTATGAATTAAGAGGGTATTTAGAATACTGGTTAGAAACCGTTGAAGTAAATGATTTTGAATCACTCAAAGAACTTATGCTCACAGAGCAGGTTAAGCGTAGAGTTCCTTTTGCGATTAAGGATAAATTCCTCGATGAATGGGATGAGATTAAGACAGCGTCATATTTAGCAGAAAAATGTGATAAATTTGAAAGTGTGAGAGGGAATGTTAGGAAGGTTGATAACAAAACATGGAATAATAAACCACACTTTAGGGAAAAGAATGGGCAAGATAGTGCTAGAAGTAAAGGGGATCAGGTAGTTAAATCAGGTGAGGTTGATAAAAGAGATAATGTGTGTAAGGATTTTGGGAATAAAGATAAATTTGATAGAAAAAAGCCAATTATCTGTTTTCAATGTAATCGTGAAGGACACATTAGGCCAGATTGTCCGGATTTAAAACGCAAAAGTTCTGGGGATTTAATCAGTCACGTGGACGTTGGTGTAAGTTTAGGATAGTGTTTTACACCTTATTTGAAAAAAGCAGAAATTAATGGGATAGAACGAAATTATTTAAGGGATACAGGGGCTGGAATTGATCTTTGTGACCGTTAGATAATGATGATTTAATTGGGGAAGTAACGTGGATAACGCAACCGTTGAATAATGCGTGTAAATGTTTGCCCTTGGCGAGAGTTACAATTAAAGGGGATTTTGGAATGGTAATTACTGAGGCAGCTGTGATACCGACAGAATTAGAGCAAGGTTATTATTTGTTGGGAAACAAGACAGCTGAACTTATTGAGGAATCAAAAGGTAATCCTGTGTTGGTAAATGCTGTAAAGACGCGCAGTCAGAAGCGGGAACGTGAAAGGGAGATATCCGTGGTTGAAGTTGAGAATGGATTGGATTTGGAGGATAAAAATAAAGATGAGGTGGAGTTTAAAGAAGAGGAGGAAGCGATGGTTATACCGGAAAAGTTAGAGACGAAGACAGGTTTGGTTAATGTATCAGCGGATAAATTTAAAGAAGAGCAGAAAAATAGCCCTTCACTTAAACAATTGTGGGAGAAAGCTAAAAACTCTAATGATAAAGAATTTTGTATTAGGGAAGATAGGCTTGTACGGGTGTCGCTATCAAGGACAGGTGAGGAGAAAATACAATTATGCGTACCGGAAATTTATCGAAGAGAAGTTTTAGCATTGTGTCATGAGCAGGTATCAGGACATTTAGGTACGACAAAGACAAAGAATAGAGTCCTTAGGTGTTACTTTTGGCCAAATTGTTATCAAGATATTGAAAATTACGTAAAAACGTGTGATCCATGCCAAAAGGTGGGTAGTAATAAAGATAAGCGTAAGGCCCCTTTAAAACTGGTACCAATAATTTCCGAATGTTTTTCTAAGATAAATCTGGATGCGGTAGGTCCCTTACAAACTAGTAACAGAAATAACAAATACTTAATTACATCCATTTGCCTTGCTTCTAAGTATCCGGATGCCATACCGGTGGTAGATATCACTTCCACATCTGTTATTGATGCTATGTTGCAGATTTTTGCTAAAACGGGCTTTTCGAGAGATGTGCATTCTGAGTTAGGAAGGTCATATTTACAAGCGAGTTAACGACCGAATTCTTTCATAAATTTGGTATAAAAAGTCTCATAGCTCAGTCTGCCATCCGGAGTCCAATTGTGTGGAAAGATTACATTCTACATTAAAGAAAGTCATTAAAACCTTATGTCTCGAGTCGGGTGGTGATTGGAAAGAAGTTTTGCCTATGGCACTGTTTGCTTTAAGAACAGTAACATATGAAAGCACGGGGTTTAGTCCCGCTGAACTTGTTCACGGGAAGAATTTGCGTATGCCACACACTTTGGTGTATGAAAATTGGATGAGTGACGAGAGTACGGACCAAAATGTGGTAGATTATATTTTGAACCTGACAAATAGGTTGAAAAGATGTCAGGAGTTGGAAGTCAAGCGCATTGAGGAATGTCAAGACAAGCGAAAATTATGGTATGACCGGAATAAGTGATAAGAAAGTTCAAGGTTGGGGACCAGGTGTTAGTTTTGGCAACCTCTAAATCTCATAAGATGGCTGTAAATTGGATCGGGCCAGGTACGGTCACGGGAGTAATTTCGGAAACGAATTATACAGTTGACTTACCAGAAAAGCGAAATAAGGCGATAACCTATCACGTTAATCTATTGAAACCTTATTATAAGCGGCCTGAATTTGTTAATCTGGTAATTGATATCGATTCGGAAGAGGTGGAAGAAGATGCCGAAATACCGTACCCCATGACAAACCCCACACAAATTGATTTTTGGGAAATCATGGACAACAGTGGGCTAGAGAAAAGGGCGACAGAATTTCAAGTTAATAATTTTAAGGAAGTCATAGATCGAAATAAGAATGTGTTTTCTTCAGACCCAGGCCGTACTCATTTAGTAGAGATGGATATAGAACTAGTTGATGAAACGCTGGTGAGAGCCAAATCTTATAGAATGCCGCCGAGGCAGACAGAAATTTTAAGGGATGAGATAAGAAGATTATTAGATTTGGGAGTAATTGAGGTAGGGCAGTCCGATTTTACGTCCCCCATGATTTTGGTAGAGTTTCCGGGAAAAGATCCTCGTCATTGTGTGGACTATAGGATACTAAATTCCAAGACTCGAACGGAATTTTTCCCACTCCCGAATATAGAGGAGGTAGTAGAAAAGGTGAGTTCTGTGACCTTTATTACGGTGATGGATTTAACCAAAGGTTATTTCCAAATACCACTGACCAAAGGTACGCTGCATTTGTGACACCTTTTGGGGTATTTTTTGCCGAAGGTCATGATGTTTGGTCTCGTGAACGCTCCTTTCTACTTCTGTAAATTAATCGCCATGGTTCTGGGTGGTCTGGAATCGTTTGCCATGCCGTACATTGATGATATTGCGGTGTTTTCACTTACTTGGAAAAGTCACATGAAGCATATAGCCGAGGTTCTAAAGCGCTTATTAGAGGCCGGTTTAACAGTGAAACCCACAAAATGTAGATTTGCGCAAGATAGTGTGAAGTTTTTAGGTCATGAGGTAGGTTCGGGAAAGAGGTCCCCCAGTGACGTGAAAATCAAAGCAATTTTAGATTTCCCAACACCCTCAACTAAAACATAAGTAAGGTCATTTCTGGGAATGAAGGGCTACTATTCTCGTTATATAAAAGATTATGCAATAATTGCGGTTCCTCTAACTAATATATTGAAAGTGAAAGTAAAAAAAGAAAAGATAGAGTGGAATGAGGATTGCGAAAAGGCTTTTCAGGAATTAAAAAGGAGGTTGACCCAGAGTCCTGTTTTATATGCCCCTGATTATAGCCAAGAGTTTATTGTGCAGACCGATGCGAGTTTATATGGTGCTGGTATAGTTCTGTCACAGATTCGAGATGGGAAAGAGCATCCCATTTTATATTTAAATAAGAAATTTTCTAAAGCAGAGCAGAACTGCAGCACTATTGAACGTGAATTAGCAGCGATTGTATATGGTCTTAAAAGCTGAATCATTATCTGGATGGGCAGCGGTTTGTTATACAAACAGACCACAATCCTTTGACCTATCTTAAAACAATGATGGGGAAAAATGCTAGATTGACTAGGTGGGCATTATATTTACAGACATATAATTTTGAAGTTAAGCACAGACCAGGAAGGTTTCACGGGAATGCCGATGGACTGAGTAGAACTGAGTAATAGTGTGTGTAAATATTAAAATCCAATCATTGAATTCACTCATTTATATTTATTTTACATATATTGAATTTTATTTAATTGTATTAATTTTGTGTATTATTTAGTATAGAACTTTTTGTTGCATATTCGGGAATAGTACTGTGCCATTCTTTCGGCACAGATGGATATCTCAGATGAGTAGCTCATTGTGTTTAGTGAAATTTAATCATAAGGTTTTATTATTATTATTATTAATGTGCATTTATTAATACTGTTTTGGTATTGTGACCTCTCAGGTTTGGCGTGTCGGGAGTGACGAAGGGCTCAATGCCGTCCTCCCAATCTTCAATTTTCATAGGTGCATGCACCCTATGAAAATCTCTGGGGACGCATCATACTGCACGGGGGGAGTGTCGATAGAGGAGTGCCGGACTGTAAGGCGAGCTGCAAAGTAGCTGTCACCTTTGGATTAAACCGGATTAGCGCATTGGCGTGAATTCGTAAGGAGTATGTAAGGGGCATCCATTTGTAGCCTGGTGGAATTATAGAATTTTAAACAGTTCTTCAAGAAAACAAAATGTGACTGTAGTGAAGAGATTGTAGTGACTGTTTGAAAAGTTTCTAGGAATACAATTTAACAGACGCACAGTGGGGCAAAACCCCAAAAAGCTGGCCAAAAGTCGAAAAATGAAGTTACGATTTAGGGAATTTCGATTGTACAGTTGGCTAGAATAATGTTTGGAGAGTCAGAATCTGTATTTAAAAAAAGATTTTTGCTTTGCCCTTACAAGCAGCATCATTTCAAAAATGATGCTTGAAGGAGTATCATTTAGAGCGAACAAAAACAGCAAAACAACAGTTCCTGTAAAGGCGTGCTATATTTTATAATATTATCCGATTTTAATGATTTAAAATGGATTCACACTATGATAGTATGTACTTTATTTGCATGTATTACAAAATTTATACTAAGCACGTAAAATTTAATAAATTCATTGTCATTTTTAATAAAAAATTTTAGAAATTTTTTTATTTTTTTGCTTTTAAACATCAAAAAGTTTAAATGTTCCACAGTGTTCCGCAACGAAATTGAATGGAAATAATAACTTGGGCTATTGTCTATCCTTATATATATTATAAATGTGAAAGTGTGTCCGAAAAATTGGAATCAACTTGGCTTCAAAACGGATAGATTAATGTTTTTGAATCTTTGCATATGGATAGATTATAGGAGTGGAATGAACACAGGCTAATTTTTATTTATTTTATTCAAATATTTTCCTTAATAATTCAAAATTTATATTTTTCATACAAAATCAATAGGCATTTTTCAGATAAAATTTAACCATTTCCTTTCCTGTTGCCAAGAAAATAAAAAAATTGGAATAATAATTTTTCAGCGGCAATGAATTTTTAATAAAAAACTTCCACGCGAAAAACTATAATAAAACAATTTAAAAGAAAATAAATATGACGTCATGTTTGAAATAAAAATAAAAGTTGTATTTTTTATAATATATTTAACAAGGATATTTGTTTAGTTAATGGGCATTTTTGTGTAAAATATGGCGACATAAATTAAAAGTAAAAAGAATGAAAAATAATTATATTTTTAATAAAATGGTTCACTTATGAAAATGTGAAGCCATAGTTGAAATAAAACAGGTATTTTATAGCAGTCGTTAAAAATACAAGGGGTATGAATATCAGCAACTAATGGAGCGAGGTAAATAATGACGTCATATTTAAAATGAATCAGAAATATTTTTTACTTATATTAATTAACTAGCGGGCCGCCCTCGCTTTGCTTCGGGTAGAGCAAGTCGCCCAGTCCCGTGTCACTACTGTATATCCCTAGTGTAGATAATCGGCAGACACAAAATACAATACACCGTGTCACTACTGACACCGTAAATTGTTACTACCACTTCATCCCATTAACTTCAACTACTAAAAGCATTATCTTCCTTTTAGATAGTCGGAAAAAAAGTAGCCTATATGTTAATCTAAGGTGTCAGATACCTGTATACAAAATATTGATTTATAATCAATAGTATTCGCAACGCACGCGATGTAAGGATTTTTGGTACTTCTAGGTTATCCCATCGGCCAAAAAAATATCGCCAAACTATAAGATTAAATGCCAATAATGGATAATCGTGAATGTCACATTCAATGACATTAAATACGATTCACGTGTTTAAAATGTCATTAAGTGATATTAATTTCGTTTTTTTATTTGAATTTTTATTAATATTTCACTAATTATTTGTTTTTTCGTTATTTAAAATAAAAATTATGTCAATATGTAAAATTTGGCTGTTAGTTTGGCGATTTGTATAATTTGGCAAAATTGGTCGGCGGGATAATAGAGAAGTACCGGATTTTTTAAGGTCATTTTTCTACGCCTTGGGTTACATTATTGGCATTTTAGTAAGGATCCCCCCCCCCTTTTTTTTAAATATAATATAGCCTATGTTTACCGGAAATAGTGTAGCTTTCCAACGGTGAAAGAATTTTTCAAATCCGTCAGGTAGTTTCGGAGCCCATTCAATTCAAACAAACAAACAATCAAATCTTTCCTCTTTATAATATTGGGTATAGATGTGACGTCATTATTTACTGATTTTTATTAGTTACATATATCCATGCCTCTTGTTCCTTTAACAAATATTTCAAAACTCCTATGTTATTTAAATTATGACATCATATTTTTCCAAATCAAATATTTTAATAATAATTTAATTCTTTCTCTTTCACTTTACTTCTAATTATGTCGCCATTTTTCGCAGAAAACCTCTTATTAACGTAACCGATATTTGTGTGTCTTATATAATAAAATAGTTTTTTTTTTTTTTCAAGTATGACGACATATTTATTTTCCTTTGAATTATTTTTATTTTAATCTTTCACGTGGATACTGTTCAATTGAAAATTAATTGCCGAGGAGATATTATTATCCTAGATTTTGATTTTATTGGCAACGTGAAAGAAAAATGGTTATTTTTTATCGGAAAAATTTTAATTGATTCTGTATGAAAAATAATGAAATTTTGAGCTATTAAGGAAAATATTTGAATAAATCAATTAAAAATTAGCCTATGTTCACCGGAAATTGTGTAGCTTTCCAACGGTGAAAGAATTTTTCAAATCCGTCAAGTAGTTTCGGAGCCTATTCAATTCAAACAAACAAACAAACAAACAATCAAATCTTTCCTCTTTATAATATTAGTATAGATAAGTTATAAGTTACATACAAATGAATATTTTTATTCAAAACTCATAATTATCAATGGAAGTAATTTTTGGTGGGGAAAAGGCGGAAAATAAAAATACTGATTAATATATTTTTGGCCCGATTTTTAACACTTTCGAAGAAAGTTGAAAAGTTATTATGCTTTCGGTTTGTCTGTCTGTCTGGTCGCTTTCTAACTTTCGTAAATATACTCCGATTTCCATGAAAATTTTGGACGTTCTTAACGTTTACCTAGCACGAATACCTATTGAAAATGAAGTTTCTACCATGTTTAGTTTATTTACAGGGATAGTCAAAAAATTTCCTTACATTACGGCATTATGGGGAAAATCGCTTTAATTAAATTTAACGATGTTACATCCTGTGAAACATATTCAAATTTATAAGCATTTACAAAGTGCACTAAAATATGCATTTTGTAAAGTATGTAGTGAAAAGGACACTTATCATTCATTTACAGGGTTACACAGAAGAATTCCATTGCATAAGAATAAAGGGAGGAACAGTTTCCGACATATTTTAATTATGGTAAACGATTTCATGTATAATCAAATTGATATACGTTGCTGAGGCTTAATGTGAGTTATTTCATGCATAATACGAAGTGCATAGCATTTACAGGGACACACAAAAGATTTCAAATATATTATATATTCCATTCGAAGTACTGTATATGATGGATGATGACTGTTGCATGGATGAAATGCATTTTGAATTACGATATGTGCTTTTAAGTTTCGCTAAATGTATGCATATTAAATGGAGAGTATAAATGATATTAGTATAAATAGTTAAATTTAGATATACAGGGTTAAACAAAAGATCTCGGAAAGGTTACTGAATATGAGCGTAATTTACTTAAATGTAGTTTTTAAATAAAATATGCATTTTTATTTTAACTGCATTTAGTAAACTAAGAAATGTTTGTAGTATATATATATATATATAATGATATACAAGGTCCCGCAAAGAACTGGATACAAGGTTGTCTTCAAATGATAATTTCTGAAAATGTAATTTAGGTAGTAATAAGAAATATTTTTGTTTGAACTAAATTTTAGAAAGGTACTTTCGTGTATTAAAGGCACTTGAAAAACTACAGGGCTGAACAAAAGAATTCAAGAATGTTTCTTCCTATTAGTATTAATCGCTGAAAGGAAAATTTTAGCCAGCAAACAAATTAGCAAATAGGGATTATCAGAAGTTTTTTACCATAAATTCACGATAAAAAGTTAATTACAAATGCTTTTCACCATCGAAATTTTTTGCTTGATTGATCAATTATTTCTTCTTTAAATGTTATGTGAACGAAGTCACGGGTAACTTCTAGTTGATTCATAAAAAACCAGCTGCCTAAAACTGCCTTTCTGCATTTCACGCATATTTTAGTAACCGCAAGTAAAAATGCCACTTTTTCGGCCGCCTCAAAAATTTTGAAATTGACTACTTTTTACATAATTTAGCTGATAAATATTTTTCAAATTTTTGAATTATACAATTTTATAATAGTTTATTTCCTATTATATTGTAAAAAAGTACTATAATCATAAGATTACATTAATTTGCTAAGTACGCTTAGTAATGAAAAAATGAAAATAATTCTCTATTACTGATCCGGTAAGAATAACATTTTCTTATCTTTATAGGTAGTAATTTTGTTTGTTCTATTATAATTAGAAGAATTATTTTGTCAATGGCTATATTTGCTAGATCAAACTACTGAGCGTATTTCATTAATGCGAGTAAAAATCATCATGAATATCACTTTTGCTTATATTAGTAATTTGGATTTGATTTGCAAATGAGGATGTGATGGCACATCTATTCTGAGTACATTTAAACAAACATTTACTTATGAAGATGGCAGGAAGTCTAATATATTTTTCTTTTCTTCCGTGCTACTAGAATACATAAATATTGCGAATAATTCATGAATCGTCAATTTGAAAATATCGAGATCTTCATTTTACTGATTTTATCGGGCCAATGAAGATCCATTTTTCTTTTTCAAGAAATACGGAAGCAACTGTCAAAGAATGGGATTGCATTAAATACTAGCAGAATCAACTTATTTCGTTTAATACAATCATTGATACAGAAGAAAAAGTCGTTAAAAACGAATTAGTGTAATACTCAACGTTGCTACCTATGTCAGACAGCATCAAAACAGCATCTTACCGATCTGACATTTTTTATTAAAAGTGGATTGAGATAATTTAGAATTCAGAATATCTAAGTTACATGCAAAGATGTTTAGAGAGGCCTTACACCTGGCAGACAACTGGATAGAAAAAATGAAAAGCTCGTACACTGCATGAAAAGAAGAACACTGAAATTGCAAAATAAAATATGCAAAAAATATTTCGTTTTCAATCAAGACTTCTCGTCGAGAAACTAAATCCCAGATTTGGAAGCACAAATGATGGAAATACAATTCAACGATTCTTTGAAAATGCAACTATTTGTTTTTAAACGAGCATATACGAAGATTTGATTAAACGCTTCTGTGCCATAAGTAATTTTTTGTAGCCATGCTATTTATTTGATAAACTTCAAAAAATTTCCCTTACAAATAGCTCGTAGATTTGAGCAGCACCCCTGGTTCTATATGCTTACTTCAGTACACAAACTACTTATTAATGACAAAGAAATAACATTATCTTCATTACTGCCAATTTGTCAAATGCCATAAGATACTCAAGAATCATGCAACAAACTGATCAAAAGGCATCGAGAAGATTTATCGCAAAGATGCATTAGCGAGAAAAAAAAGCTATTTTTACGTCTTTTAATGTCGTCAGATTCTTTCCTTTTCCTTTCCAGTTTAGGTAAATTATCGTAGAAGAAATTGAAATCATTGATCCTAAGAGTCACAGGATCTTCCAATACCGCCAACAAGTTCTGGTAACTATTTCGACACCTTGAACTCTGAAGAACCTTTTTATTATACTACAGTTGATTCTAAAGGTTAATTTCTGGAATATATTTTCGTTTTTATTTTATAATATAAAAATTAAATAGTCTAATGCTTTACTTTCCATTAACATACTTAAATTTCGTTTAAATATGTCTTGGTTTTTTGAAAATTCTCTTTTAAGTTTACCTCAAAATTTTAAATTTTATTTAAATCTTATTGTTTTTACTCTTAATCTGTAATTTTATTTATTTATTTATTTTTAAAATTTAACTTTTGAATCCTAATTAGCATCCTGAAAAGTTTACGAAATTGCATATAAATTGAATAACTTTCGAGACATTTTAAATTTTATTCCGCCATATTGTAACCGCCATTTTTTTTTCAATTTTAATTTTGTATTTTTACTTACCATCTTCAAAAACACCTGTATAAGAATTTTCGTACAATTTGATTAACATTTTCATATTTTGGCCAGCTTTTCGGGATTTTGCCCCACTGTGAGACGTATTGAAAAAATGGGATGTATGGGTAGAAGGTAAAAATGATTAAAACCATAATGCATTTTCAAATAATTATTTTCATTTTATTCCTCTGTCGAAGATTGTCAAACGATTTTACGCCTTCCAAGCCATTAAGAGGCTACTTCAGTCAAGCGAAAAGACCCATTCGCTAATGCTAATCCTATAAAATAAATTTATAAAGATATCTCGGTTACATTTCGATGTTTATTTTTATTTTATTTTTAGGTGCGTTCGTAATTATGTAAATACGTAGCACCTATTGTTGTCGCTCAGTCCGTCCGTCTGTCTGTCTGTCCGTCTGTCTGTCCGCATATAACAACGCAAAAACTACCCAACCGAATCGTTTGAAATTTAAAATACATAATTATTACATAAGTTTGTCGAGTCATTTCAAATTTTATGAAAATTGGATGCATAGATGAATTACAGGGGCAATCAAAAGTATTCCGTTACATTGCGGTCAATGGGGGAAAAAGTTTCAAATGCATTTTAATCGTTTGAAATTTAAAATACGTAGTTATTACATAATTTTGTCGAGTTATTTCAAATTTTTTGATAATCGAGTGCATAGATCAATTACAGGGACAATCAAAAGTATTCCGTTACATTACGGTCAATGGGGAAAAAAGTTTCAATTGCATTTTAATCGTTTGAAATTTAAAATACATATTTATTACATAATTTTGTCGAGTTATTTCAAATTTTTTGATAATCGCGTGCATAGATCAATTACAGGGACAATCAAAAGTATTCAATTACATTATAGTCAATGAGGAAAAAGTTTCAAATGTATTTTATACGTTTGAAATTTAAAATACTTAGTTATTACATAATTTTGTCGAGTTATTTCAAATTTTATGAAAATCGGATGCATAGATCAATTACAGGGACAATCAAAAGTATTTCGTTACATTACGCATTATAGCACTGTATACGCATTATAGCACTGGGAAAATGTTTCAAATGCATTTTAATGGTATTGCACTCATCCGAACTTAATAAAATTTATATACAATATAAACTACATATTATAATATACATTTTACATAATTTGTGATGCAAAGAACATTTGTTATTGATTTACAAGGCCACACAAAAGTATTCCATTACATAATGGTATAGGGAGAACATTGTTTGATGAGCGTTTTAATTGTAATTCACTATCTATAATTTTATGAGATTGATATATGAGAGTAATATTTTTAAAACTTCGTTATCGTACGAACGCACCTCGTTTGCTACGCTTCACGTGCAATTTCCAACTTGTTTTATTTTTTCACTGGATAGATGAGATCGATCTGTACAAAGGACGTTTTTACTTTTTTGTTTTTGTTTACAGATGTTTTTAATGAGTATACTTTAATTTACTTAAATGATATTTTATTTGAATGAGCATACTTTGATTTTCGAAACCAGTTTCAAATATTAAAGCATTCTCATTAAAAAAAAAAAAAAAAAAAAAAAAAAAAAAAAAAAAAAAACAGCATTGAAATTGAAGAAGTAAAAAGTCTTGTACAGGCCAATTTTTGCTATCCATTGTAAAATTATATAAAAATATTGAAATGTAACCGAGATACTTTTGCATATTTTTCTCATTTAGCATTAGTAAACGAATCTGTTTGGATTCGTGACTAAAAGATTTCGTCCTTAACAGAAACTAGCATACCAAATTTTTAAAAATTCCTGCCGGCTAGGCCTACAGACGCAGATTAATTTTGAAGTGCCTATTTCAACAATAAAAAATAAAATATGATAGAAATAAACCGAGTTTAACAAGTTTATTTGGCCGCTTTTAAAGAATTTTTATTTTATTTTATTTATCTATTTATTTATTGTCAGAGCTGGTTTTATTAGAATCATCTTATGCGTAATTCGGCTCAAAATCCTCACTTTGACAGCATATTTTGAAATATATTCTGGATTTATCCAACCATCGACCAATACGCATTTGAGAACAAATTCGAAATAAAAATGAGTTAGAAACTAGGCAATTTGTTATTTGAATGCATTCTGTATTCTTCAATCATGATCGCTTCCAGAAATTCTGTTCAAAACGTCCACTTTGGCAGCATATTTTGAAATATTCTTCAGTTCTTGTAAGTCACAGCAACTTTGGATTTGAATATCTCTGTCAGACTTTTAGATATGGAGATCAAAATTTTTTTGATCAATTCAGAAACGTATAAGGAATAATTTTTATACGGGAATTTTGTCTTACGGGGCCGCATAAAAATTTAAATTTCGTGCTTTTTCAAATAGACACCCCCCCCCCCCCCCAATGGAGTTGCAATTAATGTCATCACATTTTGCCGCCTTTTTTATGAAACTTTGTTACTGGAAGTAAGTGCCTAGAGGCGATATTATATGAGCTAGCCTGTTTTGCTAATTACGACTCACCGTCTCTCGATATTTATATGCTTACATATAGATAGATAGATTAATGAAGTTTTTTATTGATTATAGTTTTGGGATCTAAGGGTCATAATCGGTGTAGATTTGCAAAAAAAAAAAAAAAAAAAAATGCATAAATTGTAACATAAGAACGATCGCAATAGGTAGTATTCTATACAAAATGCACTTTCTTCATTAACCTTCTTAATAATTTTCGTTTTCACCCATAATCATTTAATTTTAATTTATTTTTTTCAGAAAGAAAACAGGAAAATAAAAACAAGTTTTCTGTTCAACATTTAAAAAATTAAGGAAATTTTAAATGTCACAGTATATACAGGGTGAGTCATAAATATCGAAACAATAGGCTATCTCCTTAAATATAGCCCCTAGACTCATGCTTCCAGCTGCAAAAAATTATCAAAAAAGGTGAATTTTTTGATAAATCGCAACTCCAAGGGGGGGGGGGGGGGTCTATTTGAAAAAATACGAAAATTGATTTTTTATACGGCCCCCGTATGGCAAAATTCCCAATTAGGAAATTATTACTTATCCATTCCTAAATTAAATAATAATAAAAAAATTCTCCATATCTAAAAATTTCCCAGCGATATTAAAATCCAAAACTCTCAAAAATTCGTGAATTCGTTTTCATGCCTGAAAACGAAGAGTTTTTATTTATATATTGTTTCATTTTGAAAGCAAGTGTGGGATCATCCATAAATTATTCGTAATTAAATGTATCGGACGGTAGAGGTCTGCTCGGGCCCGGCCCGGCCCGATAAAAAAATATAACGGGCCCACCGGCCCGTTATAAAGATTTAAACAAAACGATAAAATATCAGCTATTTTCATTGAATATGGCTTTAACGAGAATAAATATAAATGTACGTCATGAGCCGATATTAGTTTGACAACATCAATACAGAAATATAACTTGTACATTGTAGAGATCAGTTAGTTACTTTGCCTGACCCGAGCTGAATATTTTTTAAGATTGCTTGTGTTGGGCCGAGATGAGGCTTGCATTGTTTTTCTACATATTGTCGAGCTGTGCTGGAACCAGACTTAATTGCTCCCAAGGTGTGTAGGAACTTATGTTAACGCAACCTTTGGAAATATATTTTTCATGGTTCTTAAATTCACTTTTCAACAAAGGGAAAGTCTGACACATTTTCTGACTAATTTTTAACTGTAAAGATATAAAATCGAAAACCTGGCTATTGAAGAGATTTGGAATCGAATGGCGTTTTCCATTTTTGGTAAATATGATACTTGTATTTACTTGTTGAGATATAAGAGATTCTTGCACGTGATTGCATCTCCCTTCCCACGCTGACGATTCCGAACTATCGAATCAAAATGCTAACTTTGACAATATTTAAATTGCTTGTATAAAAAAAGGATAACGCCGTTCGATTACATAGTTTCTGAATAAAAACACCAGCTAATCTTATGCATTTCAGAAAAGAAATGAATTCAGAAATGCGTCAGAAAGTAGCTCTTTGGATTTGATAAAATGATATATGATAAATGATCTTTAATAAAATGATATAGAAATATTATTATAAATCTACTCTTTATTATATAGCTTCAAAGGCTATGTTTTTAACTTTTTTTTTTTTTTTTTTTTTTTATTATTATTCTTAACCATATTAATTTTCAATAAATCTTTATTTGAATGTTGAAAGTCCAAGAATCTAAGTAATCATTGATGTTGCTATTGTGTATTTTGTGCAAAATATACTGTAAAATCATACTATAAGTATGTATACAGTATTCTTTAAAAAATCTTATTTGTATGATAAAAATTTGAATTTTTTCTAAGTAGTGGAAAATTTGTCAGCTGGGCGGGGCTCGAGCCAAAGTTTTGAGTTTTACACCGTTCAATTTGTTTGTTTGTTTGTATGTATGTCGGCCAATTATCTACGCTGTGGGATATAGGCCCAAAGGGTGGGGAGCCCTCCGTGGGGGGTCTTTCTAAGGGAACCTAACCCGTATTTACGCAAGGTTCGAAGAAAACCACGGAAAACTCCGAACGGTTAGGCCGACGGTCGCGATTGGGTTCGAACCCAGCACCTACCGTCTACCAGTTTGAGGTCAGAACCTCTCGGCCACTGGTGGGGCTTTTACACCGTTCAAAGCCGAGACTTGGAAATTTCGGCTCGTACAGAACTCTAGTTTAAGCATGCGTGTTTCATATGTATATATATGTCATAATGCATACCTATGCGTAATTATAAATATGTAAATATTTGGTGTTTTGATATCGATATATCAGAAGAGAATAATTCTAACTTAATAAATGCTGCAATAATATAAATTTGTTTAATTTGCCAAAAATAAAATAAATAATATACATATATATCTATATCTATATCTATCTATCTATCTATGTATATATATGCGCATATATAACACTTCGCTCTATTAGTATAAAAAATTCGTACTTGAAAAATAAATTCAATAATGATTCAGTAATTTTCTGTAATATTTTTTATAAGTATATTATTATCACTATACTTTTTCTTTAAGAAGGTTTTAAAAAAATATATTTTTCCCCACCTATACTTTATCCCCACTATCAAAAAATGGATAACGCCATTCGATTACGTAGTTTCTCAATAAAAACTCTTGCTAATTTTATGAGTAAAAAAAAAAAAAAAATATGTGTGGCACTCGGGGACTGCCGCGGTAAAGCTATTGCATAGCATTTTTTATCAACTTATGCAAAAATACCGCGTCAATGTCTGCTGAAGTCTATCGAAGGATA
Organism: Maratus speculifer; assembly: GCA_964019185.1. Lineage (NCBI taxonomy): Eukaryota > Metazoa > Arthropoda > Arachnida > Araneae > Salticidae > Maratus > Maratus speculifer. The sequence goes on from CAXHSM010001615.1 coordinate 475,373, forward strand.
CCGTGCCGAAGTCTGCCAAGCTGAAACGTCGTTAGCCGGAGTGTTAGGATTTTTTCTCTTTACGGAATTCCTAGATATGGTCGCCGCGCTCAAAGCCCGCGATAAAAGCTATGCAATAGCTTAATAAATTACCAAACAAAATTTGGCCGCGCTACGAATATTAGATCGTGAGTTATAAGCATTTTAAATTTTTCGACCCTCACCGTGTGGGGTCTCCTGTCACCAAAAATTAACACTGACTCATAATAAATTACCAAACAAAATTTGGCCGCGCTACGAAAATTAGATCGCGAGTTATAAGCATTTTAAATTTTTCGACCCTCACCGTGGGGGGGGGGGGTCTAATGTCCCCAAAAATTAACACTGTCTCATAATAAATTACCAACCAAAATTTGGCCGCGCTACGAAAATTAGATCGCGAGTTATAAGCATTTTAAATTTTTCGACCCTCACCGTGGGGGGTCTCCTGTTACCAAAAATTAACAGTCTCATATTAAATTACCAAACAAAATTTGGCAGCGCTACGAAAACTAGATCGTGAGTTATAAGCACTTTAAATTTTTTGACCCTCACCGTGGGGGATCTAATGTCCCCAAAAATTAACACTGCCTCATAATAAATTACCAAACAAAATTTGGCCGCACTACGAAAATTAGATCGCAAGTTATAAGCATTTTAAATTTTTCGACCCTCACCGTGGGGGGTCTCCTGTCACCAAAACTTAACACTGTTTTATAATAAATTACCAAACAATATTTTGCCAAGCTACCAAAATTAGACCGCGAGTTATAAGCATTTTTAATTTTTCGACCCTCACCGTGGGGTGTCTTCTGTCACCAACAATTAACAATGTCTCATAATAAATTACCAAACAAAATTTGGTCGCGCTACGAAAATTAGATCGTGAGTTATAAGCATTTTAAATTTTTTGACCCTCACCGTGGGGGGTCTTATGTCCCCCAAAATTAACACTGTCTCATATTAAATTACCAAACAAAATTTGGCCGCGCTACGAAAATTAGATTGCGAGTTATAAGCATTTTAAATTTTTAGACCCTCACAGTGAGGGGTCTCCTGTCACCCAAAATTAACAGTCTCATACTAAATTACCAAACAAAATTTGGCCGCGCTACCAAAATTAGATCGTGAGTTATAAGCATTTTAAATTTTTCGACCCTCACCGTGGGGGGTCTAATGTCCCCAAAAATTAACACTGCCTCATATTAAATTACCAAACAAAATTTGGCCGCGCTACAAAAATTAGATCGCGAGTTATAAGCGTTTTAAATTTTTCGACCCTCACCTTGGAGGGTCTCCTCTCACCAAAAATCAACACTGTCCCATAATAAATTACCAAACAAAATTTGGTCGCGCTACGAAAATTAGATCGTGAGTTATAAGCATTTTAAATTTTCCGACCCTCACCGTGGGGGGTCTAATGTCCCCCAAAATTAACACTGTCTCATAATAAATTACCAAACAAAATTTGGCCGCGCTACGAAAATTAGATCGCGAGTTATAAGCATTTTAAAATTTTCGACCCTCACCGTGGGGGGTCTCCTGTCACCAAAAATTAACACTGACTCATAAAATATTACCAAACAAAATTTGGCCGTACTACGAAAATTAAATCGCGAGTTATAAGCATTTTAAGTTTTTCTACCCTCACCATGGGGGGTCTCCTGTCACCAAAAATTAACTCTGTCTCATAATAAATTACCAAACAAAATTTGGCCGCGCTACAAAAATTAGATCGCGAGTTATAAGAATTTTAAATTTTTTGACCCTCACCGTGGGGGGCTCCTGTCATCAAAAATTAACAGTCTCATATTAAATTACCAAACAAAATTTGGCCGCGCTACGAAAATTAGATTGTGAGTTATAAGCATTTTAAATTTTTCGACCTTCACCGTGAGAGGTCTTCTGTCACCAACAATTATTACTGTCCCATAATAAATTACCAAACAAAATTTGGCCGCGCTACAAAAATTAGATCGCGAGTTATAAGCATTTTAAATTTTTCGACTCTCACCGTGGGGGGCTCCTGTCACCAAAAATTAACAGTCTCATAATAAATTACCAAACAAAATTTGGCCGCGCTACAAAAATTAGATCGCGAGTTATAAGCATTTTAAATTTTTCGACCCTCACCTTGGAGGGTCTCCTCTAACCAAAAATCAACACTGTCCCATAATAAATTACCAAACAAAATTTGGCCGCGCTACGAAAATTAGATCGCGAGTTATAAGCATTTTAAATTTTTCGGCCCTCACCGTGGGGGGTCTCCTGTCACCAAAAATTAACACTGTCTTATAATAAATTACCAAACAATATTTTGCCAAGCTACCAAAATTAGATAGCGAGTTATGAGCATTTTTAATTTTTCGACTCTCACCGTGGGGTGTCTTCTGTCACCAACAATTAACAATGTCTCATAATAAATTACCAAACAAAATTTGGCCGCGCTACGAAAATTAGATCGCGAGTTATGAGCATTTTAAATTTTTCGATCCTCACCGTGTGGGGTCTCCTGTCACCAAAAATTAACACTGTCTCATAATAAATTACCAAACAAGTTTGGCCGCGCTACGAAAATTAGATCGCGAGTTATAAGCATTTTAAATTTTTCGACCTTCACCGTGGGGTGTCCCTGTCACCAGAAATTAACAATGTCTCATAATAAATTACCAAACAAAGTTTGGCCGCGCTACGAAAGTTAGATCGCGAGTTATAAGCATTTTAAATTTTTCGACCCTCACGTTGGGGGGTCTCCTGTCACCAAAATAAATAAGACCACCAAAATAAACACTGTCTCATAATAAATTACGAAACAAAATTTGGCCGCTGTATGAAAATTAGATCATAAGAAACATAAGTTTGAGACTTGATATCCTAATATCTTAAAAATACCGCGTCAATGTCTGCCGAAGCCTACCGAAGGATACCGTCCCGAAGTTTTCCGAACGGAAACGACGTTAGCCGAGTGTTAGGTTTTTTCGTTACGGCTGTGTTAGGATTTTTCGCGTTACGGAATTTTTGGATTCGGTCTCTGCGCTCAAAGTCCGCGATAAAAGCTATGCAATAGCTTTAAAAAAAAAAAAAAAAAAAAAAAAAAAAATGTATCAGAAAGTAGAGCCCTAAGATTTGGAATATATAATAAAATGATCTAGAAATATTTTCATAAATCTACTTTTATTGTACATCTACAAAAATTGCAATGTTTTTAATTTTCTTTTTTTCTTTCATTCTAAACCATATTGAACGTTGAAAGTCTAAGAATCTAAGTAATCGTTAATGTTTCTAATGTGTATTTCATGCAAAATATACGATAACATCATTCCATAGGTATGTACGCAGCATTCTTAAAAAAAAATCGTTACGTATATCTGCTATGTATTACTATGATAGAATCGCAAGTTCCACTGGACTTTATGCACGTGACGTCACACGCCAGAGCTGGCGGTATCCTAACCTGTTATTCTAGTCACTGCACCGCCAGAATGCCTGAATGCGCAGGCGCAAACATCGCTAGCAGACGATTTCAGCCTTTCTGGATACATTTTAACAGAAAACTTACAAATTTAAAGAATTTTTTTGTAAGCGGAACAACAATTTTGAATTTATATTATAATATATTAAGTATATGCTGCTTCAACAAAGAATTTTTCCGATATTTCTAACAAATAAGCATTAATAATTTGCACTCCATAGACTGCTATTCTAAACATCGCCAGTAAATACCGCCAGCAGACGAATTTTAGCCTCGGACTCAGATTGTGTGCATAAGGTCCCTTCATGGAGATAGAATAGTAGAAGGAGAATAGAGAAGGTAGGCTTTTCCCAACAGAACTTAGCCCCAAAGTATTGCCCAGTGCATAGCGTGGCGCTAGTGATGCTGCACTGACTTTCGATCACATGACCTGTTTGACTGGTCTCTCGACTAGTCAGCTAGCGGGACGTAGGGGGCGCTAGATTTCATCTGCTCCCAAACTGCCGGAAATGCCAGCCAGACTCGGAAAGACTTTAGGGACGAGGGAAGTGGAAGCGCCGTCTTTCTTCTCCTTCTGCTATATCTATCTTCATGGGTCCCTTGCATTTTGCCACTCTAATGGATGTTGCCACCGAGCCGCAACACAATCAAAAGGCATTGGGAGAATCTAGTTATTCCTATATCTATGGCGCGCGCGCTCAGAAGATTCTGCTTGGAGTAGGTGCTATCGAAGAAGAGAATTTTAAAGTTATTCAATTATTGCATTTTTTTTATGGTTCAGAATTGGTAAATACAAATACTATATCCCTTTATCCTTTCAAAACATGATTCTCGTAACGGAAATACATACCTGTGACCTCTCAAATAAAATTTAAAATATTCCAGGAAGTATCACGTGATCTATTTCATGTAATTAAGCCCGATCAGCATTTAAAATATGACAACCAACCCTGCTCAAACCTGACGCGCGCGACGCAAATAAAAATGATGGGCGATTTGATCACGTGATTGTGCGTTTTGTGCTTATCTGTTATTGGTTGCACGTTGTTTGTTGTCAAAGTTGGTAGGTTGACTGATACAATTTAACAATTGGTGATTGAAGTTTTTTAATAATTTTATTTTTATTTATTTAAAAATCCTTTATCAGTTGCTTTATACTTTTCGTATTAAATAGAATGCTGTTGATAAACCAAGGTTGAGATATCCACACGGGGGACTAGCTAAGGGGGGGGGGGGGACAGGCAGGGCCGTAGCTGGAAGTGTACGATAGGGGGGGGGGCTCACATTTTTTTGTTCTTTCTCTAATGCAGAAAGATAAATTAGTGCATATTCACATTGTAAATACTATGTTTCTCATTAAACTATTGTAATAACTTCATTTTATGCTAAGGAAAGTATATGATGATGAAAATTTTGAATGTATAACTGGTACAAAATTAAACATCCTGTTAGCTTCATATGTACCAATAGGATGAGGGAGTGTTGAAACACGTATTTTAGATACAATTTAGTAATTCTGCAAAACTGTGAAAGGGTCTCAAAATTAAATTAGATTTTTGAACAGAATTTCATTTGAATTTTTGGAACACTTAGTGACCTTGGAACTTTTTCCAGGGGGGGGGGGGGCTCAAAATATTTTAGGGGGGGGGGCTGAGCCGCCCATAGCGCCCCCTTAGCTACGGCCCTGGGGACAGGGGGGAGCCTCCCCTCCCAAAACATTCACAAATGTTGTTACACTTTGCAAATTTAAAACTTTTATGTCAAATTTAATTAAAATTTTAATAAAAACTGCAATACATTTTCTATTTTTGATAGAATTTGCAAAAGTTACAACTCTAATTGGGAAGATTATTAATTTTTTTACAAATAAGAACTATATTACATTTTCAAAGTACGATAACTTGGCAAAATTATAAAACGAGTTGGCGAATATAAAAATTTGACTTGACAATTTAATGTTTTCTCCCCCACCAATAAAAAGTCTTAGTGATGGCCCTGTATTCACATATTACAAGATTGATTTGTAATCTACAATACTAGATTGATTTCAATGGAATTTGCATTGTTAGTTAGATAATTTTTCAGAAGAAGTTTTAGTATGTATATGTTTCTTATTTAATGATTGTATATTTTAATACCGTGTGGATAACAGGCCAAAATATGTCATAAAATATGAGAAACAGACGACATCCGAAATTATGTTAGTATAAGCAAAACACTTATTTATACTTTCAATAGAAAAATTATAAACATTCTAAGAAGAAGAACATTAATAATTATTTTATGCGTATACGGATATTTTCGCAGAAAGCTTTTTTTTTTTTTCATTTGCTTAATATTTATATAAATCACTTTGGAACGATATTTAGAATATTAAAAGGATAATTAAAATATTAAAACTTTCTCTGCAAAAATCTCATTTTCTCGTATTTAAATAAGTATTTTATTATTATAATAGAAATACATGTGCTTCTGTATTATTAATATAAAATTTACCTTTAATAAACATGTTTTATTTATTAATAAAAAGCAACCAAAAAAAAAGAAAAAAAGAACCAACTTTTGGCCCGCGAAGGTCTCGAACCCATATCGTCTGGGTACAAGCTCAGCACTCTGACCATTCGGCCAGCGAGCTCACATTCATTTGTAACAGATTATCTTTATAATTGGCACCACAAGTAATTACATCCGTGGTCTGTTCTTCACCTGTTATTGAGCGCACAGTAGCGTGTACTGAACGCACATCCCGTCCACTATAGGAACCCACTCGATGCCCGTGGCTCCTGAACGCGTGCGTCCAGCACGCGTAATAGCTGAACACGGCCAGTGTAGCACTATCGAAATAATCGGCACGGGTTATTTTCAGGAAACTCTATTCCTGCAAAAGACGAGGAATTTGACATAAAAAATTCTGCCCAATCAGTTTCGATTAGGGAAAATCCCATTGGAAAAGCCGAAATATGTATCAATTTTATATGCTCCATTACACCGTGATAAACGAGGATTCGAAGTAAACATCAAATACAAAAGTTAGGTATTTTCGTCCGTAGAATCCGAATCTGCAATAAAAAATGAGGGTTATAATTTAAGATTTCAAAGTTGGAGCCCCTCTGACCCCCAGGGAGTCGGTTGCGAAGGTCAAATTTGGTATCACTGAGTAGCTTATTTAAAAATATTTAACACATATATTTACGTTTTTCAATCTCATATGTATTTCTCGAGTTATTCGGCCGTTTCCAGACTTTTCGGACACCCTGTATATATATATAGTAAAACCTCCATAACGGATACTCCCGAATAGCAGACACCTCTATTTAAAGGACAGTTTTGAAATTCCCACTCCCAAAATTTAAATTTTCGTAACCTCTGAATAACGGACATTGCAAATAGCTGACAGTCATCTTTTTAAAAAAAAGAATGAAAAATTATTTTTTAATGAGAAAAAAAAAAAAAAAAATAAATAAATAAAAATCCTTTAAATTTATTAGGCTAATGTGTCACAAATTTTGTGATCATAGAAAATTGGGGGGATGGGTGTGAAAAAAAATCCCCCCCCCCCTTTCCCTTAGATTTTTTGAGATTGTATGCTTTTAAGAAGCAGAAAAATACAATAAACAGCTATACATTTTTTTAAATATATGTATATAAAGATGATTCAAAGGGATTAAAATTACTGACAGAGGTAAAACTTCAAATTGAAATTATCAATAATAACGCATAATTGCATAAACTTACTTTGAATTGCATTATTCCTTCTTCAGTTTCTAAATTTTAAAACTAATTTTCTTGTATGTGAAATTGACGAAATGGCGCAAGAAAAAATAGATAAACAATAAAAAATATTTTCTAAAAAAAAGGCTATATTCGTTGATCGAATTCTTCAAAATTACGGAGGAAAACTTTTGAAAAAGTATGACATTAATTTACAATACATATGTGTGGCGGAAATTCACACTAAAGCTAAAACATAAATATTTGATCCCAATTTTTAAAATACAAACTATTATATAGATAATTTATAATTGAATATTAAAATATATTTCAAATATTTGCTTCACTTGAAAAAACATTATTGCGATCATCAACAACCTAATGTCAGACATATGCATTTTTGGCTTGCATCTTTGGCGACAAAAGCAAAATAAAAATCACAAAGAAGCAAATATATAATTCACAATTTACAGTTATTTTAGAATCAGATGTTTTCTTCTGCTGTAAAACATATGATCGGAAAACCAATTTTTAAAAGCAAGCGATATGGCACCAATTGTTGTATCAATTGTAATATTTCAGGATGAATTATTTTTTAAGCATCTCAAATATTTCATTCATTTTTAAGTAACATATATATTTTTTAATATTACACCTCATTTAAGCGTTTTTTTTTTTAAATTACTATTAGTATTTATTTTCTGCTTTTATTGATAGATATTTATATTACTGCCCAATAAATATAGTCATTTCAGTTTTTTTAGTAATAATTTTTGCCAAAAAAATAGCTACTGGCAACCCTTTTGTCAAAAATAACCGAAAAATACGAAATTTATTGCCAAAAATCAGAATTATTCCTGTATATTTGAATCACAAACCTCCGCAAAAATATTTCCTATCGAATGATGCAATCTGAAAAAAAATCCATCGGGTAGTTTTTGAAAACACTCGAGCCGAAGTTTCAGAATTTCTGCTTTATAATATATATGATTAAGATCGCTGCAAATCACAAACTGAAATTTTGGGATTATTTGTAAAAAAAAAAAAAAAAAAAAAAACCTTAATTTCTACACGAATATATCTGCTATCCTCATAAAAATGAACACAGTTGAAATGAAATAAACTAATGAAAAATGAACATAAGAAACCTCTTAATCTGGTGCTGTTTGTATGTCATTATGTGCTATATATTATCAGCTTGAAGGCATTTGCAACATTAGTTATAACAGAGTTATAACTAATGATATATGATCAGTGTTCTCGCTGTCGCTCGCCAATGGGCCAAATTGCGACTAAATTCTTCATTTGGCGAGTAAACAAGCGATTAGATTCGCCGAATTGCTAGTGCTCAATTTTTTCTTTTCTTTCTTTTTTTTTTTTTCTTTTTCACTTTTCGTACATATGCATATATATTTAATGTATACATTTTTTTTTTAATGTTTGTAGCGGATTAGTTGGGTTATTTTAGAACATATTGAAAAAAAGGGAACACATTAAAGTATTAAATGTTTTTTTTTTTTGTGTGTGTGTGTGTGCGCATGCAACATGGCGAATCTATTTTGCTAATACTTTTCTCATTTGGCGAATGTTTTTCATTTTTAATTAGCCAAATTACTAACGTTGGTCAAATGTCAGCGAGAACACTGTATATGATACTAATTATTATTACTAATTATGACTAATGATATAACTAAATGATATTTGTTTTGCTTCAATATAGGATTTCGGGGGAAAAAAATCTTCACAGAAATATATGACATCTATTATGATGTTTACATAACTAAAATTTCAAGATTATTTCCTCATGTGTTTTTCTAGATATTTAACAGAATGTCTAAAATCACAAGTGATCGGTCATCATTGGCCATATATGCCATTGTGTTTGTATCTTGTCTAAAGAGAAGCATGACTAAGATAGAGCTTCTGTCAAAATTTATGAACCTTCACTTCACAATGTTTACTTTTCCATCTAATTCCTAACATGGTACTTTTTGAAATAACCCTTAATCAAGTAAATTTTATTATGATTAGTTTGTGTTCGTAATCATTAATAAATTCTCATATTGTAATTGATTGTACCCAATAAAAACTTTTCCCAATTGTTTCTATAAATTTCAGACTTAAACCTTTAATTTTTACACAATTTTCAAAAAGACTTATAGGATTTATAGAAAATGCTATTTGATTTCTTAGCATTTAAATCAAAATAGCTGTGAATTTTGTGCAATTAGAAGTGAAAATGGCTTCAGAAGTAGGTCAGAAAATAAACAATTTGAAGTTAGAGAAAGAAGAAAGAATTGCTATCCTGAACTGATTTGGCTAAATATTCATCACATCCCTAGATCTAATTACCACCAAATTATCAAGAAGGAGAACGATGAAAGAGAGGCTACTAGGGTATTAAGATTAAATTATAAAGCCTTGAAAAATTTAAAAATATGTTCCATTACAAAAACATGGTTAAAAGCAACAAACACGACAGCTTAAAAATTCCAGAATAATTTTATCTCATCCAAATGAAGATAAACTTAAAACAGTTTTTCTTCCACCAAATCTAACGTCACTTTACAGCCAATGAATCAAAGCATTATATAGTTTCAAAAGAAGATACAGAAGAAAGATATCGATTTCTTTGTGTTTGGCAGATGACACCTTTGTTTGTCTTGTTGATTCTCTGAAAGCTATCGCTACTAAAAATGTGTTGTCTACATCACAGCTGCAGTATGGACAGAGATCGCTGAATCAATATTAAGAAAACTTCTTATTCAGGAGTAGAGATGAGAAATATGGTTATTTTTGGTTAACAGGTTATATCATTCCACAGTAGCACTGGTAACAAGTTCCATTATCCTGTTATTTTTATAACATATAAACAATTGTTAGATATGCTCCCAAACGACGCTTAAATATAATAGTTCAAACATAAAACTTTGAAATTGTTTCCCCACCGATTTCTGTTAAAAATACTGGATTTTAATTAAAAATATATTTACACAGCATTGTTAATAGGTAATAAATAAGAATTGTGTAATGATCAGAGGTGGGGAATTTTCAGAAAAATTTACCACTGGAATATTTATTTTGCCAGCCAGCCAATTGTAAAATTTAATGACAAAATGCACACAACAGCAGAAATAGTTAATCGCTACCACTATAGTGCATTTTCATATTTTCTGTAAAATTAACAAATATATACAACAGATAAAATTTTAATATATGGTAAAACTTAAGGTCATGTTTACATCGTAATAATTTGAAATTTAATCAAACATAGATAACTAAAAGAAAAATGAAGTTTTGGTATGTTTTCTATACTGTGCAGTTTTTTAAAGATTGAATAAAAATTCACTAGCCCTCGTCAGAAAATCTACTCGTCAGCGGCGAGTAAAATGATATACTTTCACCTTTGGTAATGATTCGTTAGACAAAGTTATAGTCAATAAAATGACTAAGCAATTTTATTAGAATAATCCAATAATCATAAAATATTACTATATTGTATACGAGACAAACAAACGAAAAGAAAAAAATCACTAACAAACAACATTTAAGAAAAGATGTATAGGGAAATGCATTTTTTGAATATAAAATATCGTAAAATACAGTATAAGGAAAATTTTAAATTACATGAAAACATATTTAAGAAAACTTTCTTCAACATACAGAACATAACGAATTCTTCAAAGACTATTTTATAATAGAAATGTATTTACATATAAAAATACCATTTTCTTGATGTTTTCTGTTTTTAAACGAGAGCGGCGTTGCTTTACTAAATTTCCCGTCTTTTAAAACAATCTTTCACAAGACACTGATGTACCCATAGTGATACTATTCCTCCTAACTAAAGTGGACATAAAATTCATTTTTTTTTCAGCATCTCTTACAGTAGAATGTTTCCACATTTCATTAGGCTTTGCGTTTTTATGTGGATTCATATTTAAACAAAAACTAAGACTTATTTCTGCAAAATTTTTTAAAAAAATTTTAAATTATAGCTCATTGCAAAATATAAACCTCACTATGTGAATCAACTCAACTACAAAACATTCAATCGATTTATAAAACACTATTTCTTTAAAAACGAAATCCACAGATTTAATTCAAACTTTCCGACTATTAAAAACAGACAAAATCATTTCTTATTTCACCTCTCTTCATAAACAACCGTGAATAAAAACCACTCTCTAATTCAAGCTTTCCGTTATTTAAAAAGAGACAAATCATTTCCTTTCTCCTTTCCTCATAAACAACCGCAAATAAAAACTGCCCTTTCATTCCTTCCTAAAATCATGAACGGAAAACTTTTAATCAAATGTTGTTCACTGAAACAAAAAAAAAATCTTTAGATTATATTTATTCTAAGCGTTTTTCATATACGTAAAACGATGTTGCAACAAAATGTTTCAAAATAAACAATAGTTAAAATAACTTCAGAAATATCAAACAGATAAATAATTGCTAAGATGTGCATTTATCTATACTTTTACAAAGCTTATCAGACGGTAAAATGTTCTTTTGTTATTTAAAAACCGTACTTAACCATAGCATAAATGAGTATGCATTGAGTGAATTAGGGAATCTTTGGCTGGTTTCTAATCGCTGTTTTGAATTAAAATAAATCTGAAGCTATAAAGTACACGTTTCAAATGCGCTAATAAATTAAAAAACATAATTTAAGTATTTTTTAATGTGGCAAAAGATTGTTTTGTTAGTTTTAAAATAGATTTTCTATCTAAAATCGAGAATTGAAGTTTTTAAGGAATAAATGCATTTCATTTAAATGTTGCAAAAAGGCACTTTTTAAATTTTAAAGATTCTGAACTATTTTTACTGTATTTTCGGGGGAGAAAAAGGTAGGAATAATTGTCTTTTTCATTTATCTAATGTAAAAGGCAAACATTTTAACAAAATTCAACAATTATATACGCTAAACTATGCAGCGTTTAAAGTAATGATTTTGTTTTCTTTTTAAGGAAGATTTGAGATTTTGAGTTTTCAATAGTTAATAAAAGTAATCTTCCGCCCCAAATTCTATAATGTTCTTCCAACAGAGCCACAGAAATCCCTCCTAGAAGAAAGCATCTGAATTCAGCATTGCTGGGCAAATGTTTCAAAAGAAAAGATTGAGGATGTTCTTATAGTGAATATTGTTCAATTTTAGAGGTACAAAATTGAAATTTTGATTAAGGTACGAGAAAGAAGACGCTGTCATTTAAAACCATGTGTTATTTAAATAACAGGGATTTTTCGGTAACATATTAATATGCAATATTAGGTTCCAGTGTAGCATTGCTGTTATTTTTCCTAATACGTTAAATAATGCCCATCAGGAGTCATCTGAAATTGAGGAATTCTGCTGAAACCTGAGAAAGCTAAAGGAGTTTTAAATGATTCTGATATATCTGTATTAAAAAAACAACAAAAAAACTTGAAGGCTGCATATAGATCATCATAGAAGGTATAAAAATGTGGTTCAAGTCTGACAAAGATTTCAAACATGAAACATTATTTGATGAGGATATATTCAGGACTGTAACTGACATGACATGGTTCAACATGAAGATGATCCATATGAAGTTGACACTGCTAAAATTCTTCATGCAGGAGGAGTAAAAGCTTGATGTTGACCAGCAGCCAATAGTTCCCTTGGTTGAACTTATATTAAAGAGATGGAGAGATTATGCTATAAATTGTTGGGCATCTTACTTTCAACAGAAGGTTATCGATTTCTTTGTAGTAAATTTACTCAAATTTACATAATGTAAAATAATTTTGATTTCTTATAAAGTTATGAGACACATTTTTCAACAATTTAATTTGCATTAAATATTTTTCATTATTTTTTATTCGTGATAATTTTTCTTTCACTTCAGTTAACTTCAACTAGTATTCTTTCACAAAATATGGTAACTGTATTTGTAAAAACATTACAAACTAAATGCATCCTACGCATTTAATTAAGTATGCAGGTACTTCTTTCTTTTTTTTTACTTATCTGGTTTAACTGGTTTTTCCATTAATTGGCTAACTCTTAGTCCTATTTAGGCCGGTTAAGGCTGTATTTTGATTCAAACTGCTTATTTTCAGATTTATTTTTAAATTCATTTTTCCTCTCAAAAGCATCAAACTGGCAAATTGTTTTATTTAGAAAGTACTCAAGGTATCATGATTGTTGATTCTTTGATAAATGCAGAAAATATTGCAAAAAAAGCAATCAAAAACGGCGTTTTGAACAGATTTTTCCGAAGCGGGAGATGTGTGGATGAAAAAAAGGGTCCTACTGAGACGATAATTGTTTATAAATCAAATTCTAATGCATTGGGCGTAAAATGTCATCACACGGCACCTCATACGTCTCTTCAAGAATTCCCTAAGCAAGTTTCATGTTTCTACTTTTAAAAATGTGTCTGAAATTGTATCAGGAAGTTTCGAGCTGTTGAAGGTGGAGAAGCATTTTTTTAAATACACCCTTAAGCAGAAGGCTATTGTATTTTATTTTTTGTTGAGGATCTAAGGATCTAATACACACAATAAATAAAAAAAACAAAATTAAGATTTATGACATTTATTTAATATACCAAATAAAATATCAAGAAATATTTAAGAGACAATAACACTAAGCATAAAAAAGAAATAATAATTTTTAAATTTAATAGACAAGTGTAATACACAAATATTCCTTCACGACTAAAGGACCAAACTTAAACTGAAACACAGGAAATAATCTATATTCCAACTGTTACTGGTAAATGGAATTTTTATTTTTTTTAGTCCTTAGTTTATAGTGAAACTTTTTTAGATATTGTAGTACCCTTTATCTACATTATAGTACTTTTTTGCGTTTGGGAATTTTTCTGAACAATAATCTAGATCTCTTTCTAGTCTTTCTTGAATAGCATTTTTCATATGAACAGTAAAAGCAGCTTGGAGAGTTAAATCCTGAGATGCATCTTTTTTCACTTCTTCACAACTAGATAAAGGTTTCACATTCGCACTAGATATTGCTTGTTGCAACATATCAGATAAAGTACTTTGAGAATGGCCTAGTAATGCTGGTGTACCATTAGTCATAATCTAAAATTAAAATAAACAGAAAATAGTATTCAACAAAAATTTACAACCTATATTTCATGGAAAAACAAAACAACAACAACAACAAACATGTTTACTTTAAACCTCAAATGACTTTAATTTCACTTTCACTACTTGATAATGAAATTCTTGAAAAATGTGTCTAACTTAATCAGAAAATAATTTTCATACATATATGCACACAAATTTGAAAAAAGGGTCATTCCATGTCAATTCAACCAGTAACTGACCAACAGGGATTTGAGTAAAACTTTGTGACATATTAGTCCTACCTTGATATGAACAAATAAAAAAAAATTCCTTCTTAAACCACGTAGTTCGTGAGATATGAGAGGATTTTTCTCTAATCCCACATTTCTGAGTCTGTATTTGTTAATAACTGTGGCTCAATCTTTCTTTGTTTTTTTTTCTCTGGATCTAAAATCCAAATGTGCTTAAAAATATCAATTTAAGTAAATCAAAAGATGCAGATTCTAATTAAAAATATGTAAAAAAAATAATTTTTAAGGCTAAGAGATTAAATCTAAGTTTAAATCTACAATTATTTTTTCTGAATTTTCGTCATTTTACATAAAAAGCTCTTCACAATAAAGGAATGAAATTTCCAATGTATTTTTGTTTTAAATAAAAGTTTACACTTTGAGTTTTCTATGTATGAGATAAAAATGATGTCTATGGCTTGTGCAAAAATTTTGACTTATTTTGGGATGCTGTACCCATCAAAAGATAAAATATCTAATTTTGTTTTTAGTACTCAAATAATTGCTGAACATTTTAAATTTATTAATCATTTTGATTTATTTTATAAAATGAGTCTTTAAAGTCAGACTGATTATTTTTGTAACAGTCAAAATTTAGTAATGCATAGTATTGGTACATATCACCAGTGGCGCCAACTTAAGGCCCAAGGCCACCTAATAATTTGGAATCATAGCGTACCCAATTTTTATTGTTTTAGTTATTTTTTCATTATTATTTTATTTTTCATTTTTCTCCTTAGAATTTTTTTTTTTTTGCCAATGACTATTGTTTTAATTCTCCGACTGACACTCATAAATCTCAAATAACTGAAATGTTCTGCTCCATGTTTAACTGTCTGCTAATTCAATAGACATATTCATGATATTATGGCATTACAGTAAATATCAGTGTCTTTACAATGAAAAACAATGAGACTCATGTGAATATAAATTAATAAAATTGCAATTTTATTAAAACATAGTAATAGACTTAAAATTCTCATCTTTCAACCCTTCAAACAAAAATAAGCTGATATCATTTTACAAAAAATTTTTGAGCCTACCCAATATTTTTCAAAAGTTGGCGCCACTGTATATCCCCCATTATCTGAAATCGTGTTGTTCTTAATCTTATTGCATGTGTTTAGCACATAAATGTACATCTATCATTGGATTCAGTGATATATTTCTATAAATACTGTAGTAGTATATAAGGATTCTGCACAATATTTAATAAAGGAAGAGGGAATATTTAATTAAAAGAGGGAGAAAAAGCATTTATAAAATAAATCCAACATGTCATAGAAAATATAAATTACAATAATAATTTAGTTACAACAGCTTTAATTAAGCACATTTTTTTTTCCTTGATAGGTGCAATTTTCCAAAACAGGATAAAATTTTTTACATAAGCTAAGAGAAAGACATAATTTTTGTTAAATTGAAATGATCATTAATTAAACTTAATACATTAAATAAAATTGCTTATAAATAGAGGAAAAGATCCAAATGCCATCTACCACTTTTGTTTTCAATCTAGATCCTATAATTTACAAAATTAGTAAGAGAAAATGTAACAATAATTGACATATTTTACATCTGTTTAGAATGAAAAAAAATAAGTTTCTGAATTTTGCATTTTATAAACAAAAATACATTTTAAAGTCTGCAAATTTTTAGTTTTGAAAGGATCTAAAGATTGATTATCTGAGTTTTTCCAAAAGAATCACACAAATAATTTTAATTTTTAGCTTTAAAACATTATTTTAATAAATTATATTGGTTAAGAACATTTGTTATGCACAGAAAAAAATATGCATTTTTTGATTAAAAAATGTTTTTGTCACTTATAAAATTATTGACGACTATCTCTAAAAGTATTCTTTCCATTATGTTTCTAGTTTTGTTTTTTAATGTGTAAAACAACAACAACAACAAAAGCTTGCTGCTCTAAATAACGATTACTTTATCTGAAAAAAAAAAAAAAAAAAAAAAAACCTTAGTAATTACTCTTTGCATCAATACAGTCACTGTGGGTCCAGATATTGCAATCTTAACATTGAACCTAGAGTCCTCTTCTGCATTCTTGTCCACAAAGAAAGCACCCTCTCAGAAGACAAATTACACTATTTTTTTCAAAATACAATTTCTGCCCTTTACTCCTATTTTCCATCTTTCACTTCATATATATTGCAAGCTATTTTGGAGTGTTTAACAGTGCTTTTTTGTGAAGTGATCTAATAACCAGTGTCACTCTTGAAGGCTTGTAGTCGCAGTTACTTTTTAGGTGCGTTCGTAATTATATAAATACGTAGCACCTATTGTTGTCGCTCAGTCCATCCGTCTGTCCGCATATAACAATGCAAAAACTACCCAACCAAATCGTTTGAAATTTAAAATACATAATTATAACATAATTTTGTCAAGTCATTTCAAATGTTATGAAAATTGGATGCATAGATCAATTACAGGGACAATTAAAAGGATTCTGTTACATTACGGTCAATGGGGGAAAAAAATTTCAAATGCATTTTAATGATGTTACACTCATTCGAACATAATAGAATTGGCATGAATCTATGAAATATATACTAAAATATGCATTCTGTACAATCTGTGATGCGAAGAATTTTTATTATTAAATTACAGGCCCACACAAAAGTATTCCACTACAGAATGCTATACAGGGAAACATTGTTTGGGAGGTGTTTTAATTATATTCAACTATTTCACATTTTATGAATAAGATATACGTTGCTGAGGTGTAATAAAAATTACTTCCTGCATATTTACAGAAACGTAAAGATTTTGACTACTATACTGTATCCGGAGTATGCTCTACTATATCAGCAAGATCTGAATATTTTTAAAACTTCATTATCGTACGAATGCACCTCATTTGCTACGTTCACGTGCAATTTCCAACTTGTTTCTTATTCCAAAGTGAGACGAACTATTTCTGAACTGTTTAAATTAATTTATTAACTACAGAACTATTTAACATAATTTATTTTCCTCCTTTTCTTCAAGCATAGTAAATCCCCCTAGTATTTAGAGCAGTATAGGCAGCCAGTTTTTGGATCACTGCTTTGTTTAACTTAAAACTGGTATTTGGGACACTGCTATGTTTAACTTGAAACTGGTATTACTCATTCATTTAATAAAACACTAATATCCTGCATGCAGCAATTGAAAGCTAAATAGGTTCAGAAAAAAAAAAAAAAAAAAAAAAAAAAAAAAAACTTAATTATCAATTTAAGCCAATATACGATCAGTATTTTTTTAAAAACAAACACATGACCAGAAAACTTTTGATGTTCCAAATTTCATCGTTTTAGCACTTTTGCTTTTACTGTTTTGTAAATGAGACACGTATTAGCGACATATTTCTCATAACTTTCTTATCTCTATTAAAAGTACAAACTCTACTTATTGCCACTAGACTGCATTGCTCTCAGTTCTCAGAACACCTAGTAGCTTGTATTTGGACCTTCTCCCCCTATTTAAAAAAATTAGATCGTTATCATTTTTATGTAACCAACCAATAATTAAATTATGTGCAAATTTTTTTAATTAAAAAAATCGGAAAAAACATTACATTTAAAAGATTGAAAATTCAAAAATAGAACTGAACTATATAATATAAATGACATGCTTTTTTTCAGTATTACTTAGACTTACTTTGCAAAACTCTTTCTTTGTGCAATTTTAAATGTATACTTATTATGAATAAGCAACATTGAGAACCTTCTAAAGGACTGTCTATTAGAGATGAGACGGGCTCAGCCTTAGCCTGGGCTCATTCTTTCAAGAACTGGAAAATTATTTATTCAAGTGTAGAAAAGATTGAAAGAACTTCCCCCTGTTAAGAGTACTTATTGTTTTTCACATCATTTCAGTGCTATTTTATCAAAACGAAAGGGGAACAGAAATAGTGTTTTTGTATTTTAATAGTTGATTGATGTTTCATGATATGGCGCCAATCAAAACAAGCACAAACAATAAATTATCTTCTAATTAGATTTTTGTTAATAACAAAGGATATTTTTTAATTCAATTGTTTATTTATTTTTTTTTATTTAGTTAGTTATATAAAACTTAGAGAATGATTTCTTCATTTTTTTTATGTAGACCAAAAGCTTGAGATTTGCAAATTACTTTATTGTGAGAGTCATAATTGTTCTTCATATGAAAATAACATAGTGATTAATTTTTCTGTTTCTCTTTATGAATTCTACTTATGCTTTAACCTACAATAACTAATTTTACTCAGTTTTGGATTGTTTATGGCTGGTTTCTATGTTATTGTCATTGAAAGTGCATGCTTTGTCGATATGTGTATTGAACTCACATAATTTGGACCATTTGGGAATTTGTAAGCAGTATATTTATGTTAGCATACTTCCTTTCAGATTATTCAAAAATATTTTCATAATTTTTTTTAAACAATGATTTCTGTAGGAATGAGAGATCAAACGGTAAATAAGAAATATTTTAATGGGATAGCGGTTGGAATCCTTGTTAAATAAATGTGAACTAAGAAAAGTAGTGCTATAATTATGAAAAATTAAATCAATAGAAGTAAATTATGCCAAAGCAAGAACAGAAAACATTTCACATGACTATTGGTTAACCCAGACTTATGATATCCTAGAAGTTCAGGAGAAAGAAAAATTTATTTGTGCCATTAACTGTTGCCATCTTCTATTAACAGTGGTGCCAAAACCTGCTGTCATATTTTATTTCTCAAGAGACACTCCGTTTGATATTTTTTATAGCACCTGGATAAAATGACAGAAATTAAATGAATGTCATATTATGGCAATCCTTGTTCTTAAATATAATGAAAATAAAATAAAGGTGTTTCATAAATTTTAAAATAATGTACTCTTGCATTATTAATTTGAAAAAAGTTTATAAAATGTTATTAAATAAAAAGTATTTCCGTCAGCATGCGATTTTTTAACAATATTTAAAATTATTATTTCTTTTTTAAGCAGTATTTATATTTTGTGTTTGGATTATTTTGTATTACTTTTAACTACTATAAAAATAATATTACATTATCTATTCAGTTTTTCTATATTATTTACTAAATCATCTATTAATAATTTGAAATGTATTTTTTGAATATCTAACTATTTATCACCAGTTAATTTATAAAACAGCTTTTTTTTAATGTTAAATTGTTTATTTTATTGTTGAACGGTTAGGGAATCATTATTCTAAAAAATAACTAGCTAAATCATAGAATCCAATAATTTTACACACTTTAACAGATTTTGCTAGTTATTTTATGAAATAACTGAATTATACGTTTTAATGGTGACATATATATTTTTTAATTTTCCTTTTCTACTGCAACTCCAAACATAGCAACAAAACAAAAAATCAGTACATCAAAAGATCTTTTAAATTTAATATCTAAAACACTCTTCTTTGTATTTCAAAATTGATAGTTAACGACCCCCCCCCCCCCCCTCCACCTTCCAAAAAAAGATTGTTAAATATTTTAAGGAGAATTCTTTTCATGTTGGTAAAGGTTTATGAAAAGTTTCCAATTTTTATATTGGCCAGACCATAAATCACTAAAGTCAAAATTTCTTTAGGGCATCCCCCCCCCCCCCCCCCGCTTGCACAGACCCAAGCTTGATTATTTTAAAAAATTGAAATTTATAAAAGAAAAAATGAAGAAAATTGGAAGCCAAGTTAGTTCAATTACTCAAAACTAACAGTCTATGTTTTGAATTGTAATAAAAAAAAGACCCACTTTTTTTTTTTTTTTTTTTTTTTCTTTTTAAGAAAATTATTTTGTTTATCTTTTTAAAATTAGAACATTTACTAGAATCTGTATTAGTCACAGTAAGTCAAAAAGTGGGTTTTTTAATCTCAATTTGATGTATTTTGTTTATGGAAGTTTTTCTAACGGCATTCTTTTTCATGCATGTTTTTATAATTCCTTAAAAAATTAGCGTAAATTTTCAAAAAGGATAGAAACTATATCTGATGACCCCCCCCCCCCTCTCTTATATACCTAAACTTAACTGTAAATGAGCAGAGTATTGAAGTGGAAGTCTTAGAGATAACAAAAGTTCTTTGAGACATCTTTTTATTGACAATACTTTAACATCACTATCTCCACACAACACAAACATTTAAACTAACATTGATGCTAAAAGAATTAAACATGATGAAAACTGACTAATCTTAACTGTACTGACAGCATCTCTATATGCATGGTAAACATACCGGCAATACTTAAATGAATGCATAAGAAAACAGCTCTGAGAAAACACCCACCTTCGATCTTCGGCCAACGTCTTAAAAAGCAAAGAAAATCATATATTAAATTTGCATAATTTCAGTTAGTTGGAGAAATGGTACTGCGAAAATTCTCTGAAAAACAAGTTTATGATTGGCCGATATTGATCACATAATGACGTCAAACCAATTTAGAATACCTTTATACACTCTATCGAAATTCATGCAATGACGTCAGATCATGCTTTTACAATACTTTGATTTCTTGAGCTGAAAAATACAACTGTTGAAATGCAAGTGAAACTGGAAAAACTAAAAATACGAGATTTTGACTAAAGTTACAAACTTAAAGCTTCTGAAATTTATTGACATTTAACTTTTAAAGCCAACAATATCTTTGCTTTTGTAATCTAAAGTCTAGATAGGAGCAAAAAAAATTGAAAAGATATACAGATGTGAAACGATAATTCTACCATGTGATTAGTTTGGGGAACGGCGGAGTCTCACAAATCTGCTTCCTTTGAAAATGAGAAATAATGCTATGCAAAATTCAAATTAATATGGGAATAGAGATGAGACAGGCTCAATTTTTATTCTAATAAACAGGCTCCTTTTTTTTTTTTTTTTCTCTGAAATTGAAAAATTATATTTATATAGAAAATAGTAGAAAGTATTTATATAGAAAAACTTTCTTCCATTTAAAATTGCGTACTTATTCCTTTTCAAATAAGTCATTTAGATTAAAATGATGGGGAACTGAAGTAGTTTTTATTTATTTTAGTATTTCATTGCTGTTTCAAATGAAAGTTTGTGATAACTACAGATTTATGTCTACATAATTTCCGACGACGACCTACTGAATGGCACCAATCAAAATAAACACAGATATGAATTTGCTTTTAGTTGGTTTTTTGTAGCATATATTTTTTAATAGGATCGTTTATTTATTTATTCATTATTTAGTTACATAACGCGAAGATAATACTTTCTTCTGTTATTAATAGACGAAAGCTAGCTGGAGGTTTGTAAACCATTTAATCTTCAATTGTGCACGATTCATAGTCGTTTTTCATATGAAAATTAGTGATTGTTCTATCTATTTGTAAACAAACTTTGTTCATGCTGAGGACGGTATACATTTTCGAAGTCAACTTTCCTGCGTAAGTAAACATAATTACCTTGTTATTCTGACATAAAGCTGTTCAGTGCTCCTCTTTTCCTATAAAAGCATTGGACCTTTAAGATAACAAAGTCATTTTTTTTTAATTTTACGTTGATTTTCAGGCACCTATCAATAACGGAAGATTATTATGAGAAAGGAATAGATTATAATTAAAGATGTACATTCTTTGCAGAAAATTGAAAAATGTTGTTTGATTCGCCAGATTACAAATAGTAGTTTCTGCAAATTTCATGCATTTATTCATTAAGTTACAAACGTGTACATGAAATTTATTTTTTAAATTAGGGAAAAATTTGAGATTAATTTTAAGAGTCAATAGTATTTTTATTTCATATATAGATTTTGATAAGATTGCATTTAAATTTTCATTTAACAATTTTATCTGTGTAAGAAATTTTTAATAACATAATAATAAATTAATAATACAATATTAATTAACATAAATAAATAATTAGCATAATAATAAATTTTTAATACCATAAATACCATACAATTTTGTTTTGTATATTTTTGGTATCGGGCTCGGGCTTTGGTAACAAAAAATCTTTCGGCCTTGGGCAGGTCCGGGCCCCAGAAAAAGAGCCCGAACTCATCTCTAATGGGGAATGGTCTGTTGATTGGTTAAATTTCATTTTTTGCGGCCATATTTTGACATTCTTAAAAATAACATGTTATTGCAATGAAATACTTTTTTTTTTTTTTTTAACTGGAAAAATTTATTTATGTGTATAGAAGATTGAAAGAATTTTTTTTTTTTCCCCCCCACTTTAAAAAGGTCAGGTACCCTTTAAAGAATCCAAAAATCGATTTTTTAAAAAATAGCTTATAATTAAATGTGATTCTTTAGGAACATTTAAAAACAAACCGCATTCAAAAATTCGCATTAGAAGAAGAATTATGTCTCAAACACTTTGCGCTTTTCCTATACGGCCAATGGGTGATTTAAACTTTAAAGTCAATTTTCTCAAAGAGTGATTTTGATCATTGCGTGCAAAATTTCTGAAAAATGGTTGCGTAGAATTTCACAAAATTTTTGCTGAATGCATCAAACGTATACAGGCACAAAATGATTTATTATTATGCTCCTCAAATTAGAAGTTTAGAATTCACGACTTCTTTTGTGTAAAAAAAAATCTCGATATTTCAAATTTCTTTAAAGAATAATTTTTTTTTCTCTGGATCTATAAGTTTTATTTTTTTTCATCGTAGGTCCTTTTGAAAACACATTATATCTCTACTTAGAAAAAAAAATCTTGACCTATTTTAGCTATTCAAATTTGCAAAATCAAGTGCACAAGGCATGCAAGTTTTATTCTTTCCGAAAAATTGTATTATCTTTAAAAATAATTAAAAACATTGCGTATGCGTATACTTTTTTTTTTAACAACTTTAACTAATAAAATAAATCTTTCTTAATAAGTGTTTTCTATTTTATAGTCAAAAGTCAATTAGATATAGAGTGATTGCAATTCTTACCAATAACACTTTTTCATGTATTTTATTAGTTCAAAGGGTTCTTGACCCCTTAAATTGCATACTTATTATTTTTACAAGTTATTTTATTGCTACTTTGATCAAAATGATGGGGGGAACTAAAGTCGTGTTTATTTTAATATTTCACTGCTGTTTGAAATGAAAATTTGTGATAATTACAGATTTATGTTTACAGATATCTTTGTTTTATATCTATAATGTTTTATCTATGTTTATATATCTTTTTCTTATCTACTGGATTTAGTTTTGAGCAACTTCTCATCTTTCTTCGTGCAATGAAAAATTGCGTTTGGGTCCTTTTTAAAAGAAGTACCATACAATTATACCTTCAGCGAATAAAAACGTGTCTAAAACGGAAATTTGATAGGTTTTATGGGGTTCTGTTTTATTACATAAGATATTGTTTGTACCCAACATGTTCAAGTTAAAAAATTTGGGCACTCCCCGTTCAAAAGGTTGGTTATGTCTATGTATTATAAGTTGAAATGTACAAAATGCTTGTTGATAATCTAATACTGAATATCCATATAGATAGTCAATCTCTCAGGCAAAAGTTCAAGATTAGCTGTGTAAAAGCATCCAAGAAAATGAGGATGCTGATGAATTAAATAAGTAACAGAAAACAAAATAAAACAAATATCATACAACATGGAAAAACCACGATCAAATCTTAAAAGAATAATAAAAGAGCTAATAACAAAACTGTGGCAGTACATATCAGTTAACTTTATATATGAATATATGAAGTTATAAATAAAGTTTAACAAGTTACAATATTTAATAAGTAATAATAAGAATTAAAAATTTACCTTTCTTCTTTTTGTTGGTACACCACCTAAGTAAGCATTGCTGAAAGGTGATTGTGGTGCTTGCCTTCTTTGTCTTTGTACATCTCTAGCAATAATAGGCACCCAATCCTAAACATTAAATATTAGTGAATAAGATACAGAAAATCCTTAAAGAACGATAAAAAATATTAACAGACATTTGTGTTTTTTGGCGCAAAATATGAAGAACAAATAAGAATAAATAATATAAACTTTAATAAATTGTGATAAAACTTTATAGTAATAAATATAATATAATAGTAAACTTTAATTCTGTGCATGAGTACATACACACATTTTTTAAGTTTAACTCTTAAATATCAGTCTTGATCTTATTTATATACTAACAAATCTACTGGTGTTGTTCAGGATTTGAATAAATATCTCTAAAATTATCTAAATTATATATATATATAAAAACTTGGTGACCTTAAAGTTACCTACTATCGAATTTCCTCGAACATTTGACCTAGCCTAATGAGATTCTGGTATCCGAAAAGCCTAAAACGCAAAATTTAATTAATATTCTGAGAAAATGAGCTTAGTAGTGCCTCATGTTGGGTAATTCATACTAAAACATAATAAGCATCTATTTATGTCAAGACCTAACAGAATCTGAAATTTGATGGAATTTCGTCCATTAGTTCTTGAGATATAGTTATAACAAAAAATTTGCAAAACGTAGCACAGCAACACCATATCTTGGACAATTTATGCCAAAACGTAAAAAAAGTGTCTAATTATATTATGGTGTAAAAGAATTTGAAGTTTGATGAAATTCTGTGCATTAGTTCTTGAGATATAGCTAGTTAAAAAAAAACGTGTAAAATATAGCACAGCAGCACCATCAGTTGAAGGATTTATAACAAAACGTAATCATCGTGTAATTATGTTATATGTCATTTTGTAACAAAATCTGAAGATTGATGAAATTCTGTGCGTTGGTTGTTGAGATATAGCTATCAGAAAAATCGTGCAAAATGCAGCATAGCTGCACCACCTGTTGCAAGGTTAATACCAAAATGTAATCAGCGTCTAATTATGTTATATATTCTAGTGTAACAGAATCTAAAATTTGATGAAGTTCTCTGCATTAGTTCTTGAGATATAGCTATCGCAAAAATCGTGCAAAATGTCGCATAGCAGCGCCACCTATAGGGCAGTTCACATCAAAACCTTATCAGCGGCTATGTATCTCAAGGTATTGCAGAATCTGAAGTTTGGTGAAATTCTGTGCATTAGTTCTTGAGATATAGCTATCATGAAAATCATGAAAAACATGGCATAGCAGCGCCACCTGCTGGTCAATTTACACCAAAATTTAATCAGTGTCTATGTATATCAAGGGGTCACAGAATCTGAAGTTTGGTGAAATTCTGTGCATTAGTTCTTGAGATATAGGAATCTTGAAAATCATGAAAAACGTATAGCAGCACCACCTGCAGGCCAATTTTCAGCAAAAACTATTAGGCACTAATTCATATCAATGTCTAACTGAATATAAAATTTTATTAAATTTAGAGCATTAGTTCTTGAGATAGAGCGCCCACAAATTTTTTGTCACATACAGACTCACAGACAGACATTTTCTAAAAATCGTCAAAACGTGTTCAGGACCTTCTAAAACGTATAAATCTGTCGAAAACCGGAAGTTGAAAATTTTCATGAATCCAATACTTTCTTCTTGTAAAGATAAAAGAAAGTAAAAATGGAAAAGTTGAAACGGGTAAACTGAGCTTTAACCCACTTCTTGGCGGCATTTTTTCTGCTACGCGATAACTACGCCACGCCTTGCTTTCCTTTACTTTTAGCTCTCGCTCTTCTCAGCAACCCTCGGAGCAAAGAAGCGCTATTTTTTTCTCCTCCTTTGTGGAAGCTTGCGCATGCTATGTTCGTTCTTTCTTTTCTAGCTTTCTTATTAGACGAGAGAGGAGAAACTTAAAAATTTTAATTCTGGCACCTTGAAAATAATTTAATTTCTGGTGTTTTATTAGACCATTGGATTACGAAGAGAGTTCATCGAGTGAGCATTACAATTTTCTTAAATGTTTTTTTAAAATTAATAATCCTTTGTTTTGTATTTAAAAGAAAGTATTTTAGACATTTGTGTTGTCTTTGAACTGTAGAGACGCGGTTTTGTATTTAAATGTAGTAAGTGTTTTAGGCATTTTTCTTTAGATGTTTTGAATCTTAATGTTATGTAATTACATATTAAATATAAATGAAAATAACAATTTGCATTCAAAGCTTAATATATTTCTATAGAAAAACTATTATTGATTTCTTTCTTTATTTAAAAAAAGACTGGTTTTGTTTTAGAAAGAAGGTATGTGTAAAATTTCTTTGTTTTTTGAACAAAATTGTTTTGAATGTTTAAATATTATATAGGTTTTAAAGAAAAATGTCACCGGGGGGTTCTTCTAAGAATTTTTTTTCTTCTAAAAGAGTATTGTAAATTAAATTTTTGGTTATGGTCATCCGAATTTGGAATCTTAAATTTTATGAAATAATTTTGTATGTAAATGAGATATGTTTTAATTTTTCGCAGTATGTATGCTTTTTAACATGCTTTTATTACTTTCACCTGTATGTGAGTTTGTGGGTTTGTAACTCTCCTTATTATCTAAAGATTTTCCTTATTATCTACAGATTTTCTCAAGCAATTTTGACTAAAAATTGCATTCTATGGTTTTCGGGCACGAGAAAATCATTGGGCTAGGTTACATGTTTGAGAAAAAATTTTAATGGGTCATATCGGGTCATTAAGGGTCTGGGTCAAGCTATTTATATTTAAAGAACGGCGTGATCGATTATAACGAAATTATGTATGTAACAGTTTTTTGGCACGAGAAAACTATCGGGCTGGGTCACATGTTCGAAAAATTTCGATTAGTGGGTCATTTTTGGGTCATTATGGGTCAAGCCATTTTTATCTAAAAAACGGCTTTAACGATTTTGACCAAATTTTATATTTTATCGTTTTGGATTACAAGAAGACCATTGGGTTAGGTAACATGTTCAAGAAAATTCGGTTAGTGGGTCATTTTTGGGGTCATTGTGGGTCATGCTATTTTTATCTAAAGATTTCCTCACGCAGTTTTGACTAAAAATTGCATTCTATGGTTTTCAGGCACGAGAAAAATATTGGGCTAGGTTACATGTTCGAGAAAAAATTTTAATGGGTCATATTGGGTCATTAAGGGTCTGGGTCAAGCTATTTATATTTAAAGAACGGCGTGATCGATTATAACGAAATTTTGTATGTAACAGTTTTTTGGCATGAGAAAACTATCGGGCTGGGTCACATGTTCGAAAAATTTTAATTAATGGGTCATTTTTGGGTCATTATGGGTCAAGCCATTTTTATCTAAAAAACGGCTTTAATGATTTTGACCAAATTTTATATTTTATCGTTTTGGATTACAAGAAGACCATTGGGTTAGGTAACATGTTCAAGAAAATTCGGTTAGGAGGTCATTTTTGGGGTCATTGTGGGTCATGCTATTTTTATCTAAAGATTTTCTCACACAGTTTTGACTAAAAATTGCATTCTATGGTTTTCAGGCACGAGAAAAATATTGGGCTAGGTTACATGTTCGAGAAAAAATTTTAATGGACCATATTGGGTCATTAAGGGTCTGGGTCAAGCTATTTATATTTAAAGAACGGCGTGATTGATTATAACGAAATTTTGTATGAACAGTTTTTTGACTCGAGGACACTAATGGGCTAAATCACATGTTTGAGAGATTTCGACTATAATGATCATTTGTGGGTCATGATGGGCCATAATGGACCATGTCAAGCTACATCTAAAGAACAGGTGGATCGATTTCAACAAAATTTTGTATATAACATTTTTTGGCACAAGAAAATCATTGGGCTAAGTCACACTTTCGAGAAATTTCGATTAATGTGTCATAAAGGGTCTGGGTCAAGCTATTTATATTTAAAGAACGGCTGGATCATTTTTAACGAAATTTGTATATAACAATTTTTAGACACGAGGAAACTAATGGGCTAAGTCACATGTTCGAGAGATTTCGATTATTAGAGATTATTAGAGTCATTTGTGGGTCATTGATGGATCATGCTAATTTTATGTAGAAAATGTCTCTCACCATTTTGACTATATTTTGTATTATGATATTCTCGGGCAAGAGAAAACTTTAGGACCGTGCTGATTCACTCTAACATAGTCCTAAATTTCATGCAAACATTATCTAATCTGATGTTGTATCAATTTGTGAAATGATTCACTAGCGTAGACACATTTTGGAAAAACTTAACCAAAAGGAAATATATTAAATAAAATTCACATTACAAGTCGCGCACCAACGTGCGATAATACACAGCAACAGAAGATTTAACAGCCGCTCAGAACAACTAGCACGACAGTCCAAATGTCCACTGAAAAATACATTTTATTCCCGCTCATCGCAGGAACGGTTCAGTCAAGTTTACAGTTACTGTCCGTCCTAGCAAAACCATGGATGCAGACAGTGGAGTCGACCATGGATGCAGTCAAAGAATGGAGTGGGCTCTTCTGAAACCCTTGAGTTGGTGAATGTCAGATCCCCACAAAACCATTGGACCAGGACACATGCTCGCGAAAATTCTATTAATGGGTCATTTTGGGTCATAATGGGTTAGGGTTATTCTAATTATATGTAACAACGATTCAATCAATTTTACCTAAATTTTGTAACGAAACGTCTTTTGTCACGAGAAGACTATTGGGCAGAGTCGCAAGTTAAACAAAATTATATTAGTGGGCCATTTCGCTTTATTGATGAATGCTGTCAAGCTAATTTTATCTAAGAAACGGCTTAAACGATTTTGATTCAATTTTATATTCTACTGTTTTTGATTACCTGGAGACCTTTGAGCGAAGTCACATGTTTGATCAAATTTGATTAGTGGGTCATTTTGGGTAATACGAGTCAGGGTCATGAGAAAATAGCAGCAACCAATAAGTTGGCGATATTTCACAAAATATTGGTGACATTTGGCTGAAAAATTGACTATTAAGATTACGAAAGCCACAACACGTATTTGGTGCCAAATGAAAGAATGTCTCCAAATTTGGTTATATCTGGCAAAAAATGTTCTCTTTCATAATGTGAAGAATTTTTTTATACATTCTTAATAGGATTCGAGATGCATGGTTAAATTAACCAGAGTCGACCAAAAAAAGTGATTTGGATCGATGTCCTTTCGTTGTAAATTTTAAAATAAATATAATTTAAAAAACCTAAAAAACACGCTTTTAAAATAATCAAACTAAAAAGTGAAAAATAAATATAGTTTAAAAAAACTAAAAAACACGCTTTTTAAGTATATCAAACTAAAAAGTGAAAAATAATTCGTACTATAAGCTGAAAACGAAAATAGATGAAAAATACTATATTGGTATAAAATCATTGTTATTATAAGAATCAATTAATAAGCAATAAATAAAATTATCGTGGAAAAAAAGCGTGGGGGTGCTTCTTAAGAACTGATAGATGGAGCATGGTAGATGGAGCACCACATGCTTTTTTTCCACGATAATTTTATTTATTGCTTATTAATTGATTCTTATAATAACAATGATTTTATAGTAATATAGTATTTTTCATCTATTTTCGTTTTCAGCTTATAGTACGAATTATTTTTCACTTTTAAGTTTGATATACTTAAAAAGAGTGTTTTTTAGTTTTTTTTAAACTATATTTATTACATCCTAATTTTTGCAATATTTTAAGATTATGCATTAATATATGTATTTTTGCTTTATTTTTATTGTTACAATCTCCGAAACTGAGTTAAAAAACCTAGTTTGTCAGTAAGTGGATTATTTGTTTTTATGTGTGGTATTTCAAATTCTTTTAAATTTCTATGTTTTAAAACATGTATTTTTGATTTATTTTTATTATTGCCACTTTAAATTGCACTCTTGTGTGGTGTCTGCTGGAGTCAAACTCCGGGAGACAAAATGCAAAAGTGCACCAATGTGGTGATATTTTGAAAACGCGCCAAGAAGGAGGTTAAAACTCAGTTGTGCCGTTGAAACAATAGTTTTTGTTGAGAAATACACATTAAATAATAATAAAAATAAAACTTCCAAGATTGGTTTTGTATATCACTAAAAAAAGGCTTAAAAATATCCTATTTTAAATGCATATTATGATGCGTCAAAGGTAAAAGGAGGAAATCCTTAACAACTGCAGACAGTTAAAATCCTCCTTTAATGTGTTTGGTAGTCTTCAATGGCTAGAAAGTATCACTCACTGCAGAAAAATGATTAAAACTTAGTAGCTGTGAAGCAATTTAGCAAACAATCGATCAGAGTCCAATTCACTGGCAAACCCCTGGTCGCTTGCTAGAAAAAAATACTACAACTGTTAAAATGGTCTGAGATATCATGTAGAACTTGACTAAAATGTTGACAGTTATTTTATTATAAATATTCATTAGTGTTGATTCTAATACTCAAACTGGTTTAATACAATATGAAGACAAAATATTTTTTAACACATGATGCAAACAATCATTTTAGTAGACTGGATATTTTGGAATAAAAAGCAAAATGTGCTTTTTAATAAAGTGTATCAGAGGATGGGAACAATTCAGACTTTGTTGCATTAGCAGAATGAGTTTGGTAACCATTTTTGACTAGTTTGGCAATTTCTTGAATATGAATGTTTGAAAGAGATCAATGGATGGCATTAATTTTGATTTTATGCATTTCTGATATAGTTAGTGCAGTAGTAATTTCTGACTGGGTAGTGGTTTCTTTGAATTTGAATGTTTAAAAGTGATATTGCTGATGAAGTTTTATAGTTTTCTTTTTTTATTTGATGATAGACTTTTTTTGAAAGAGGGAGCATGTGTTGTTATTTTGTATTTTGTTTCTCAATACTGTGATTTTAGAAAATAAGAGCCAGAAATCATTTTTATTTCTTTTTTGTGAATAAAAGAAAAACAATATTTGTGCATGTGCTAAATTTTAATACAACTATAACTAATTTGAAAAATGTAACAAAAATTTCTTTGAATAAATTACTTTTGATTAAAAGGGTAAAAATAATTTCTTTACCTTTTTCTTCTTGTGGAATTAACAAATTAAATAATTAATTCATATGATAACTTTGCCAATCAGTTTGATTGTGCTAAAATAATAGTTTATCTATGTACCCATTATTTATATGGAGTTCCTTTACTGATAGTTTATTCTGTTGAGCTGTCTATATGACAGACCAGATGTTATTATCAATAAGGTTATCTGAGCGAAATATACTCACCAGTTGTCGACCCAGTTAGCTTAAACAGTAAAGCATTGGCCTTGTAAACCAATGATCTGGGTCCAATTTTTAGCCAGGACATTTTTTCATTCAGTTGGAAATATTCAATTCGTAAAGATGCCTAATAGAAATTTTCATAAACATTTAAATAACTATTAAATTAGATGAGCTTAAGATGAAGAAATTAAAATGTAAGAAAATTTTCCAACCCTTTTCAGTAGATGAAGAAATGCAATTGGTGAAAAAGATCAGATAGCAAAGCAATTTATTCAGAAGAAAATATAAATTTCCATGCATGTCAGTCAGACTTCCAATCAGCTTCTAGAAAGAAACATGGGAAGACGTAAGCATGACAATGACTGCTAATGCTCCATACACACAATGCTACCTTGTATTCAATACAAAAACTACAGCTAGCTAAACTGAGAAAAGCTTAAAGCTGTTTTGCATAGATGGAAAAGGAAATAACAGATATTGGAAATGGAATTTAAGAGACATAAGAAATTTTAAGAAAATAAAGGACTATAGTTTAAGAAGATAAATACATATAAAGAAGTACCGTATTTTCTTGCATATAATCAATCCACAATTTCAAAATTTAGTTCTTAAAAAAAATTTCAGCAAATAATCACATTGGCATATAATCTATGGATTATCTGCTGGACTATTCTCTTAGACATTACTGTAGCTATTAATGTGATACACAATGTTTCAAAGTTCTAATTGTTGATTTGGCCAGTTCTATGGATTCGGTGAGCAGTTTTTTTTATTTCTATTTAGCTGTCTTACTCTGATGTTTCAAATTTATTACAATCTTCGAAAGAGATGAGTGGGTAAACGATTTGTTCTTCATAGAATGTTGCCAAAAGGCCTAATATATATATATATATATATATATATATATAACATAAAAATCAAAAGCCACTCTTGTTAGCTCATACAAGGTCTTACGTAAACCAATCATGAGCAACTTTGTGAATAGTCGATAGCAGACAATCATGCGATAGCTGTTTAATTTTATGACTGCCAATAACAATAGAAACTGCATATATGACATGAATTTCTGCTTAGAATTTCAGCAGATAATTTGCACCAGTAAATAACACATATGTAAGATTTTTTAGGTTTTTAAACAGAACGTCATAATATGGTACTTTCAAACAGAAGGTAAATATGACTTAACCAACTAAAATGAATAAGGATAATATTAAATAAAATAAAAAGAAACTAACTAAAGTAAAAAGGTAAATATGCTTTAACTAAATAAAGTAACTGAATAAAATAAAGAAAAAAAAAAAAAAAAAAAACCTATTTTCACATACGTATGAATATAGGGTAAATATTTTAATAAATGAACAGTCACGAGAACAAGGTAACTGAGGTGGGAAGGGCAGGAGGAAAAAAGATCATAATATGAAAGAGTGATCAGAAAATTTTCTGAAAAGTTTATAAATTGCCAGGATATGACCAAATATTCTAAAAGTTTTGTCCTCTTATTTAACCTCCCTTTGAGGGGACACATTTCTAAAATTATTGAAATATGTATTCATTTTTTTAAAATAAATTTATTACCCAGAATTTCACTTTCCTATCTATAGCTGCTGAAATATGGGATAAGTTTCTAAAAGTTTTGACTCCAACTTTAATGTTTAACCCTCTTAAGAGAAGGGAGATTTCTAAAATCACTGAAACATTTATTAATTATACTTATAGTAGATTTATTTTCTGGAATTTAACTAATAAAAGTTTATGATATTCTTTTTATGTCTTTTTGATATATTCTTCATTACAATGATAAATAACTTACAATCATAATTTCTCAGTTCCCTGTGTGTAAATATAAAAGTTTTAAATAAGAAAATAAATTTTTAATATAAAATCATATTACCTTTTTCTTCAAAAAAAAGCTGGTTATTTTAAATAAGTAATACCTATTAAACAAACTTAAAATGCAATATTTTTTCAACTAATTGATCAAATATCATTAGAGTATGAAAACCTTATAAACTTTTATCAATTTTACAACATGGAGAACACAAAATTCGAAATGTATGAGGGCAATTCGGAAATTAGCTTGAGTTTCATTGTAGCACGTCCCGAGAAATTGTATTAGAGTCTATCTTAATATCCATTTAATCATTTGTTGGGTTGTAATAGTTTGCAGTGCATGCCTCTGCTTTGTTCCCTAAAAAAATTTAAGATGTGTGTGGATATAAAAAATCCCATGAATTGTGAAGTGCAATCAATAATTAAATTTTTATTTAAAAAAAAAAAAAAAAAAAAAAAAAAAAAAAAAAAAAAAAAACCTGAATGGCCGAGCATTACTAATGTTGATCTATGGGAGAAAATCAATGACAACATTTGCGAAAACTGTTGCTTTGCAATTTTGAAGCTGTCATTACAGTTTCTCAAATTTTACAAACTGTTGTTTGTTATTGTGACACAAGATCTAGGCTACCCTAAGTTTTGTGCAAATGTATTAAGATCAAGCTTGTAACACAACACTTCAACAATAACGAGAAACTGCATGCTGGTGCCTGTTGAAGTGTCTGACAGAAAAATTCTATGCTGATGAAATTAACAATCTGATGTCCCATTATCATAAATGTTTTAATTTATATGATGATTATGATAAGAAGTAACTAAACAATGTGCCTTTAAAAAATAAGTAACAAAAAATGTTTTTATAAGTTAATCATAAATGCAAGTTACTTTCCGAATAACCCTCATATCTATATGTCTAACTAATTACCCTAGGTAAGGTGTTATGCCAAGCTTCTGAGCCAATCACAACCTCAGCCAAACTCTCTGGTGCTGGAGATCTAATTTCATTCGTCCTTCCACTGTTTCTTGTTTGCTCAACAATGCGAGCAATGGCTGATAATGTTGGAGCAGCTTCTCTTTCAGAATTTTGCAAAGTATCTGAATATCTAGGTCTTTCATTTTTCTGATAATAGATTTTAAGAATATTACTCAAAAAGATAAAAAATTAAAGATCAAAATAAAAAGTTAATGAATAAATGATATTTTTTTACCAAATTTTCTTTATATTATTGTAAAATTTTTTTACATTTTTAAGAATGGTGTAACTTTTTAAGAACATTTAAAATTTGCATAGACAGAAACAAATCAATGAGGAATTCAGGTAATGGCACATAAGGGTAAGTTACTAAGATAGAACAAAATAATTTATCTGGAAAATTTCAATATAAATTTCAAATGCTCTATTGCATCAATCAACCTGAAAAGAAAAATTTCCCATTGAGATCTACAATATCCCATTTCATACATGGAAATCTTTCTCAAGAAAAAATGTCTTAACTCAACACTGGACAGTACATTTTTGAATAAATATTATCAAATATTTTAAACTAAATTATAACCAAAATAACAAACATTTAAATTAAAATTTTTATAAAAAAAAAGATTTGATACAATTTATTTTTGGATAGTGTAAAATGTTTTAAACATTATTATAATCAAAATATGGATATTTTTTTATAGAAAAGATTAAGAGTAAAATTGATTACAGAGAATATCAGAAAACAAAATATATCTGACCCTTGAGTGTTGGCAAATAATTGCCAAAGTTTTATATAAATGATTTTATGTTTTTATATTCTATTTGCAGCACTAAATTTTAAAAGTACATTTTTTATGAATTTCTCTTGCATATGTGTCAAAATGCAAGTAAAAATGTTTCTTTTAAAAAAAGTGATGCCAAGGAAATAAATTCATGTAAGAAGTGCCTGTGCGTGGAAGGAGTACTTTGACTACAAAGGGTTAATAAGTTTTTTAAAAAAAAACGTTATAATGAAATATTTTTTACTTACTTTTTTTTTTTACATTGTTCATTAAAAAGGGCAACATTTATCACAGACAAAATTGCACATGAGAGAATAAAAAGTTATATTTTCAATGACTGTATATTGGATTTCAGCTATTTAATGGATTGTAAGCATCTTTGAATATAAAAGTCATAAACATTATATGACTGCTTAACATTATTGCTTGAATTCGACATGTAATAATCAAGTATGATATCCTTTATAGCTAGTACATTTAGCAGGACTTGAATTTTAAGGGGGGGGGGGGGGATGGCAGGATTCACAACCAAATTTTTAAAATCTCAACCCCCCCCCTCCCCCAAAAAATTATAGGTGGGAAATCACTGCATAAATAATTTCATCATTTTCCAAAAAATTTTTTATTTTGAAACTACGATCAATTCCTGGAAATATCTTGTGAATTTCATGATATTTTCACCCGACTGACAGACATTTTTTATTGCAAAATATCATTGAACTTCATGATTTTTTGGAGAGACTAATAAACAAATTTCACAACTCCCCCCCCCCCCTCTAACAAAAATTGCAAGAGAGAGAGAGAAGAAAAAAAAAAAACCCATGAATTTTTTTAAAGTGTAGCCAAAAAATGTGAATTTTATCAAAAGATTGTGAAAAAAATTCCAATTTTGTCAACGGATTGCAGAAAAAAACAATTTCGTCAAAAGATCACAAACGGGAGAAAAAAAATTGCAAATTTTAACAATGAGTTACAGAAAAAATGCAGCGGTCACTTAAGAAAACAGCATGTACACAAATATCTATGTTTATTATTATAGTTTAGTTTTAAATCTGAAATAATATATTAACAAAATTTATGAATTTTTCCACGCAACTGATCAACAAATTTTGCCATATTTTCTCATAACAAATTGCCGAACTTTGTGGATTTTTCTTGTGACTGATTGACAAGTTTTTTTTTATTTCCCCTCAAGACAGATTGGCAAATTTTGCAATTTTATCCTATGACAAATCAATGAATTTTGCAATTTTATCCCGCAGTCAAACGACGAATTTCATAATTTTCTTCCCTCTACTGATTGAGTAAGATCATTCTCACACTTTGATACAATTTTAGTGTGCAAACTAAACCTCATTCTTTTTTAACATAATTGGAAAAAGTGATAGCTTTCAATGGAATGGTTGTTTCATTTTCTTCAATTTAAACATTAAAATGTTTTTTGCTGTTTAGCCAACTGTACTTTCTTGCATTACTAGATTTAAAATATCCACTGCAAGATGGAAAAGACTAATGTCTTTCTGTGTGGGGGAAGAAAGAAGGGGCAGGAGACTTGAATAAGATAAATAATAATAATAAAATAAAGATGGAAGGAGTAGTTATATAGATAATACTAAAAGATACTACTTTTTAGATAATACTTTTATGCTAAAAGTATTTTTATATACTAAATAAATATGATGTTCATTTGATTGAAAGAATTAAATTAGTTCTACAATCGGTTTTAAATTAGTTTGATGTGCCAATCCCAAAACTTTTTTCTATCGCACACGTATATTTTAATATTTCAAACAGTAGGTACACAAGTTAATACTTTAATATTATAAATTCAATATTATACAATCTCTGATTTTCATCTTAAAGGAGGTGGGCTGATAAGGGCCCTTTTTCGCCCATCAGCACCTAGATGTGACATATATTTTTTTCATTAGTATACCTCATAACAAATAAGAAAATAACAATATCTTGGATGAAAGTTTAAAATTGATAGGAAAATAAAATATATATTTAAATAAATATGATGTATATTAATGAGCCTAAACACTATTATCATTAGTTTTAATCCAAAAAATCAAAAGTAAATGCAACACCAAATGCAAAATTATGATGAATGGAGCTTATTAAGACTTATTTCAATATATGAAATATCGGAAATAATAACAGAAAATATAATCATTTAATTTCAGACATTTTTGACAATATGTTTCAGATTATTTTCCTCCTTGGTTGCTTCACCAGAATCACTATGGGACCATCCAGCGGCTGCATTTTATAGTATATGAACATATTCTATACTTGTTAATTTTTGGTTGAGATATGGCACAGGTAAGCCAGAAAATGTAATATGGAAGCAACGTGCATCTAGTACTCTAAGACACTTGCGCCTACTTTACATTGACAATGCCATTGTATGCTGTTACTTCACTGTTTTTTTGTTTTTTTTTTTCTATCCAGGTATTATAAATATAGTTTTTAACACTTTTGTGTCGAACAATCAAACTTTGGTAACGAGAGGTGTCCCTTAGTCGCTGTTGCTACTTATTTAGGAATATTGGCGTGTTATGTTTGATATTCATTCTTGCAGAAGTTACAAAAATTCCCATAAAAATCTATCAATTCTCCCAACATCATTTAGCTTCAGCAACTCTCTGATATTATATGGATCTTTTTTTAATATATGTGCACAGGGATGAAAGTGCACTAAAGCCATTTTGTAGCAGCTTTGGAGCAGAAAAAATCGAATTTTGGAGCAGTAAAATCTATTTTTGTAGCAGCAAAAATCAGATTTTGTAGCAGTAAATATCGGATTTTGTAGCAGCAAAAATATAATTTTGTAGCAATAAAAGCTGTTTTAGGAGCAGATTGAAATATTCTAATGCTAATAAACTCTTAACAATTACAATAATTGCTATCTTGGAAAATACTTTTACATTTGAAAGAATAAATACTCAGATTAAATTTCGCCACATGTCTCATACCTTTTAATGAAATTGGCAGTTTTTCGCAATCCTTTGATGAAATTCGAGTGTTTTTCGTGATTTTTCGATCAAATGTGCATGCTTTTCGCGATCTATAGAAAAATTTTCCGCGATCTATAGACAAATTTTTCTTGATCTATTAATGAAATTCGAGTGTTTGTCTCGATCTACTGGTTAAATTAAGAGTGACGAAATTAGCGATCCTTTGACAAAATTCACGTTTTATTTTTTCGAGATCCTTTGACAAAATTCGTTTGTTTTCGCGATTTTTTTGACGAAATTCTAGCATTTTTTGCCGAAATTTACGGTTTTTTCTTTCAGTGTTGGATTTAGGTGGTGGCCGGGGGGGGGGGACATCCACCGGGGCAATGAAATGCCCCCCCCCCCGGAAATTTTGGGCTTTCTTTGGTCAAAAAGTGCCCCCCCCCCAAAAAAAAAAACTGTATCATGTCTCCCGTGGAGCTACAGAAGTCCTTCCCGGAGAAAAGTGAATTCAACAAACACTGTTTTCCTTTGACTGCGTTTTGTTCATTTTTAGACAAAATAGCAATTTTTTTGAGAATTTCTTTTTTTTTTTTTTTTGTTTGACAAACATGTTGCGGATTTTCGTATGCGGTTTCATTCTGCTTTCGGTTTTGCCGTCTATCGGCAGGATTCGCCGAGGAGCGAAATAATTCACCACCGACACGGTAAAAACACAGAACAGGAAGATACTTAATTTACAGAAAATATGTACAGGACAAAAGACAGGGGCGATTCTGGTTGAATTTTTTTTTCGGAAATTCACATCGCATTTTGGAAATCGGTGGCTGGGGAAGGAGGGGGGGGGGGGGGGTATCTGCGATCTTCAGACGAAATCGGCGTTTTCCTGCGATCTTCAGAGGAAATCAGCGATTTATCTGCGATATTTTAGCAAAATCGGCAATTTATTGCGATCTTTTGTCGAAATTAGCAATTTTCCGCGACGTTTTGACGAAATTGGCGTTTTTCCGTATTTTTTTTTTTTAATGAAATCGTGTTTTTTTCGACGATCTTTAGACAAAATTTGCATTTTTAGCCGATCTTTTCTCGAAAACGGCGTTTTATCCCCGCGATCTTTTGACGAAATCGGCGTTTTTTTCCGTGATCTTTTGATGATATCGGCGTTTTTTTTTTTCAATGATTTTTTGGCAAAGTATTTTTAAGCGATCTTCTATCGAAAATGACGCTTTTTTTCCGCGATCTTTTAACAAAATCGGCGTTATATCCGCAATCTTCAGACGAAATCAACGTTTTCCCGCAGTAAAAAAAAATCAGCGTTTTACCTGCGATATTTGGTGAAATTGCCGCTTTTCGCGATCCGCAGAGGAAATTCGGGCGTTTTCAGCGATCTTTTGACAAAGTTCGTTGAGAAAAACATTGACGAAATCGTCGTTTTTCCACGAAATATTGACCAAATGTGTGCTTTTTCGGCGATCCTTTTACGAAATTTGCATTTCTCCGCGATTGTTTTTTCCGCGCGCAAAACCGTACAGTTGACAACTATGTGGAACTGATAACCGAATTTCAAATTTTCGGTAGAGGATGCCTTAAATATTCGGAAATTTCGGACGAGAGTCACCCCTGAAATAAGAGGCGAACTCCCATTAATTGGGAATAAACATATTACGGCAGCTCTCATTCATCTCCCCCAACACGCGCGCTGTACGTCACATGACGTCCCGCTCCGAACTCTGCGATCGGCTGCGATGAAAATGAACGTAGGATACTCGAGGGATAAACAACTTACCGTCGTTTGTGGAGCCACGATAAAACTCCACAAAACATCGCGTGTTTTTCGTGACCGAATGCGCATGTTTTTCGCAATTTTTCGGCAAAATTTGCGCGTTTTTCGAGATTTTTTGCAATGTTTCTTTGTGTTTTGACGAAATTTATCCTAAAAAAAGTTATTTGTTGTTGTTTCCTGGATCGACGAAATCGCGCTAATTTTCGTTTTGACATTAAGTGCCTTTTGGCGCAGGTTTGGCGCAAAATGGAAAAAAATAGTTGTTTTGTAGCAGTTTGGTGCAGAAAAGCGGTTTCGGTGCAGTCTGGCGCAATTGGCGCAGGTCTTACATCCCTGTGTGCAAGTACGTTAGCATGATTCTTCTTTGAATCTGTGAAATAAGGGCCGAAGACATCCAAAATATAATTTGAAGTAGTGATGAATACCATACGCTTAACGAAAGGTCTTCCTTTGTATAACCAGAATAAATTTCTCTGAAAGGATTAGTTCACACTCTTCTGGATATATATATGTTCTATCCAAAATAATCATCACAGCATCATTGTCGTCATTTGGAATAAATAATCTTCCTTCTAAAGGCCTCATATTTTTCAACAACTGGTGTTCTGGTAATGTGTTCCATTCCAAGCTGTTGTCGGACAAAGTTCTTAATGTCTGGTTTGCATATTTTACAGAAGATATTATTATTTTTCTTACATTGAATAATGTGGATAAAACATTATTAGACAGTTCTAAATTTTACAAGTAACAATGCAAAGCAAGTACGAGATTGTTACGCTATGTCTGGGGGATGACGATCCAAGCAATACTGAGCAGCAAAACTTATTAAAAAAACTAAATTAGCTCAAAAATAGTATTGCCGGAAAGCAAATTCTCCAAACACAACCAGCAGCGCGCGATGAATGGTAATAGACATTACATTTTAAATTTAAGAAAATACTATGAAAATTAATAATGTTTGTTGAATCTATTAAATATTGTGAAATGCAAAGATCCTAAGAATAAAAAGGAAGAAAAAAAAGACACCCCGAGATGGTTGTACAATGAGAACACATATTACATTTAAATTACTCTCTTTATTAATCGCACATATCAAAATGTGAAGACATGGCCACGCTTCCCGTTACTGAAAAATGAAACAAAAAAGGAATGTAGAGACAATTGATAGTTGACATCTTTTTGCGTAGTGATAATTTGGTGAATGTTCTATTATAGTTCCGTCATAAGAAATCGTAGTTATCCTTTACCACATTGAATAAGTCCTGTCAGTCACAGATATCAAACATCCACTATCATGTTTTAGGGCAGTTGCACTTGGTCAAAACTCTAGGGGTGTCACCAAAAAAAAAACTGATGATAACATCCTGTAGTCTCTGTAGGAGTTGAAATTGTCCTAGACTGGCAGGGACTGAAGACCAGAAAAAATTGATGACAACTATTTTAGCAGAAGGAACATCTTCGCAGCATATTATTTCTTATTCTTTTTGTTACATAAATAGATAATTTCTTAAACTTGGCTGGAGGCACAGCTTTTATAAAATTAGCGGGGATATCAAAAGAAAAAATAAAAATTATTCATCTTAGGCAGAAATTTCCAAAAATATCAGCTTAGCAAGAAAAATCAAACACACGTGCTCAACGCCGAAAAGCATCTACCCCGCTGGCCACTAAGGCCGGCACCCGATATGTGTTACCACCGCGAGTCCTCCCTGTCACATAAATCAGAGGTTTCTCCGATCCTTACTCTGATGCGCACTCAACAGTCGATCAGAGAGATTTTTTTTTTTTTTTTCAGCTTCTGGCTGCTTCTAGAATTTTCCCGATGAGCATGAGTCATCTGGAGCAACAAATCTTGAATTTTGGTGTGTAATTTGTTCCGATGGAAACATACCGAATGTTCTAAAAAGTGATTTCTGCACGATGAGTCATGCACAGCTGGGAAGAAACGTCGAAAAAGATGGCGATACACCATTTAAAAAAGTCAGCCAGCGTTATTTAAAAAATACTGAAACAGTGATTATTTTTTTAATTGCATAAATCGCGAAGCAATTGTTCAAAAAGCTGAACGATTATGTTAAAATAATTTATATTTAAAATAAAGACTGATTAATATAATTTGAAGAGTAAATAACTGATATTGCTATTACTAATTAGTGACATTGGACGATGTATAGATTGATAAATATTAGATTTAATGGCTTTATTAATGGAATTATTGCAATTTAAGATTACGTTTTTGAAATGGCTATTTATTAATTAATTTTTTCTTAAAAATAATAATAGGAATTTATGAAAATAAAATACTGCCTAACACACATCCTAACAGAGATGACCTCTATTTTGAGGAACGTATTTTGAACTTTACTAGTTTAAATATATAGCTAAAATGTTGCATAGATATACCCTTGAGAGTATAATAATCGATTTCGGAAAATTGTTGAGGTGTATAAAAATTGAGGCCTTCTCATTTGTACATTTCTGATATTGTTTTAAATACTTTCAATATATATTTCATTCATCGAAGTATTCTCACTTACAGAGGATAAATCTTGCTGAGCAATTCACTGAAGACCGATCAAGAAATATGAATTTTATAGCATCGTTTTCCTGACGAACTATAGATTCTAGTTTCTATAAAAGCTTGAGTTTCAATAGCCTTTGCTACAATAACGAGGCATTTCTTACCTTTACATATTATACAACAAGTGTTAGAGTACTTACAATGAGGTATCAATAAATGTATAATAGGTTTCTCATTTGCAGTCTCGTTGGCAGTAATCTTTGAAGCAAAATCTCTTATTGTTACATGAAGAAGAAGAAATAGAAGTATTTCTAGAGTAAAGATCATGAAATGCATACTATCTACAATTAGAGCACTGCTTAGAACAAGCATTGATATAACATCAGAGACATTTTTGTTAGAACAGATACGAAAATTCTTCCACCAGGTTTTACAACAGTGAAACTGACATCCAAGCATTATTTATTAGGAATGTCTTTAATAAATATTTACAAAAATAGTGTCAGAAAATCGCACTAACCTCTCAATAACGATTTTTTTTTTTTGTATGGCAAAACAAATCTGAACGCTCTGATAACACTGCATTTGATTCTCCTGCACAACACATTTTTTCTTTAAAAGGTAAAAGTGCACACAGAACCCAAATAAAATAATGCTCCTATGAAAGCTTATAAAGAGTAGTATCATTGCATGTCAAAATTAATTGGGTTCATTGAGCGCTTCTTAAAGAAAAATTAACTCAAAGACACAAAAAATGACAAAAATGTAGAAAAAAGCCAAAACACTATGTTTGGGCTGTAATTTCCATGACTTACTATTTGATTTATCATGTAAAGCTTATACTAAACAATAATACATATCTTTAATTATGCAAAGCCACTGAAAAGTTATCGGAATTTGAAACATTTTTTTTCGGGTATACGATGGGCGAAAAATAGGCCTTATCAGCCCACTTCATTAATCTGAGTAAAAACGAGTTAATGTGGATCATGATATTTATTAAAATCAATAGTTTATTCTGTTATTATCTGGTGTTTACAAATAGCCGGCTTAGCAAGACGCTGGCTCCTGTAGAGACAGGAGCCAATGGATAATAGAAAGATGAAGAATCAGGAATATGATACAAAAAACATTACCGCAATGCTACTTTCCTAAGGAATGTTTCCAAATTCAAGGAAGATCTGTTGGCTATAGCCAAAAACATACACAAAAATTTTGGTTCAATTCTGTACATGAATTTACACACTTTTCCAAGGTATAATGTTGAAAATGACACAAAAATTGCTATTACAGCACAGACCCTTCGGTGTATTTTTTTCAAATTCAGGAAGGACCAATTAGCCATAGCGAAACACTTATACAAAAAATTTGGTTTAATTCTATGCATAACTTCATACCTTTTCGGTGGTACAATATTGAAAATGGTACAAAAATCAATATTACAACATCCCATTCCAGCAGGTTTTTTTTTCAAATTCAGGGAGGACCAACTAGCCATCGCCAAACACTTACACAAAAAACCTGGTTCAATTCTATGCATAACTTCATATATTTTTTGATTTATAAT
Source organism: Maratus speculifer (assembly GCA_964019185.1). Lineage (NCBI taxonomy): Eukaryota > Metazoa > Arthropoda > Arachnida > Araneae > Salticidae > Maratus > Maratus speculifer. Next base: position 519,375 of record CAXHSM010001615.1, read on the forward strand.
ATTGAAAATAGCACAAAAATCAGTATTACAGTGCCCCCTTTTTGCTGAATATTCCAAGGAAGGAGGACATCATTGAAGGAGGACCCGCTTGCCACAGGCCAAACATAAAAAAAAATTTGCTTTAATTCTATGCATATCTTCATACACTTTACAATGGTACAAAGGCAACATACGGACATACAGACAGACATTTTATTAAAAAATTTTTTTTTTAATCTTTGATCCCTAAAACGTGTAAATCTGTCAAGAAATTTTGATTACAATACTTTCTTTTACTAAGATAGAAAAAGTAAAAATATATGCAATTTCTTTCAATATGAGCCCAAAACCACATGACCTGAAATTTTATTCTTCTGCATAAGAGTTTCTTCACTAACTGTCATAATTTGTAATATAAATTTACCTGTATGCTTCTTTGTCTTTATAGTTCTTTGGGATAGTGTCCAACATAAATTAAATTTGCACATTACTGCCTTCTTAAGGGTTTAATGCATTATTAATGCATTAACTGGTCCTTTTGTGCATGTCAATATAACCTAGTTTTTAGCTTACAGGCTATCATAGCCTGAGAGCTTATGTGCTCGTTCGTTCTGTATGTATGTATGTCCGTTCGTTCGTGTGTGTGTACATGCGTAACGCGATAACTCATGATAAAAATATCCCATCCACTTGAAATTTTGTATATAGGTATACCCTAATAAGGCGCTTCCCTGATTAGTTTTTAGAGTTAATTCGATGTGTATAAGAGGGAGAACGGGGGGCTCATGCCCCTCCCCTTAATTGATATAAATGGGTTTTTCATGCAGAAATATTAGTTTTTTATCAAAATTTACACATAGCATCATTCTGATGAAGCTCTTCTGTGATTGGTATTAGGTGTTCATTGGAAAAATATAAATAGGGGAAATGGGTGTTCTAATGCCCCTCCCCTTAATTTATATAAATGTGTTTTTCATGCAGAATTGTGAGATTTCGTTCAAATCTCTGAATAGTTTTGGAAGTTTAATGGTTAAGTAAATAAAAGAGGGGGATAACTCCTTAAATTATATAAATGGGTTTTTATTAAGAATTTTCCCGATTTGCTCTGAATTTTGGATATGGATTTTTTATATGATGAAGCATGTCCCTGATCAGTTTAGAGGGTTCAACAATTAAGTGTAAAAAGGGGAAAAGGCAGAGATGTTCTCCTCTCTTTAATTTTTTTTTCAAACGGAATTAACCCTTGAAAATATAAGGCTGTAATGTACAATTAGTATGCGTAGCCTGTGAACTCAATGCCATCAGTTTAACTGGGCAATATTCTTTTTATTTAATTTTATTAACAATTTGTCCTACAAGCATTTAGCATGAAGCACTTCTGTCATTTAATATTTACAGAACTTTAACATCATAAAGTTAAGGAAAATGTACTCTTTCATTATTTCTTATGCTGTTAGAAGATTGGACAACTGCATTTTTCTGTTTTTGGAGTAAACTTATTTTTTTTTCTTAGAAAATGTATAATTGATATGGTGTTGATAATATACTTATATTATGTACTATCATAACAAGAACAAAAAGAAAGCCTCTTTTGAATCTTGAACTGGTTAGCCTAGCAGTAGAATTTCTGTCTGCAGTCTGCAACACAAGTAGAAACTTCAGAATTTTTAACACCATCATGCATTGTCTCAAACAGGGAGAAAATCCACTCCTCAATCCACTTTTAGATCTTTTATTGAAACTAGTACACCGAACCCGAGGTTCCCGGGTCACAAAGTAAAAATGAAAAACTTTTTTTAAATTTAAAATTGGAAAGTCTAGTAAATTTTTTCTGCATAATAATCTTTTTAAACTGCCAACTAATTCCAAATAGCAATATTATATGAGACATATTATTTATGTAATGATATATAGCTTTAAAAATTATCGGTACTTCTGTATTAGCAGGGCCGTAGCTAAGGGGGCGCTATAGGCGGCTCAGCCCTCATCTAAAATATTTTGAGCCCCCCCCCCCCTCTGGAAAATATTCCAACGTCACTCAATGAATTTCTGTTCCGAAAATTCAAATGAAATATTGTTTAAAAATCTAATTTAGTTTTGAAACCTTTTCACAGTTTTGCAGAGTTACTAAATTGTATCTAAAATAAGTGTTTCAACACTCCATCATCCTATTTGTACATATGAAGCTAATATGATGGGCTATTTTGCACCAGTTATACACTCAAAACTTTCATCATCATATACTTTTCTAAGCATAAAATGAAGTTATTTTAACCAGTTTAATAAGAAACAGAGTACCTACAATGTGAATATGCACTAATTTATCTTTCTGCGTCAGAGAGAGAGAGAGAGAAAAAAACTATGAGTCCCCCAACATTCTCTTGAGCCCTCCCTATTGTTCACTACGGCCCTGCGTATTAGACGCAATATAGCAGTTATTAGCGAAAGATTTCGCCAAAGAATAAAATTGCACTCTCAATTTTTAAAAATAAAAAAGAATATTGTCCAGTTAAACTGATGGCATTGAGCTCACAGGCTACGCATACTAATTGTACATTACAGCCTTGTATTTTCGTTAATTCCGTTCGAAAAAAACATTAACAAAGGGAAACAGCTCTCCCCTTTCTCCTTTTTTATACTTAATCATTGAACTTCCTAAACTATCAAGTACATGCTTTATCATATTAAAAAATCTATATCCAAAATTCAGAGCAAATCGGATAATTCTTAATAAAAACCCATTTAGCATTTATATAATTTAAGAGGAGTTATTCCCCTCTTTTATACTTAACCATTAAACTTCCAAAATTATTCAGAGATTTCAACGAAATCTGACAATTCTGATTGAAAAATCCATTTATGCAAGTTAAGGGGAGGGGCATTAGAACCCCCGTTCCCCCTGTTTATACTTATTCAATGAATACCTAATAACGGCCACGGACTCGCCTCATCAAAATGATCATATATCTAAATTTTGAACGAAAACTGTTAATTCTGCATGAAAATCCTGTTTATATCAATTAAGGGGAGGGGCATGAGCCTCCCGTTCCCCCTGTTTATACTTATTCAATGAAACCTAATAACAGCCACGGTATCGCCTCATCCGAATGATCCTGTATCTAAATTTTGAACGAAAACTTAATTCTGCATGAAAATCCCGTTTATATCAATTAAGGGGTGGCATGAGCTCCCCGTTCCCCCTGTTTATATTTATTCAATGAACACCTAATAACAGCCACGGTATCGCCTCATCCGAATGATCCTATATCTAAATTTTGGACAAAAACCGTTAATTCTGCATGAAAAACCTATTTATATCCATTAAGGGGAGGGGCATGAGCCCCCCGTTCCCCCTCTTATACATATCGAATGAACTCCAAAAACTAATCAGGGAAGCGCCTTATCAGGATATACCTATATACAAAATTTCAAGTGGATCCGATATTTTTATCATGAGTTATAGCGTTACGCACATATGAACGAACATACAGAAAGGACGGGCACATAAGCTCTCAGGCTATGATAGCCTGTGAACTAATAAAGAATACTGCCCAGTTAAACTGAAGGCATTGAGCTCACAGGCTACAAATACTAATTGCACATTAAAGCTTTATATTTTCAAGGGTAATTCCGTTCGAAAAAAAAAATTAAGAAGGGGAAACAGCTCTCCCCTTTTCTCTTTTTTTATACTTAATCATTAAACCTCCTATACTATCAAAGACATGCTTTATCATATAAAAAATCTATATCCAAAATTCAGAGCAAATTAGATAATTCTTAAAAAAAACCCATTTAGCATTTATATAATTTAAAAAGAGTTATGCCCCTCTTTTATACTTAACCATTAAACTTCCAAAACTATTCAGAGATTTGAACGAAACCTGAAAATTCTGCTTGAAAAACCCATTTATATAAATTAAGGGGGGGGGACATTAGAACCCCTGTTCCCCTTATTTATACTTATTCAATGAACACCTAATAACAGTCACGGAATCGCCTCATCAGAATGATCCTAATCTAAATTTTGAACGAAAATTAATTCTGCATGAAAATCCCATTTATATCAACTAACGGGGGGGGGGGGGGCATTAGAGCCCCTGTTCCCCCTATTTATACTTATTCAATGAACACCTAATAACAGTCACGGAATCGCCTCATCAGAATGATCCTAATCTAAATTTTGAACGAAAACTTAATTCTGCATGAAAATCCCATTTATATCAACTAATGGGGGGGGGGGCATTAGAACCCCTGTTCCCCCTATTTATACTTATTCAATGAACACCTAATAACAGTCACGGAATCGCCTCATCAGAATGATCCTAATCTAAATTTTGAACGAAAACTTAATTCTGCATTAAAATCCCATTTATATCAACTAACGGGGGGGGGGGGGGGGGGGGGGGGGGGGGGCATTAGAACCCCTGTTCCCCCTATTTATACTTATTCAATGAACAACTAATAACAGTCACTGAATTGCCTCATCAGAATGATCCTAATCTAAATTTTGAACGAAAACTTAATTCTGCATGAAAATCCCATTTATATCAACTAACGGGGGGGGGGGGGGGGGCATTAGAACCCCTGTTCCCCCTATTTATACTTAATCAATGGACACCTAATAACAGTCACGGAATCACCTCATCAGAATGATCCTAATCTAAATTTTGAAAACTTAATTCTGCATGAAAATCCCATCTATATCAACTAACGGGGTGCATGAGCCCCCCGTTCCCCCTCTTATACATATCGAATGAACTCCAAAAACTAATCAGGGAAGCGCCTTGTCAGGATATACCTACATACAAAATTTCAAGTGGATCGGATATTTTTATCATGAGTTATCGCGTTACGTACATACGAACATACATACAGAACGGACGGGCACATAAGCTCTCAGGCTATGATAGCCTGTGAGCTAACAACTAAGAAAATATGACATTTTTAAAATACATTTTTGTAAAGGTTAATTGATGTATCTTTTGTAAAGTAAGTTTACAACGAACTAAAAGTCACTAAATTCATAGATAAAAACGAAATAAAACCAACAACATTTACCGGGTTTTATGCCGACGATATATTGACATAACAGGTTTTTAATTACTATTTTTTCAGTTGCTATGAAAAAAATAACAACTAAAATATACAGTGATCTGTTATTTTCCATGGTGAAAAGAGATAGATGGAGGTGCAGTATGCGATTAATACGGTTTGATGGGTGTTATTCTTCCAATTTAAGTCTCTCATTCGGCCCAAACAAAACAATCACATGGAACAGAGACTGAATTTTTTAACATCATTTTTTCTCTAAATGAAAAAGATCTGAATATATTTTAGCATTATAAAATAGCATTTCATTGTATTATGAATTAAAATTGCATCGCTAAAAGTTTTTCTTTTTTGTGAAAGCACGCTGTTGTGTTTGATGCAATGCAGCGAATTTTAGGGTTACATTTTTGGCATCGTCTCCAGCCCCTAAAACTGCATCGCTATTTTTTTTTTTTTTTTTTTTACTCTATGGCTATTTTTCCTCTCTTTCCCATATAAATGCGATACTCAAGTTGCCACCATTAGAGAAATTAAACCAAAAAGTACAAAAAAATTAATATCTCAAAAACAAATTGAGATACAGTTTTCTAACAAACGGCATTTAAAATTGCATTTTTTTCTCTAAACGATGGTATAAAGATTGAAAACGTGCAATGTCTAGAAGTTTAAAAATTTACAATAGCGAAAATTGCAAAACCGAAATTTCATCGGAAAGTGTTGCCATTCAAAACATGCACAGATACGTTTGGCCTTTATTATATAGATTTGCCAGTTTCTAAGATCTTTTGTGAAATTTGTTGTTTTTTCACGATCCTTTGACAAAATTTGTGTTTTTTTGAGATATCTGACAAATTTGCATTTTTCGTGATCTTGATAAATTTTGTGATTTTTTGACGAAATTTGTCATTATTTTGTGATCTGTTTACATAATTTGCCCTTTTTTCGGGATCTTTTGTTGAAAGTTGCCAGTTTTTTCGACATCTTTTGGTGCATTCTTTTGGCAACCTTTGATGAAATTCGTGTTCTTTACTTTTAAATACCTGGACAAAATTCGTGCTTTTTTGCAATCTTTTGATGAAATTAGAGGGTTTTTTTCCCATGATACTTGAACAAAATATGTCATTTTCTCACGATATTTGCCATTTTTTCTCAATTTGTTTAGAAAAATTGCCCTTTTTCGTGGATCTCTTATCAAAAATTGTCATTTTTTCAGGAACTTTTCACAAAATTTAATGTTTTTTTTGGAATTTTTTGATGAAATTTGCCATTTTTTCGTGATCTTCAAAAAATTTGCATTTTTTTTGCGATTTCCATGTCTCTTCTTATTAAATATTAACCAAAACTGAGAAATATAGTGAAACCTCCGAATAAGGGACTGGAATTTTTGTCACTTAAACAAAGGTGTCCCTTGTTCGGAGTTTACTTTTTTTTTTTTTTTTTTTTTTTTTATAAAATTAATCTTACAGACAGACATAAAAAATAATATAACATCAAAGATGAAGTTTAAAGGCTATACATTATGCTAATCAGACACAACGGGAATAGAGAATTAATTAAGTGAAATTTCCAATCAATTACTTCATTAAAAGATTTGTAGAATTATTGATTTGCATTTTTTACATAAACATTTCATACATGCAAAAAGTGCAGAAACATTTAAAAGAATCTTATTTGAAGTAATCAATCAAAAGTAATTCTTTTGTAGAATTCAATTTTTCACTGCAAACCTTTCAAGAGCTCATTTATCATACTTAAAAATTTTAATCCTTCATTATCAGCAGTATTTACAAAAAAAAGTACTCAGCTTTACATATTTTAAAGAATCTATAATTCTTTATTTCACAATTATCGTTTCTTCTTCACTTTCATACTCATCCTTACAATTTTTAGCCTTACTTTTGATAGGTATAAATATACTGATTGTGGGTAAATAAAGCAAGTTAATTGTGCCACACACATGCCTCTCTATTAACATGACTGCTTATCTGTTTAATAAGTTCACAAAAATCTGTATTTTCATTTTAGAATACTTCTTTTTCTGAAATGCAAAAACCAGCTCTTTTAATCTCATTTTTAAGTGTCTCTTAATCAGAGGTAAATACATTACGCGTCTTATACCAAGGGACTGACTAGAACTTTAAAAAGATTTCATACAAATAAATGCTTTAAAAAGTTTTACAAATTTTAATTACGGTATAAATAACAAAAATAGTAAAAAACATAAGTAAAATGAAAAAATATTTAAATAATCTTAAAAAACTAACACCATAATGAAATTTTCATCATTCAGATAACATAAAATAAATTAACAGTGCTGAGAATGTACATTCCTAGATATGTTTCCCTTCCTTCTTAATTTGTTTTCTAAGAGCTTTAAAAAAAGTACTCAATTTTTTTTACAATCATATGCAAGCTACAATCATCTCTCTATATATAAGCAATACACTTACATCAGAATTTGATTTTTCTATGTTTTCTTTATTTTCATACTTTCTGACTTTTGAAGGACTAGTTTCAGAAGATCCAGATGCTGTTGTATAAACTATATGGCTCTTGGCTACATCAACATCAACAAGAGCGGATGGATCACGGGAAAGTAATCTAGAAACCATAAAAGTGATAGCCATGCGAAATGAATGCATTGTTCCACTGCATAAAGAATTCTAGGAGATAAAAATATAATGTTAAATAACTGAATTCTGGAAACAAATAACATATCAGATCAAGTAAAACACAGAATTAAACACATTCTAATAAAATACATACTTAAAAGAAAAATTAAAACATTTTTGTGCAGGTGTGGATTTGAAAGCACAGTAGAACCTTGACTGACCTAGACTGGATTAAACGAGGTTTCTGTTAACCGAACCGATAATGAAGATCAAATTTGTTTCCAGTGGTCATGTGGCACTATTAATCACCAGATGCAATATGTTATCAGACAGTTACATCTTCAAACCATATGATTGGTGACAGTGTGGAGAGTTTCCTTTTTAAATGTGTTGAGCTATTAAACATAACTTTATAGATTTAATTTTATTATTTAAAAAATGTTCTTTTGTCTTTTAGTATAAGAGATGTTAAATTCGCAAGCCTGGTGAATTTTTATATACTGCTTCTATTAACTGAGATTTTCAATATCCGAAGTACTAGTTGCCTCAATTAGCTTGGATAATCGAGGTTGCACTGTGCAATAAGCACTTCATATATTACAAATTTTATTCATTTTTCAAATGAAGATATTATTGTAACAGTAGACACAAATCAGAATTATCAGACTTGATGATTGTTTTAAATTTCAGATACAATTAAAAATATGTAATTAAAAACATTAATGTATTTTCATTTATTTGGAGAAAAAGGAAAAAAAATGAAATTCCACATATAAATGAATAACAATAATAATATACTCTTTCAAGCAAATATACAAATTGGTTCATTTGGCATGTATAGGCCAAACAGAAAAAAGGTCAAACAATACTATATTTGTGGCACATATTTTGATACAAACTTAAAAATTTAACTCTATCACATTTTGTTTAAGATAACATTGTAATCATAGATTTACAAACCAAAAAATAATTAAAAAAATTTAATTAATATGGTTTAGCAAACCAACTAAGTTGGGTGGATAACATTAATCAGATTACTTTCATGTTCCCAAACAAAATTATCTGTGTTGTGCTACTTTCTTTTATGCATATCACTGGACAAATTTCAAGTTCTTTCTTATGGCTAATAATAAATTTTTAACAAAAATTCTGCAATAATTGCATTTAATTTAAAAAATAATTTGTCTGTAAAGTAAAAATTAAATCATGTAATCAAATGGTAAAACATACTAAGAGTACAACTTACAATAATTGTATTAGCAGCAGTTTGCAGAGACTGGTTACCATCTATAACACAGGTGTTGTGGACATATAAAAATTCTAAGAATATTGAATGGCACAAGTTGCAAATGAAGTTTCCAAATTGAACGGAATCTAAAACCAAAACAGAATTTATAAATAAATATATAACAGTAAATGAAGGCCACAGAGCAACCTTTCTGATATATGTATACACAGCAGCTACTTTGTTTCATTAAAAACACAGGTATAGGTAAATCAGCCACAGTTTACCTATATTCTACTAAAATAAATTAACACAAGATTACATTGATATTGATCAGATATTGATATTGATCAAACATATGTTAGTGGAAAGGTTGATATAACATGTGGAAACAAAACCTGTCTATAAACGAATATTTTAATCATTCCGTCTAAAAAAACAGTGTAAAAATCAAAAACCTTAAAAAAATATTTTTTCCAGTAACTAATTATTTTGTTTTTATAGATATAAGATCTATGCATCTTTAAACATTGGGTGATAAAAATTTATTTTCATTTTCATACTTAAAAATTAGGTATTTTTTTTTAGGTATGCATTATTATTATTACACATTTCTCCATCTTTATATGTTCCTAAAATACAATACTATATCAAGAATGTTTTAAAATTTTAATACATCCTATTACCCCCCCCCCCTCCACAAAAATAAATAAATATATGTGTAGGATATATGAGTATTTTGATATTCCACATTATATTTGGCATCCAGAGATTCATTTATTTGCTATTTTTTTTTTCCTTTTCTGATGGTCTTGATTTTTAGTCACAGGATTTTATTTTATTTTATTTATTTATTTATTTTTGTAAAGAGGTGTAAGTGTTATGTTTATGTCGCGTAAAATGCACAGAGAAAACACTTTTAAAAAGATGAAAGACTTTCACGACAAACACTCCAGACAAAACAGATAGAACGGCTAAGAACAACTTGGAACCACTTAAATACAAACCAATGCAGAGCTCACATAAGATGACGTCAGTAACGATTACGATTAAAGCGATCATGGAGCATATGTTACATCTCCCATGAAAAACTAATGAAAAAATCATAAAAACAATATTAAGCACATTTAAAGTTCAATAGAAACAGTTTATGTTACAAAGTCTTTTAAATATTCAGGTTTCTTAACAATGCAACCTGATTGAGTTTTTAACAGATTCTTCACTTGTTCAGAACCAGCAACCTTATCACTAGATGTAAGCAAATCATTTTGCTCATTACTGGATATCACTTCAGGAGTGGTTTCTGTTTCTACATCAATAAAATCGTAATCATCCTTAACTTGAAAATTCATGTTGTTTGTACCTCTTAAAATATTTTTCCGATTCCTTTCCACAACTTTTCCATCTTCTTTTAATAATTTATAAGAACGGGGCCGTTGAGCTGGACTCAATACAATCGCTTTTTCATATGGTTTATCATCACTATGGATGAAAACGTTATCCTGATTTGATAACGGTTTTAAATTTGTTGCGTTCCGGTCAAAATATTTTTTCTGTACCAGTTGCCTTCTTGGTAACTGATCTTGTGTTTCTAAAAATCTCTCAGTGATATCACTTCTATGTGGTAAAATACCTCTGATTTTTCTACTAAACATTAGCTCAGCAGGTGATTTCAATTCATTAGAAATCGGTACATTTTTACATTCCAATAAGGTCAAATAAATATTCTTGTTATTATGTATGGCCCTTTTTAACATATTTTTCACTGTTTGAATGTGTCTCTCCACCATTCCATTCGACTGAGGAAAATGAGGGCTAGATGTTTCATGTTTAAAGTACCATTGCTTTGAAAATTTCTTGAATAACTGGCTAGTAAATTGCGGTCCATTATCAGAATACACAATTTCTGATATTCCATATCTTGAAAACATAGCTTTAAGTGGAATTATTACATTATTACTGCATGTTTCTTTAAGTACCTCTATCTCAGCAAATTTACTAAAATAAAACTACTAACAAGTATTCCTTCCCATGAAAATGAAATAAATCAGCTCCCAAAACTTGCCAAGGACCACTTGGAATTTCTTTCGGTAAAAGTGGTTCTTTCACATTTGCATTTTGAAAACTCAAGCAAGTTGTACAATTATTTATGAAGTTTTTTATATCTCTTGACATACCCGGCCAAAATAACAATTCACTAGCTCTATTTTTACATTTTTCAATACCAAGATGGGTGTAATGAATTTTATTCAACATTTCTTTTCTCAAACTTTCTGGAACTACTATACAGAAATTCTTAAATAAGATACCTCCTGTTTCACTTAGTTCCTTTTTAAAATAAAAATATGGTTTAGCTATATCTGGAACATCTGATTTTAGAATAGGCCAACCATTCTTAACAAATTTCATGACAAGCTGTAAGGCTTCATCTTTTTCAGTTTCAACTTGAAACTTTTTCATAATCTCTCCAGTTACAGGAAGATTTTCAACAATCATTCCTACATGAGTCTCAATTTCACCTTTAAAAATATCTCAGAATCTTCTAAATATGTTCTTGATAAGGCATCTGCCAACAGTAAATCTTTACCAGGTTTATAAACCAAATTAAAACAGTAAGGTTGTAATCGAATTCTCATTCTTTGTAAACGTAAGGAATATTTATTTAGAGGCTTTTTAAAAATAGCTTCAAGGGGTTTATGGTCACTTTCTACTGTAAATGATCTTCCGTATAAATATTGATGAAATTTTTCACATCCAAATGCTATAGCTAACGTTTCTATTTTAATTTGTACATAATTTTTCTGAGTGTCAGTAAAAGCTCTAGAAGCATAAGCTACAGGCAATCCATTTTGTAAAATAACCGCTCCTAAACTAGATTGTGAAGCATCAACAGACAAAGTCACATCACAATTTGAATCAAAATACTGTAAAACAGGTTTTTTACTTAGAATTTGTTTTAATTCAATAAATGCTTTGTCATGTATAGCATTCCAGGACCATAAAGAATTTTTCCTCAACAAATCTCTCAGAACAGATGTTTTATCTGTAACATTAGGAATAATAAATCTAGAAACGTATGTGATCATACCCAGAAAAGTTTCCAACTCCTTAATATTTTTTGGTGGCTTCACAAGCACAACTGCCTTTACCTTATCTTCATCAGGTCTAATGCCATTACTGGAAAACTTATGCCCCAAATAAGTAACTTAAGAAAGACAAATTTTGCATTTTTCTTTGTTAAACTTAATATTATACTCTCTTGCTCTATCCAAAACAAATTTTAATCTTAAATCATGCTCTTGTTGAGTTTCTCCCCATACTAGAATATCATCGATGTAGATTTCAACATCTTCAATTTCTCTAAAAACATAAGAAAAAGATCGGTGAAAAACTTCAAGCGCAGAGCAGATACCATATGGCATTCTCAAAAAGCAAAATCTACCAAAAGGGGTATTAAACGTAGTAAGTTTAGAGCTTTTTTCAGATAGCTTTATTAGTATCTAATATACTAAATACTGTTGCTCTGGGCGTTCTGGAAATGATTTCCTCAAAAGTTGGTAAATAAAAATATTCATGCAAAATTTGTTTAAATGTTGTGGGTCTAAACAAATTCTCAAACTGCCATTATTCTTTCTTACGACTACTAAAGGACTAATGAATTAAGTGGGTTCTTCAATTTTTCTAATGACATTCATATCAAGCATTCGGTCAAGTTCTTGTTTCAATGGATTCAATAAACTTATATTAAGAGGAAAAAAGACAAAAAAGTCTTGCAATATTTTGAGTTCATGTATAAAATGACTAACACCCAGGCACTTTTTGGTATACATGTTTGATACATGATACAGTCAAAGTGAATTATTTGAGTAAGAAAAAAAAAAGGATGCAATAAATTTTGCCAAACAAAAATATCCATGTAACTCGATGCTTGCACTGATAATAAAATTTAATGCCAAATCTTCACCTTGGAAGAACATTTTCTTTTAGCAGAATACAATAAAACAACTTAAAGCAGAAAAGCCTTTTCAGAAAGTGTTAAAAAAATATTTTCAATATTTGAACTGCTACAGTCAAAAGCACAAAATAAGTTAGGGTTAGAAAAAGCCTCAAAACGTGTCCTTTTAATGAAAATTAAACACATAGAGTTGTTTTTATAAGGAAATTGTTTTGTTAAATATATTTAACCAGGAAAAAAAAAGTTTGTATTTGAAAAAAAAAAGTGATTTTTCTAAATCTATGTCTCAATATGTCTAAGTGTTACACTCATTGATGAATCAAGTAAATATATATTTTTTTTAGCATTGAAAAAATGCATATTGATTTTTTTAAAGTAAATATATGTAGTAAGAGATTGATAATCATTTGCAGATGTTGATATTATAAACTCTTTCTAAGCTGTGCACAGGAAAATGTTTTCTATCTCAACTTACTTTTTGTTGATTTAGTAAAATATGCTTGATTGCGTCCCTCATTATGTTCTGCATTATCAACCTGCATGCTAATTATTTCTTTAATTATTATCTAAAAGATTTTTATAAATATCCTAATAAATTAATAGTTTACATTTTTCAAGCAATAAATATTTCCCTACAGAAAGCTAAACTTATAATTTAATTATAAATTTTTGATAGTTATTTAACTATCAAAAAATTAAGTTTAAATTTACTAATGTGAATGTTTAATTAAATATTAATTTAAAAAAAGCCATAACTACTAAACTTTTTTTTTTCAAATGCTATTTAAAAAAATAAAGAACCTGGTTTAAACCAACCCCACCCCCCTTTTTTTTCTCTCTCAATAAACTTTTTTTTTAAAATCAACCTTGGTGACTAGGCCCGGCTCGAATATGCAGAAAAAAAGTAAGGCACGGCCCAGCCACTGCAGAACTCTACTTTGATACATAATGCAATTCTTAGTAAATCATAATTAATTAAGCAATCTAAGTAGTAAAATTGCATTTTTGGCTGAAATCTTCCAATTTGGCTGTTTTTTTTTTTTTTTTTTTTTTTTTAAATAAAAGTCTTAAGGAAGAAACAAAACTACATTCTTCCCCCCCCCCCTCCCTCCACAGCTAAGTTTTGAAATATTAGTTTACCATGTAGATTTATAGCTAGTAAGAAAATTTCGATTGATTAAAAATATTTGTCACTTTGAAAATTTATTAATTTGTTATTATTATTATTTTAAACCTTTGCTTGTAGCTACTGCATAACTTTGATTTTGCATATTTTAAAAATTTGTAAAATAAATAAAAACATTCGGAGAAAATAAAAAAAATGGGATGGCTAAAAAAAAAAAAAAAAACATGTGGTTTAAACCAGCATGGTTTAAACCAAACAACCCTGTTCTAGTCTATGTAAAATTTTTTCTTAAATTTTTTTTTGATAACTTTTTATTGAATAGTCAGAGTATGGTGGGAATTTATTTACACATATATATATTTTTTAAGATCCACTGGGCATGTCGCTTTATAAGAGAGAAAGGATCATTTATGGAAAAGGGACAGCTATGCTGGATTTTAGAAAAATTATGAAGGAACAATACAAAGAAATTATTTAAAAACATTAAAAATCTGCTTCACCTTCACATTGTATACTACTGTAAAGTAATTTCTCCATTTTTTGCCCCCCCCCCCCCCAAAAAAAAAAGAAAAAAAAAAGATTGATTTAAAACAATGAATGCATGCCAGTAGATATCAGTTTGAAATGAACACTGATTGAAGAAAACATTTTGAAAATTTGATTTAAAGTTTTTTACTGTCAAATTTCGAAGAGTTCCACCATGTTTTCTTGAAGCAAGACCAATACTATTCTCAAAAAAAAAAAAAAAAAAAAAATTACCATTCTTCAACAAAATTACAATTCTGATAAAATACAAGCATTGAGTTTTGTATCTTTTAGTGTCATATAGAAAAGCTTTATAAATTATGGCAAACCAGAAATGTAGTGGAGGGTACACGCATATATGCTCCATATACCTTCTGTATTTTTTTGGCACAATATGCAGTCTGGGATACCTAATTTTAATTCTAATCTTGCAAATGGCACCAATAATATTTTAATAAAATTTTGCTTTTACAATGAAAACTTAAATTAAGGGATTCTTAATTTTTAAAAAAGTCATTTGTAAATTCCAGTGACAGCTGACATTCTCATTTTACTAACAGTATTTGCCTGTGCAGTTAAGGGTTAAGAAAATTATAGCATATGCACTCTAGGATATATTGCCTGCCTTAAGCATATGCCCTCTGCTTAGAGCATATATTCTCTGTTTTTTCTATGACTGCATCATTGTGACACTCTAAAATCTTACACTTTGAATGCAAGTCTTATAAATAAGTAAATAAATATGTGACAAATAATAATAAGACCAATGAGAGCAAATAATTTTTTATTTGAAAATAATACTGATTTCTAAAAGTTATATTTCTTTAGTAAATAAACAAAAATCACACAACAGTTTTAATACAATTAATTGTTCAATTACGAAAGAAATATAAAATAACAAAAGTAATTAACCTGAAGAATAAATATTTCTATAATAAAGAAATATCATGGAATTCATAAATGTATTTTCCATAATAAATACATAAAAATAAAATAAACATGAGCAATTTAAAACAAAACTGATTAAATAAATGTAATATTACCATAATTTCGGGCGTATGCAATGCACCTCCGAAAATACATTAAAATAAAACAAGTTTTCGTCAGAAGTGGCGCACTTACAGAAATTCTGTTTAAAGCATTTGTATAGAAATATAATTATGTTCTCTACAATTTTTTTATTTATTGTCACGTTTTAATCTGTCTCCCCCCCCTCCCCCCAAAAAAATCTTTTATTAAAATAAATATTATTTCACAATTTGCTGTAATATTTTTTATATTTATAAAATGCATTAATATTAATAATAAAATTTATTATTTCTATAACTAGCAGTAGTATCTTATCCCACTAGTAAATCTGCAGATCAAGAGCCTCAACGTCAGCTTTTCACTTCTTTTTTTTAAAACACACTTAGCGTAATATTCAACTTCCTGGAAACTGTAATTTAAAATTTTTGAATTGCGTAATTATTTATAAGAATAAAATAAGAATAAGAAATTTGGAGCCATCAAAAGCCGTTAAATTAAAGATTTAGTTATGTTAGGATATTCTGAAAAATTCATGATCTATTATTTTTGTTTTTTTATTATACCACAGTAAATTTCTTCAGGGGGGCTCCGCCCCCCTGAACCCCCCATAGACTCATTACATTTAAATTTCTAACTTTCTATCAATCTGCTAATGGTTATCGTATATCTTGTATTTTTATCTACATTTTGATTTATAAGGATAAGTGACACTTTTAATAAGCATTTTTCATTATCCTCATACTTCTAGATACCTGCCCATCAAAAACACCTAAATCTGATGTATCAGGAGTTTTTGAAAGTGTAAACTCCGTAATCTAGGATTTTACAATTTTGTTTACGAAAAAAAAGAAGTTTTGATTGCATTTTGTGGCAGTTATTGGGGACTGACAGATTGACAGAAGAACAGACAGAGATGGAAAACAATAAATTTTGCATCGCCAAAATAAGCCTTCGCCGAAGTTTTGGCAATGACGTCATTATTTATGAGTTATTGCGGTCCATGTTTCTTGTATTTTTAACGACAACTATAAAATACCTGTTTTATTTCAATTATGACGCCAAATTTTATCAATTGAAATATTTGTTAAAAATATAATTATGTTTTAATTCTTTTACTTCTAATTATGCCCCTATTTTTGTCAGAAAAATTCTTATTAACGAAACAAATTTCCGTGTTTAATATTTAACAAAGTACTATTTTTATTTTTATTTTAATTCTGATGTCATATTTATTTTTTCTTAGTTTAATTTTTCGAATGGAAATTGCTCAATTGAAACTTATTGCCGTTGAAAATTTATTTCAGATTTTTTTTTTTTTTTTGGCAATAATAAAGGAAATTGGTTAAATTTTATCTAAAAAATCGCTCTTGATTCTGTATGAAAAAAAAAGGAAATTTTGAATTATTAAGGAAAATATATGAATAAAATTAACAAAACATAGCCTATATTCTTTTCTGGGCTATGTTATATTTATCAGCAAAGATACAAAGACATTAATTCATCAGTTTTGACGCTGACTTCATTTAAATTTTCGTATTTGCTTTCAAATTTATAGCATTAAAATATAATAAGGATTAGGATGAATGGTTGCTTAGCAACCATTAAGAGAAAATAAAGAAAATGAAATAAATACATTTCAAGTAAGTAAATCTCTAAAACAAATTAGTTTATATTATTGGAACAAATTTATAAAAAATCTCCAAAATTTACAGTAATAACTTTAAAAATCTGACAAATGCATAGACAAAATTTCCAAAACAATATGAATAATTTAACTGGTAAATTTCAGTGTCTATTTATCATTGAATTCCATTAATGAAATGTGTCATTTTCTCTCAAGGAAAAAAAAATTGAAAATCATTGGATTTGCCATAGAAAAGCATTATTGCGCAAAATAAAATATTCTATATTTTCCGAACGAATGAATCAAATCTAACAAAAAACTATACAGCTTAATCCCAGTGCCTCACTAACATACCCACTTAATTTAAAGTCAATCGGATGTTTTTTGCGTTAGTTATCGCGGAACAGACAGACTGACTGACAGACGGAAACTAAAAAATTTCGCGTCTCCAAAGTAAGCCTTCACTGACGTTTCGGCAAATATAGTAAATTTTGTCCTCTTTTCAATGAAGTTTAATCACACTCGTCAGCGATTTTCAGTGCGATTTAGTACATATTTCGCGGTAATTTTTGATATCTGTAAAAGGAATCCAATTTAAATTTTTTAACCTAGCATTTTGCTCTTCTGCAATTTTTGAATTTTTATACTTGTTTTCTAATTTTTCGCGAATTTTATTGCAATTTTTAAAATTTTTGTTGCGATTCACAAATATTTATTTTCTAGATGATATTTATTTAAAAAAGGAACATGCTTTTTAATTCCAAATTATTTGAGTACTCATGCAAATTGTATTACTTTAAAAAGTAAAAAATTATTCCATGAATAAGTCAAAGTTTTGCGTTGTTGAAAAAAAATATTCGAGTAGCAAAGAGAAATAACGAACTGAAAACGAAATTAAAGCCACTCTTCTTTTCTGATTATAAATAAACGAAAAAAATAAAAATTATTTTCATTATTAATTAACCGTTTTTGTTCAAATTTTCAGTAACTGGCAGTAATAATAAGTTAGGCTGAATACCAAATTTTTATTAAAATATATTAAGTTTTAAGAATATTAGATATCCGTAAAAAAGTGCACTGTTTGACTCACAGCATAAAAAAGTCCCTTTATTCATGGCATGTTTGTTTATTTAGCGCGGCAACTCGGACATCGTGCAAATTCGATAAGCGTTTCATTGATAACATTTTGCAATGCAAAAAAAAAAAAAGTTGAAACCTGGGGTGCAAAAATCTAGGCGCCAGCAGACAGTCTCTCACCACTAAAATTATTTCATTTCTTTTTATCTAATATTTCGTGTTAAATTCTAGTAATATTGCTGTCAAATTTTGACCGAAGAAGACTTTGAAATTTTTGTGGTGGGAGATTAGCCACTGGCGCCTAAATTTTTGCACCCCTGGTTGAAACCAAAAATATTTCGTGAAGTAAAATGGAAGGAAAAAATTATTTATGTAAAATAAACGCAATAATATTTAATTTTTCATTAAAATGTTCCTTTGATGTTCGTTTGCGTTGTAGGAAAAGGGTAATTTTAAAGAGTGGAATCCTGAAGAATTTAAATAAACATGTGTCGTTCGGGCGATTTTCAAATTGAAAATGCAATCAGTAGTGATTATTTATATGCGTGTTAATTTTAATATAATGTAAAACATTTTTTTTTAAATATCTAGCTGGCACTTTACTATATTTATTATATTTATTTTTGCGTTAGCTAGCGGAGATCGATCCTTACAAAAGCCGCTTCCTACTTTTTTTTTTTTTTAAGAAAGATATTTTTATTTACAAAACCAGTTCTAAAAGTTAAAGTATAAAATAAAAAAAAAACCTGTCTGCAAAATTGAATTTTTTTTTCCCACGATTTTTTGAAGAAGTATGCGTTTTTCCATGGTCCTTTGGGAAAAATGCTGTATTTTTTGTGGCTCTTTGACGGTATTTGCATTATTTCATGATCCTTTGATGCAATACTTCGTTTTTTAGTCGAGATACTTTATTTTTATACAATCCTTTGACAAATTTCATGTTTTTTTGTCATGATCTATTAATAAAATTTTAGTTTCTCATGTGATCCTTTCGTGAAATACACATTTTTTTTTTCTTTTTACAGAATCCGCGTCTTTCCTGCAAACCTTCGATAAAAATCGTTTTTTTCTCCTGATCCTTTAATAAAATTCTTGCCTTTTCTGCTATTTTTGATAAAGCTAGCTATTTTTTCTGCGAAAGATTGACAAAAATTAGGCGATCATTTGACGAAATTCACGATATTTTTTATTGCTTCGAATTTTCACCATAATGATTGACTTTTCACAATTTTTGGAAAAATTCTGATCAGAAACACTAATAAATATCACTGCAAGGGAAAAAAAATTATCGTATCTGTTGCCCTGGCAGAAGTCTCGCACTAAGCATATTTTTAACTTTTAAACTTGTATGCGCCGCGGCGCTTACGCCCGAAAATACGGTACTTTTTTTTTCATAATTTAAGTAAATACCTGGAATTGGACCCTGAAGAGCATTCTTGAGAACATTGATATTGTGCCTGAAGAAGTTGTTCATTGTTTCTTTATAATCAATATTTGATTTAATATTGAGAGTTCTCTGAAAAGAAAGAATACAAGACATATTTGTAAAGAATAAAAATCATATAATAGGTTTAATCCCTTAACACCTCATGCTGCATATGTACTACTCTCAAATTCCTCTATTCTCTACAGATGAATATAAATCTTATGTGCTTCTAATTGCAAAGCTGTAATTTTGTATACTAAAAACTATATTTGAATTTTAGATGAAATGATTTGTGCATTTTTTTAAAATTAATGGATTTTAATTTTCTAAATTGTAATGTAATAAAGTCTGTCTCAGTTTCCTCCCATCACTCATCAAAATTCATTACATAATTTCTGAATTCAAGAGCTAATAACATTTTTTTTTCCTTTTTCTAACACATTAGCCAGATACAGATATGAGGCATTTTCCCATAATTTTGATTTTAAGTCCCTAAATAATAATTTTTATTTTAGTTACATGTGCTTTTTTCCCCCTTATATTGGAAACCATGCCACTGCATGATTGTATAACAACGTTAATGAGGTACTGTAAGACCACAGTTGTTGGACCTCTGCTTGGCAAAATACCAAACTGATTTCATTCACAATGTAGGGATAATAGTCTTTGTGGCTGAAGAAATAGTTTTCAATACATATATATATATATTTATTTTTTAACTATTTGGAAAATAGTTGTCCTCGGTACAGAACTGGGAAATCTAAAGTATATCAGAATGTATTTATTGGTTGGATTCCACAACTTATTTCATTTTATTTGTTTTCTGATTAGTCCAAGTTTAATGTCCAAAAACGAAATACTTCTGTTGCCACGATGACAAAAAAGTATTAAAAAATACAAAAAAATTAATACCTTAAAAACAAATTGAGATACAGCTATTAAACAAATTGCACTTAAAAGTGCATTTTGTTTCTCTATACAACAATGTAAAAATTAAAAATGTGTGATGTTTAGAAGTTTGAAAATTTGCAGTACCAAAAATTGTAAAACTAAAATTTTATTTAAAATTTGCATACGATTCATACAGGAATATTAAATTTTTAATCCATGGTGTACATAATATAGGATTCTTATTTTGTAAACCATGTTTTGATCATCATAAAAATGTTGTTTACTATTATTTTTTTAAATATAGAATTTATAAGTTTAAAATTTTGGTCTTTGAAAATATAATTTTCCAAATAGTTGTTGTAATTCGTCAAAAATTACATTTTTTTTTCTTTTCCTGTTCTGAGGGAAATTTTATTTTAAATTAAATGGTTGTGCATCTTTCATTAGTTCACAGATTAAGACTTTCCAAAGTATATATATATATTTGCAAATTTTAATTAAAGTATGTTCATTTTATTATTATTATTTAATATTTATATTTATTGCTAAACTACAGATTTAACGACTGCTTGACTTCTGTCTTGGCAACTATGTGATAAAATTGTCGATTCTAACAACCTAAATATTCAGGGCAATGTATGTCATATACTCACTGGGACATTTACTTGGCACCAAAATGGTGTTATTTTGCATGATATGGTAACCCAGCTATTCTTGTTTATTTATTCATAAACTGTTTATTCACTTTAATTTTCTTTTTTCAAATTATATAAAATAATTTTTGTTCTATAGTTATTAATTTTTAACATTTAATACATTTTAACATATTTTTTTTATTTATTGTCATTTCCTCTTTAAAATAATAGAGAATAATTTAAAAATGTATGTGTAACTGATATTTGAAAACGAGGTTTACCAAATTGACGTTGGAAAAACTTGTACCAAATAGGGATGGGACAAATAGTGATTTGGCCGAGTAGCTGAATACTGAATATTCGGCCAAATTTTAGGCCGAATACCGAATATTCGGCGGCCGAATACTAACCTTTTTTCCCAATAAAGAAAAAAAATTTTGATTATATATAATTTAAAAAATAGGCACTCATTAATAATTATTACTCTTAAATGTGCTTTTAAATGTATTCTTAAATTTGAAACACTTATTTTAACACAAAAAAATTATGAAATTGCATTATATTCTTTTATCTTAATGTACATCAAATTGATTTTCAGTAAGTCAGGATGGTAAAATATTTCCATTAAAATATGAACAATGTATTTCACTTTTACTATCAAATGATACTTTTATCTTTTCTTGCATCCAAAATTAATAATATTCTTAATCTCTCTCTCTCAGAATTCACAAGGAAATATTTTCTTAAGTAACCTTTAATGAAGTAAATTTGATCATTAAGAGTTTGTGTCCCTAATAATAAGCAAATTCATAAGAATGAGACTGTTTGGGAATCAGTTGTCAATCTTTAAATTACAAATTATGTTAAAGCAAAAGGTTATGCTTAAAGTAGAATGCATATGTTAACAAAATCTTTGACATTTGAATCGGCACATACA
This sequence comes from Maratus speculifer, assembly GCA_964019185.1. Taxonomy (NCBI): domain Eukaryota; kingdom Metazoa; phylum Arthropoda; class Arachnida; order Araneae; family Salticidae; genus Maratus; species Maratus speculifer. The sequence continues at coordinate 541,465 of CAXHSM010001615.1, forward strand.
ATATTCCACTTATTCAACAAGCATTAAAAGGATAAACAGAAATTGATAACAACATGAATGAAGGAAGATGTAAATTAAAAATATATACATAATAATGTTACATATTATGCAAATAATTATTTAAAAGTGAAAACTATAGAATAAAAAAATTATTTTGTTCAGCATTTAGAATTTATGTTTAAATATTTATAAAACCATCTTCATAAAGCAAGTTGTGTCATTTAATGTGTATCTAGTTTGACACCAGTTCTGTTTTCAGACGTATCGTTGTATTCGGAATAGTAATATTTGATATTTAATTTTGAAAATGAATCTTCGTTATTAAACTTAGTGAATGAATTTTTTCATTTCTCACTTCATACAAAATAAGTTATGAATTTCATAAGAGCCTTTTTAGGTGCATTCGTAATTATGTAAATACGTAGCACCTATAGTTGTCGTTCAGTTCGTCCGTCTGCATATAACAATGCAAAAACTACCCAACCGAATCGTTTGAAATTTAAAATATATAATTATTACATAATTTTGTTGAGTCATTTCAAATTTTATGAGAATCGGATGGATAGATCAATTACAGGGACAATCAAAAAAATTCTGTGACATTACGGTCAATGGGGAAAAATGTTGCAAAAGCATTTTAATCATTTGAAATTTAAATTACATACTTATTATATAATTTTGTTAAGTCATTTCAATTTTTTTTTTTATAATAGGATGCATAGATCAAATACAGGGACAATCAAAAGTACTTCGTTACATTACAGTCAATGGAAAAAAAAAAGTTTCAAATGCATTTTAATAATATTACACTCATTCGAACATAATAATATTGATATGCATCATAAAGTACATATCATAATATAGATTTTGCATAATATGTTGTGCAAAAAACTTTTGTTATTGATTTACAAGGCCACACAAAAGTATTCCATTACATAATGAGTGTAGAGAGAACATTGTTTGTTGCACATTTTAATTGTAATTAACTATTTACAATTTTATGAGATTGATATATGAGAGTGATATTTTTAAAACTTCATTATCGTACGAACGCACGTCATTTGCTATGTTTCATGTGCAATTTCCAACTTGTTTACATGTGCATGGAATTTGCAGACATTAATAAATATTCGAGTGTTTTAAAATAAGGTAGTGTTTCTTTTTTCTTCGATAAGTGTTTTTTATATCTTGAATTGTAACATATCATTCTCTAATGAAGACATTTCCTGTACAATTAAATCTCCAACTTGGGCAGCATTTTCTAAAATATCACCAACCTTTTTAGGAAATACAGAAAGGCTGTACATTTTTTAGTATCTGAATAACTGTATGTTTTGCAAGTAAGAATAAGAATGACTTCATAAATGAAGTAACCAATTTGGATTAGAGGGAAAAAAAATGCAAGAAATGAAATTCTTCAAATCCCAAATTTATTTGGCAAGATATCTTTCACTATTCGGCGAGATATCTCTAAATATTTGGCTATAGGCATTCGGTCAACAAGCCTTCAATATTTGGCCAACCGAATATTCTGCAAAAGGGCCGAATACTGAATAGTGGCCAAATATTCGTCCCATCCCTAGTACCAAACCCTATGGATATATGAATCTGTGCCACATTCATATCCAATGGTTGCAAGTAATATAAATGAATAATGTAAACATAATATAAAGAAATAATTAAAAATAAATCACCAATTTGGCAATTTTCAAAATCACGCCATGAAGTGGCTAATTCTAAAAAGATCAAGTTATGTTATATTGTGAAGGAAAAAGTTATTATGCTAAGTTTAATAATTATACCTTTAAATTAACTTTTTAATTTTATTTGACTTTTTATAACTTATTTTAATACAACAGAATTGGAAAGTAACTAGCCACCTTTGGCGACCAGTTTGGTCTCTCTTGAATGTATACTAAGCATTAATTCATGTTGCTTTTATTCATAAATTATTTTAATTGCTCAATTTTTGTCAAATTAGAAGATTCTACTAGAGAAATAGAAACAGATGTCATATACGGCGTAACCCGGCGCCTCACGGCGTAACCCGGCTATTATTATTTATTTATTAATAAACTGTTTCTTTATTTTTCTTTTTACTTACCCATCATACGTAGTATAGGGTAAGTCTTGCAATCGTTTTGAAAATCAAAAAAATTTTTTTGACGGATTTACACGTTTTAGATAGTAGAGATTCCGAAAAACATATTTTTAGAAAAAAAATTTGCCGTCCGTCTGTCTGTCAGTAAACACTCTATCTCCCTAACAAATTGAGATAGAGACTTGAAATTTTGTATGTAGTTAGTATGTAAGAATGGGACGAAGCCTATTTAATATCAGCAACCTCGATTATCCGGAACTATTTTTTTCGGACCCTCGAAAAATTCGTTCTGATGAAAGGTATATAAAAATTTTTGAATTTTTTTGTTTTAAGGAATCGACGTAAAAGGCAATAAAATAACACACATTTTGCATATAGAACGAAGTCGATCGGATTATTAGTTGTCGAGATATTTGTAATCCTGTTTTCCACATTCTTCGATTTTTCATGACCCTGTATTTCATTCAAATTTCAATTCAGAGGTATATTTTAATTAGAAATGAGACGCTTAATCCGACACAGTTAATTGTTAGTTAATAGAATTATTATTTTTGGAGTTATAAGGATGTTTCTTTTACGCAGTTCGGTACTACTTGAGTAGTTTGGCTTTTTATATAATTTGTCGAAATTGGTGAATCAGCAGTTCTTTAAATAAAGCATTACTATGTATATTAACAATATTCAAATTTTGTTTATGAATTGCAATGCATTGTATAAATAGTTTTCACATGTTTTATTTTCATATACATGTCCATGATGGGTAAGCATTACGGTGGCCCCCAACGACTAGTTTTTTAAATGATATAAATTGATTTATTCAATAATTATTAACTAAACTTTTTTTTATTTATTATTTCCTTTTTAAAATAATAGAAATCAGTTAAAAAATATGTATTTAACTGATATTTGAAAGTGAAGTTTTCACCAAATTGGTGTCAGAAAAATAACGTGCCAATGTGGTGCATATATGACATCTGTGCTAATAAATCAAGACCTCACTATTATGCTAGCCTGGCGCCGATAATAAATCATCAGATATTATACCTGTGACATTTTTTTCTATTTCATTAATTATTTAAAATATAATAATATAATCTTTTGATTCATTTCATTTACAATACATAAATTTAATTTGAAACTAAAAAGTTTAAAATTCATGACTATTACTTATTTTTAGTAAAAAGAACAGAATAAAATATAAATGATATTTTGAAGCTCTATAATTGCAGCGAAGAAACAAAACATAAATAAATCTAAATTATTGCTGTTGCGTATTATTGTTGCTTCCATGATTTAATTTAATCGTTTTTACTTTGCGCCTCATGCAAACAATAATATATTTTTATTTACATTTTGAATTTGCTAGAGCTTTTTTGAAAAGAACTTTTTTTGAATAGGAAAATGTAATCTGAATTTTATTAAGATGTTATATTGAAGAAAAATAAGTAATGTTCACCGAAATGTCCTTTTTTTGTATTGTGATAGTTAATATATATGTTGTGTTTTTTATGTTTTCTGTTTGAATTACTACGAAAGTATGAAAATTCATTTATTTCATATAAAAAATTAGCCTGATATCTCCTATACATGATAATAGCAGGCCTAGAAGTGACTTTCTTCAAAAATATTATAGGAAATATAGGAATTTTTTTGAAGAAAATATAGGAATTTATAGGAAATTTTATTTATACGTAATAACACTAACACATGTTTTAATACATTAATGTAGACTATTTAAAGTTCATTTCAGACTATTTCAGAAGTTTTTAACACACTTCAGGATTAAAATACTGGTTTCAGGAGTTGAACACCCCCCCCCCTCCCACAATATTCAACATTTTTTACAATTATTTTCTGAATCATCATCACTTGCAGAATTTGCATTAAAATAATAATAATTCAAATAAAGGTTATAAATGATCTTTTTGTAATAAATTTATATGAAAGGAGTTTCAATAGCAAGAAAAAATCAAAGATCTTAAAAAACCCTGAAATTTACAGCAAATTTTATGAAAAGTTACAGCAGAGAAGAAAGAGGGAGTGGGGGGAGGAAATCCTTCCCTACATTAATTATACATTTTCCAATGACATATCCAGTTTTTTTTTTTTTTTCCCTGTAATACTTTGATGAAATTTGCATTTTCGCTTCAATACTTAGGGCAAAATTCTACCCTTCTTGTGATCTCTTAACATAAAAAGGTTTTTTTTTTAAATTCCTTGATGAAAAATAATTTTTTTTCGCAATATTTGGACAAAAATCGTTTGTTTTCCGCGTTCTATTGACGAAAATCATGTTTTTTTCGCGATCTTTTGAACAAAATTGTGGTTTTTTTTCACGACTTTTCGATGAAACTTGCGTTTTTCTCGCGATCTTTTGACGAGAATCGCGTTTTTCTCGCAATCTTTTAACAAGAATCGCGTTTTTCTCGCGATCTTTCAACGAAAATTGCGTTTTCCTCGCGATCTTTTGACGAAAATCACGTTATTATTTCGCGGTCTCTTGACGAAAATCTCGTTTTTCTCGCGATCTTTTTATAAAAACTTTATTTTTTTCGCGATCTTTTGAATAAAATTGCGTTTTTTTCCCTTTTTCATGAAACTTGCGTTTTTCTCGCGATCTTTTGATGAAAATAGCATTTATTCGCGATCTTCAGACGAAAATCGCGCGTTTTTCTCGCTATCTTTCAACGAGAATTGCGTTTTCCTCGCGATCTTTTGACGAAAATCACGTTATTATTTCGCGGTCTCTTGACGAAAATCGCGTTTTTCTCGCGATCTTTTTATAAAAACTTTATTTTTTTCGCGATCTTTTGAATAAAATTGCGTTTTTTTCACTTTTTGATTAAACTTGCGTTTTTCTCGCGATCTTCAGACGAAAATCGCGCGTTTTTCTCGCGATTTTTGGACGAGAATTGCGTTTTTTTCGCGATCTTTGGATGAGGATCGTGTTTTTCTCGCAATCTTTGGACGAGAATCGCGTTTTTCTCGCGATCTTTGGACGAGAATCGCGTTTTTCTCGCGATCTCTGGACGAGAATCGCGTTTTTCTCGCGATCTTTGGACGAGAATCGCGTTTTCTCACGATCTTTTGACAAAAATCGCATTTTACTCGCGATCTTTTTTATAAAAATCACATTTTTCTCGCTATCTTCTGATGAAAATCGCGTTTTTTTCTCATGAAAATAGCATTTATTTGCGATCTTTAGACGAAAATAGCATTTTTTTTTCGAGACTTTTCGACGAAAATAGTATTTTTTCACTCGATCTTTCGACGAAATTCCCGTTTTTCCGCGATGTTTTGACAATATAAAAAAAATCGGAGAAGCGGAAAATGATAACAAAAAGGAAAATCGTGGATCCGCGGAAAAATCTCATGCCTGGGTGGAGGGATGAAAAATATAGGAAAAATAGGACTTTTTTTCAAATTTATAGGAATTATAGGAAATAAAAAAACGCTGCGAGGCCCGTAATAGGTAAGCTTAATACATTCATGCTGTAGTCTCCATAACGGGTGGATCTGGATGAAATTTGGTAAACATTGCAGTGGCGTAGCTAAGGGGGGGCAAGGGGGGCGTCCGCCCCGGGCGCCGAGGCCTAGGGGCGCCAAATTGAGAGAAATTGTTATATATCTGTATTGGGGTGGGGGCGCAAAATTTCTTGCTGGCCCCGGGCGCCAAAAAACATCAAAAAACATAGCTACGCCACTGAAACATTGAGGTCTAGAGTAGGACACTTCGCCTTTTCAATTTTGTCGCGATCTAATGATTGGGTCCAAAGTTATTAGGAGGCAAACTTTGGTCTTTAATGCTACAGATGCATCGAACTCTACTATACAGCAGTATCGTACTCTAATACTTTTGTTTGCAACCATAAAATTCTTTGTAAAATATTTTAAATATCTTTGCATATTTTAAAATCTTAAAGAATTACAATGTTTATTTATTTATTTATTTATTTTTTAAAAATATTTTAAGCCATATTAATTTTTTAATGAATCTTTATTTGAATATTGAAAGTCTAAAACTCTAAGTAATCATTAATGTTGCACAGGGCTTGAAATTCAATTTTTCGAAGGAGGAGAGTCTCCCTATTAACATTTATAAATGGAGGGGAGTTTGGCTGTTTGGGAGAGAGAAAAATGTTTAAAATCCGCCATTATTTTATGTGCTATTTAAAGAATTGCCAGAATACAGACATAAAAAAATATCAATGTAGCAATTTTTATCAACAATTCAGAATAATTATGCGAAATGTGTAAAAAAAAAACTTTTATACTGTTTAGTATTTACTGGTGGTAAATTCCCTCCTGGTGCTAATTATTTTTGTCACAGGTCTAATTATTATTTTAATATTAATTAATAAAACTTCTAATTAATTTGATATATTTATAATTTATAATTAATGATTAATAATTATAATTAATAATGTTATTTTTTTGTATTTTAAATGTGCAAGATACAAATTTAATCATAAAATAATACTTATTTGAGTGTAGAAGATAAGAAGTATCATTATTGTTTGCATTTCTTTAAAAAAGGGGCAAGTCAAATTCATCAAAAAAGATTTTCTTAAAAAATGAATATTTTGTTGAGTAAAGGGATACTTTTTGTTTAATATATGGTTGCTTTCAGGAATTGTGCTCACTCAGAAACAGGGCCGTAGCGACCGCCCCCCATACCCCCCATTTGGGGGGGGCCGACGAAGTCAGGGGGCCCCCTACTCGATTCTATCGACCTTTTTATCGAAGTTTTTTGTTGTGAAAATGGTCAGAAAATACTTCTTTTAAATAATGTTTTTATTTTTTCAAATTCACCTTTTCTTATCCAGGAGCATGCGTAGCAGGTCCCCCAGGTGCCTCTTTTTAAGGGGGCCCCAATAATAAGGATTTCCATTAAAGGATGCCAAAAGTGACCAAAATTCGTATGTTTTCAAACATTTAGGAAGGGCGTGTGGTTCCCGTTTTCCTCTCTTCTTCCAGTATTCCCTCCACATACTCAGAAAACAAACTGTATCATTAGAAAACAAATGATTAAAATTTTATTACATCCAGGGCCCAACTTAGATTGTGAGGGGCCCCCTTTCTACCTTTTGAATTTTTTCTTGAACTATACTGAAGTGTCTAAAACTAAACTTTATACTAACTGCCTATATACGTAAATTTCGTACCAAGTACTATTCGCATTTGTATACAGAATAGCACAAAAAAGGTAACTTTAAGAAACTATCGAATAAATTTTTTCTTCAGTTATAGAAATATAAGAATAAATGTGAGCCATTAAAATGTAAAAACACTTGTGATGTAACTGTTACATTCAAAGAACGGGGGGGGGGGGGGGGGGGGGCATGAGGTTCGAAATCAGAGGAGAAAAGAGCAACAACAAAGCTAAAACTAAATAAATAAATAAAGAATTTTGTCACTTTTGGCCTTTTTTTTTTTATTTAGCCTTAAGAAAAAAATTATATTTGCCCTTGGGGGCCCCCTCAATCGGGAGCCCCGACATCCGATGCAGTTGTCCTGCATGCCCATGACTTAGTCAGGCCCTGATTACAACAACATAGTAGCCTATAGCTTTTAAAAGAAAATTTTTATTAATGTTTCCTCCTAACGTGATAAGATAAAATCATTTTTATGACCAATTTTGAGCCTTTTTTAGACATCTTGTAATGTACGTAGGTAAGCAAAATGAAAATTTCCAAAGAAATATTTATGTCAACCAATTTATCATTTTTTCTATAATTATCAAATTAATATTCTTAATTAAAGTTGTGAGTAACTTTTTGGGATCTCTTGTATATAGATATGAGCCGTAGCAGTATCGAGTACAAAATTTATGCATGCATACAATCTTTTTTTGTGTATATTTTGTGTATTTTTGTGTATTTTTTGTGTATTTATTTAGTGTGTGTGTGTGTGTGTTTGCCACTTCTATATTATTCACAAAAAAATCTACAGATAGATAAAAAGGGGGGGGGTACAAAATGATGTTTACCCTAGGGCCTCCTATAGTCTTAAATGGGCCCTGTTCTTATCAAAAACCTTGTTTAGATTTCAAAAATGCAGAAACTGGAAATCCTTATTTTCTTACTCAAATTTTCCCCTTTTTCTTTTTGGCTATGGGTTTTTGTACAGAGCTCCTAGCTACAAAAGGGGGTTTTCTCTTGAAATTACCGGAATATTTTGTTCTTAGTAGATAGGTCATTCTTCACATTAACTATACACTGCTGACCTGTCACCGATTGCACGACGTGGGTGACACAAATAATGTCTAGAGAATCATCTTAAAATGTTAACAGTTAGTAGTAATCGGATTCCTTGACATTAAAGGGAGTACTAGCCTGTTCAAGTACTTAGCAGCTCACTAATGCATACAAGTACATGTCTGTAGACAACAGAGCACTTATGTGGAATTTTTTATAATTTTTTTTTCTGATTTTTTTTAGTAGTATGCATAGAATAGTATTTATAAAATTAAGTGTAGATTTAGATTATCTGGAAGAAAAAGAAAATCTACTCTTATACTAATCTGGTAAGCCACATTTATTACTTTATGTAACTTATGTAGCAGTTATTAAAAATTTTAAGTATTAGAAAATTTTGCACAGCTTGGAATTTAGATATATATAATAATGGAGCATATTTTAATCACACACATTTCTCATATACATGTTTTTCATTTAAGCGTTTTATTAGGGCTCCTTTACAAAATTCTTTTTAATGAAACACACTTCTTCACAAAATTCTATTCCATAAAAACATACTCTAATTAATTTTATATTGTTAGGTTTTAAAATATGTATTTTGCAAAGGAAACAAGTTCAACAGAAATGAGAAATTTAGCAATTAGACTTAAATAGGTTATTATTAATAAATGCTTGATGCGAATTTCAATAACTGAAGTTCAAATTTCATTACAAAATACAATAAATTTCATAAAAATAACTTTATTTTTCACAAATTGGGATCCAAGAAAAAAAATCCCTGCACCAACCTCTATTTCCATTGCATTTATATGTTAAACTATTTCGTTTGTCAGTAAGTAATAAGTAAATTCTCATTTCATTTATACTCTTATTTCCTTGGAGAATCTAGGGTTCTAAATTCATGTCACAATATGAAATTGTGCTAATTTAAAATTTCCTATGCTCTTTCTTTATTTTTCTGTGATTTTAAATATCTCACAGGCCCATAAAGCCCATGCTTATCCACTAAAATACAAAGCACCCCCCCCACCCGCAAATTTACTTTTCAAACCTAATTTTCATTTCAATAAATTCAGAGTAAAAACATATATATATATATTATTAAATATTTTTTCTTACTATGCTGCAATTTGTAAAACATAAAAAAAATTTTGAAGTTCAAATACTCTCAACTTTAGTTCCATACCTGTTTTTTACAAAATTAATTGGTTATGTATAATTATGTATTTAACAAAATATTTTTGTTAATGTGTATAATATGTAGATAGTCAGTTTTAATTTTATAGTAAAAACGTTATTTACTTGAAATTTGCAAGGTGAAATTTCGAATGATTTAAGCGTACGAAAAATGGATTAAGCAAATGAAAAAACAACTGATAGGATAACAGGGGACCTCTCTCTGTGACGTCGGGCTTCCTATACTCCTAATTCTTAAGCGGCCTCTGAAACAGACAAGGGTTGGCACAGTCCTCGAGCCTGTTAAAGTTTTGTGGGGCCTACGTCTTTACGCACAATTCGAAATCTTTTTGCCTCTTTTCAAGATAATAACAAATTTGCTTTCACTTATTTAAGTTCTTATTTTAAAAATATTTTTGTTTATTTATTTTAAGAAAAAGTTAGTATGAATTTGAGTTTATAATTGTCTTGAAACGTGTAGTTACAAGCATTTCATATTTCAAAAGGGGAAAAAATGTATATAAGTTGTTATTTTAAAAAAAGAAATTAATATTAGAAAGAAACTTGAAAAATTTTTAATCTATAAATTTTCTATAAATTTTTTGTCATTTGATATTTCGTTATGCAATGAATTTGGTTAATCGGTGCTCTCTAAAATCAGAATAGCTGAGATCGATCTGTATACTGGCTGTTTTTTGTTCTTTCAATTTTCTTTACTGATAATTTTAATAAGTTCACTTTCATTTTTGGAACCGGTTTCGAAAATGAAAGTATCCTCTTAAAAAATTTGCAATTAAAATCAAAATAAAAGAAAAAAAGCTGCATACTGATTGCTTTTAGCTATCCAGTGAAAAAAAAATCATTTAAAAATATTGAAATGCAACCGAGGTATAAATTTCTTTCTGGCATAAAATTGCAAAAAGTAAAAGAAAAAAAAGGGAAAGCTCGTGAACCGTAAAATGAGATAGCGCGCGTATAGACAATTAAGAAGGTTATTTTATTCACATCAAAATTGTCAATATTTTTGTTTAAATCCTGTCTTATTTAATTTTTATTTGGGGAGATGGGGGTGGTCAGAGAGAATGGAAATATTATAAGTAGTTATGAAATGGAAGTTTCTATTTTAAGTTCATACTTCTGATGCAATGTTTCTCACAGCTAGCTGTTCAATTTAAATTTTAACATGTTTTCACTTAAAACATCAGTTATTCAAGCATGGGAAATCAATGCTTTAATTTGCTACTTAGCTGCCAGTTGTTGAGAACATTAATATTGGAACAAATTTTCTGCAGTTCTTTGTATTTTTTCTGCGATCGTCCGACGAAATTTGCATGTACCGCGATCTTTTCACGAAAATCACGTTTTAATTGCAATTCTTTTGACGAAAATTTTCATTTTTTTCGCGATCTTTTTGGCGAAAATTGCGTTCTTTTTGACAAGTCGCGTTCTTTTTGCTATCTTTTTTGAGGAAATTTGCGTTCTTTTTGCGATCTTTTGACGAAAATCGCGGTTTTTCTCACGATTTTATGCCAAATATCGCCGTTTTTTCGAATTTTACGAAAATTTATTTTGAACCTTTGACGAAAGTGTTAATTTTTCTCGCGATCTAATGATGAAAATCGCGTTTTTCTCAAGATTTTTTTTTTACGAAAATTGCATTTTTCTAGTGTTATTTTGACGAAAACCGCGTTTTTCTCGCGGTATTTTGTCAAAAACCGCGTTTCTCTTCGGGTATTTTGATAAAAATAACATTTTTTCGCGATCTTTTGACGAAAATAGCGTTTATTTCGGGATCTTTCGACGAAAATCATTTTTTATTCCGCGATTTTTTGTACGAAGATCGCGTTTTTTTGCGATCTTTTGGCGAAAATCGCGTTTTTCTCGCAATCATTAACGAAAATCTCGTTTTTCTCGCTGTCTTTTGAAGAAAATTGTTTTTTATTGCGATCTTTTAACAAAAATCTTGTTTTTCTTACGATCTTAAAAACCGTGTTTTTCTTGAGATTTTTGCACGAAAACCGCATTTTTCTAGCGATATTTTGATAAAAATAGCCTTTTTTTCGCTACCTTTCGGCAAAGATAACATTTTCTTCGCTATCTTTTGACGAAAATAGCGTTTTTTTTTTCAGGATTTTCCGAAGAAAATCATTTTATTTATAATAATGATTTAAAATAGTATGCTAATTATTAAATTTGTTCATTACATTATTATAATTTGAAACTTATATCGAGACTTCAATATATAACTTTAAACATCTCTCAAAAACTCAGTTTAAAGTGGGGGGGGGGGGGGGGGGCCCAAAGTTATATTTTTTGGGGGGGGCCTCAAAACACCTTGCTACGGCCCTGCTCAGAAAGATTTGGAGCTGTCAGAAACTGATTTTAGAGTAGCAAAGAAAAAAAAATATATTGAAGCAGGAAAATTAGTTTGTTGAACAGAAAAATGAACTCCCCGTTAAATTATTTTTTGAGGGGAGGAAGGAGGGAGAGGTTCCCTTTGACGAAAGTCGCATTTTTCGCTATCTTTTGATGAAATCTGTCTTTTTTTTTACGATCTTTTCACGAAATCTGCCGTTTTTTCGGGATTTTTTGACGAAATTTGCCGTTTTTTCGTGAATTTTCTGAGAAAAATTACCATTTTTCGCGATCTTTGGACAAAATCATGTTTTATTGCGATTTTTTTTTTTACGAAAATTGCCGTTTTTCGCGATATTTTCGGGAAATTTGTTGTTTATAGTGAATCTTTTGTCAAAATTTGCCGCTTTTTGCGATTTTTGGACGAAATTTGATGTTTTTTCGTGAATTTTCTGAGGAAATTTGCCGTTTTTCGCGATCTTTTGATGAAATCTGATGTTTTATCGCGATTTTTTTCACGAAAATTGCCGTTTTTTGCGATATTTTGGGGAAATTTGTCATTTATAGTGAATCTTTTGTCGAAATTTGTCGTTTTTCGCGATTTTTTGACGAAATTTGACGTTTTTTAGCAACCTTTCTGACAAAAACTGCCGTTTTACAGAATTCTGTGACGAAATTAGGCATTTTTTCGTGAATCTTTTGACGAAATTTGCCGGAAATTAGTTATTTTTTCGCGATCTTTTAACAATATTTGCCGTTTTCTAGCAAACTTTTACGAAATCATGGGTCTTGTGAAACGTGTAAGAGCTGTTTCTTTTGTGTGTCATCTCCGATCTTTTGAGTAATTTACGCGCAATAGCGCGTCCGCGGCATCACCGTTTCATAATTTTTGGAATTGAATGCGTTCTTTTTTTTTTTTTTTTTTTGGGGGGGGGGGGGAGTGGAAATTCCGAACAGAATCACCTCTATTTCGCCGCGGAAAATACAACGAAATTCGTCAAATCATTGCAGGAAAAAAATGGCAAAATGTGTCAATCAGTCGCGGAAAAAATTGTGATTTTCAATGATTTTTCGCTGTAAAAAAAACTCGCAAAATGTGTCGATTACTCGCACGAAAATATCATAAAATTCACAAAACGGTCGTGGGAGTTGATCATAGTTTCAAAATGCAAAATTTTTTGGGTGGGAGCCTCCCGTCCACGCTATTCTCTTGGGCGGGATTTAAAAATTTTGGGCGCGAATCCCGCCATCCCGCCCTGAAATTCAAGCCCTGTTGCAGTTATGTATTTTCTATAAAATATACTGTAAAAGCATTAAATATGTATGCAATATTGTTTTTTGAAAGAATCTTAATTATATGATACGATAAAAATCTGAATTTTAAAAATAGTATAAATTGCAACGGCTTGGGTCGGGCCTCTTTTCCCCAGTTTCTGTACGGGCTGGAATGTACCTAACCTAGGAATGTAAATATATAAACGAGCTAGGACAAATTTTTGAGTTTCATAATGGGTTTGCCCAGGACTGGAAATTCTGGCCCGTGCAGATCTCTAGGCTGAACAGATTAAATATAAAATTGAGTAAATATAAATAAAATTAGAATACTATAAATGTAAATTTATTTCTCATTTTATCTTAGAAAACGAGTATGAAATTTTGAGCTCATGAAAGAAATTTAAATAATCTTCTATAATAAAAAAAAAAAAAAAAGGCAAATTGGGATTATTAGAAGCGTTTCTACTATAAAACACGATAAAAGATTAATTACATATGCTTTTAATAATTGAAATCTTTTGCTTGGTTGATGACTTTATTCTTATTTAAATGTTATGTGAACAAAGTCATGGGTAACAGCTAGTTAATAATAAAGAAAAGTATGATGGTGAAAAATTTTACTTCTAGAAGCTCAAAACAATTTGTCAGTATAAAATGGTTCGGCTAACAATGTATTTTGAAGGTCATAAGTAATCAATTCAATGGTGTAATGAATTAGCGTAAAAGAAAAACTTAAAATTTTTAAAAATAAATAAAATATAAGGGGTGGTTTACTGTGTACTTAGGTCCATTGCAGGGGTGCAGAAAATGTTTCTACTCCCAATATTTCCCCCAATCCGCATGAAAATTTCCCCAAAATTTTACGGTATGTTATAAGTAAATGCTGCATTACCATAGATATAGAAAATTTATTCTTCCAGTATTTCTCAACTTATGCGTGAGCATATATAGCAAGGGCAATTCTGAGTTATAATAAAAATTAAAAAAAAAATTCTAAAGATTACAACAAATTTTTGGAAAGGTTGCAGCGATCTTTTGATGAAGTTTGCAGTTATTTTGGGATATCTTGACGAAATTCGTGGGTTTTTCGCCTTTTTTGTGACTAAATTTGTGGTTATTTTGCGATCTTGTGATGAAATTCTAGTTTTTACCGCAATTCTTGAGTAAAATTCCCAGTATTTTTATGTCCGAATTTTCAGATTAATGACTTAATTTTCCAAACTGAATGCCTTAAATTTTCAGAAAATTCAGAACAGAATCACCACTGATATACGGTACATATTATTCTGAGATCGGTTTTGTGAAGGTCGACATGCATATCTTTTTTATTTGTTGGGAAATTTTTCTATCTCAGGAAACTATGGAATTCGTTGTTAAAATCGAAACCAAATGTATATATTTCTGGAAAATTTCCCCGAGTAGTTAAAATTTCCCCCGATCCTAGATCGCCGGATCGGACATATTCTGCACCCCTGGTCCATTGTACCCTACTTTCCCCTATATGCAAAAATAATGAAACATGTTCTGAGAGTTAAGATAATGTATAACAATTGAGCATTTAATAATAGAAATGTTTATTAAAAAATTAAACCAAAAAAAAAAAAAAAAAATAAATAAATAAATAAATAAATAAATAAATAAATAAAAATAAATAAAAGCGATTGCTCTTTTTCTAAGGAAAGACTACAAAAGTCAAATTGTTTACGGCTATGCTTCAAATTTTTTCTTGGAAATATAAATGTTATTATAAATATTTTATCATACTAAAAATATGATAGCACTTATGTTTTACAAAATATGCAATTAAATATTTTCTAATTGCCTAAAGACTTACATGGGTTTGAAAATTTCAAAAAATCCATTTTTTTATCAAATAGTACAATATGTCTAAAATATTTTTACAAAATTTCAAGTCAATACTAGTGGCCTTCGCCCGCTATGCTGGTTGGTTTAGACAGACAGACGGGCATTAAATAGTTTAATACTATTAAAATGCATACCAAACAATGTCTCAATATATAAGTATGCAATGGGATACTTTTGTGCGGCCCTGTAAGTTAATAACAATTATTCTTTGCCCCATATATTGTATAGAATGTATATTATAGTATATACTTCATAGATACATATCAATTTTATTATGTTCGAATCAGTGTAACACCATTAAAATGCATTTGAAACTTTTTTTTCCCCACTGACTGTAATGCAACAGAATACTTTTGATTGTCCCTGTAATTGATCTATGCATCTGATTTTCATAAAATATGAAATGACTCAACAAAATTATCTAATAATTATACAGGGTGTCCCCTCTCAATGGTGGCCAATGGCTAATTTCTAAACCGTTGGTCATAGACATATAGTTCCAATTGCAAAAATGCTTTAAAAAAGGCTAAGAATTGTTTTTTAAGCGATTTTGGTCAAAAACATATTTTACTAAAAAATTACAAAAATTAAATTTTTATACGGTCCCCCGGTCCTATAAGCGATATTTAGTAAAATTTTTTCAACACTCTAGCAAGTAATACAGAAAAGGTCCCATTCATGTTACATTAAAATTGACAGAATTATGAAACTTTAAATTTCATGACTTAAACCATTTTTCTATAGCTGAAAACGGATGAGTTCGACTGAGCTTTAAGGGAGCGTACAATAAGTGCTTAAAGTATTATAAAGGGAGTCTATTTCCAACGCTGTTCAAAGGCTACTTCCTAAACTATTTGTCACAGACATATAGTTCCAATTACAAAATGTTTTAAATGAGCGATTTAATTGAAGGCGTTGTCACCGTATAAGTTTTACGGTAATGTTAATTATAATTAATTAACTTCTAGATTGGTTATTAAAATATCTGAAGACACGAATTTCAAAATTCTCTTTATCGAAAAAATCAAATTTTGGGAAATAGCGAAAAAATTTTAAATGCATCTATTGGTTTTCATTATAAATTTTGAGATTGCATTGTTACAATAGTGGAAGTTTGTATAGACTGATAGAGAAATCAAAAAGCGATAAGTCGAGTTTTGAAATTCATATCCTCAATTGTATTTTTACGTATGTTTTATTTTGTAAGCAAATGAAGCTGATTCTTTTCGTGATTTTATTTTTTAAAAATATGTTATTTTGGTAAGCTTTTATTTTAATCATAGTTTTCGTTTGTAAATTTTCCAAGTTCAAAACTTATATTCAAATTTTAACTCACTTCCAAATATCTGATTGAGGTTCAATTCCCTTACTTATTTAAACCCGATGACAATGTAATATTAATACGATTTTAAATGTGTTCCATTTATTTATTTTATAGGACTACATCAAATTCTATTAGGTTGAGTAATCTAATAGAGCTTTAAATATGTATCATTTTGTAACGATTTGTGACTGTTGCTTTTCATAGTTTAATTTAACAAAATTTCTGTTATTTTTTTTTACTTATATTTTTAGCACACATTGCATATTTTACTTTAACATGTAAATGTCAACATAAATTCAAAAACTTTTTTTTTTTACAAACTTTTTTTTTTTTTTTTTTTTTCTCAATGTTTAAAGTTAAATTTTCTATCTGATGTTTATTTTTATTTCCAGTAAATTTGTGACTGATCCTTATTTTGCAGCAAAATATATGCTTCAACTTTGAACAGCTATAACTCGGTCAATTTTGATCGCAGAGGAACGGGACTTTTTTTGTCTTACTTGTTAGAGTAGTGGTAAAAATTTTCTAAATATCACTTAGAGGACTGGGGGACCGTATAAAAATTTAATTTTCGTAATTTTTTAGTAAAACATTTTTTTGACCTAAATCGCATAAAAAATAATTCTTTAGCTTTTCTAAAGCATTTTTGCAATTGGAACTATATGTCTATGACCAACGGTTTAGAAATTAGCCATTGGCCACCATTGAGAGGGGACACCCTGTATATCTTAAGTTTCAAACAATTCGGTTTGGTAGTTTTTGAGTTTTTATATGTGGACATACGGATAGATAGATGAATAGGCAACTCAAGATACGAGATTTTTCCCCTTCAATTGAAAACAAATGAGACATTTCTCCATTTCCGAAATCGGAGGAGATAGTGTCACATACATACATACATACAGTCGGATTTTAATAGTGTAGATGAGTAAAGTCTAGAAGAGAGAGCCTTTGGAAATTCCCCTTATAAGGATAGACCAACCGGGAAGTACACAGGTATATTGAGAAAGCTGCTTAGTTATTGTATGTGTCTTTCTCACTGCTTCTCTTACTTTTGAAGAGTCACCTATTTTAAATATTTTAGTTTAACCTCTTTGATGCAGATTTATTTGAAAAAATTCTTGCATTTGAGACAAGATTTAATTTGCTGATGCAAAACCGAAAATAAACTCTGAATACTCTGTAATATGCAAAAGCAGAACTTGTCCCCAAATTGGAGCATTCCATTTCCATGGATATAAAACTTTGCTGAAATAGCCATCAGTATGCACAGAAAGAGGATAAATATTAGTGTTCCCATTATGCGTTTTTCGAAGGGCGCCACGCCCTGCCTGCCCTTATTTAATTATTGATGCGCCCTGCTGCCCTTTTGTATATAACACGCGCCCTGTTCCATTTTATAAGTGAAAATGCACCCTGCCCATTTCTCAAAACATGTATTTTGCGCCCTGTAATTTCTTGAAAAAAGTCTTATTTTTGTTCCCTTTATGAAAAAAAAAACAAAAAAAAAAAACAAAAAAAAACCCCAAAAAAAAAAACATGTTCATGCTTGAGAAACAAGTCATTCAAATGTTATAAATTACTTGTTCATGAAGGTGACTATAATCGGACAATCGGACCCTCCCCACTCTACGCATAGCCGAAACAGGTGCCCCAATTCATTGTTTATTCAAGATTTCAACATTCCCCTGTGAATTCTGTTCAATATTTCCAAATTCCAACACGCCATGAATACCGGTTCACGACAGGTGACGATAATCGGACAATCGGACCCTCCCTACTCAAAGCTAGAAAAGGTGCAGGAACCCCAGATCTTTGTGTATTCAAAGAATCAATATTTCCCATTACTGTCTGTTCTGTATTTCTAGATTCCAAAGTGTCATTTGCATTTGCAGTTTTAAAATCCTCTCCCCCCCCCTCCCCGGTAGATCACGTGCTTGTTACATACATTTCATTTAGATATGCCTTCATCGAACTGTAAGAGAAAATTATCGAAAGATGCAAGAAAAAAGGAAAGATAATCATGCAAAAGATTAGCGGATACGTTTAAAATAAGTATTTTTTTTTCAGTTTCATTTTATTTAAATGTTTGTGTTGAAAATATGCATAACTAGTTTAACTTTTATTGCATTATATTTACAAATTATGCTTGTGATGAAACAAAAATAAATTCTTTCAACATAGCATAGTACATCATCAGATGCAAGCTGTTAACGGCCCGTTCTGTTATCTGAACAAATAAACTGCAGCTGTCATTTTTTTATCCAAATAACCTTAACAGTGGAGGTTTTTTAGAGGGTTCCAATTATCAGAAAACTTATCATATTTTAATAGAAATTTGGTAAGCGGCCTAATTTATTTTTATTTGAACGCAATCGGATAATTAACAAAAGATATACATATTAATAGTATGGAAAATAAAAGGTTAGCTTTTTATTCTTTATTATTTATCCATCATACTTTGTATAGGGTAAGTTTGGAAGAGGTCTGCACAGGCCGAAATTTCCAGGCCCGATCCATAGAAAAAAAATCGGCCCGGCCCAGAAATAAAATTCAGAGGCCCGACCGGATTTACTAGCTAAAAACATGTCCCGGCCCGGAAAAAAGTTAAAATTTCTGTCCGATCCCGCCCGACCCGAGTGAATTTCTACATAACATTGATTTTTACTCTTTTGAAGGTGTTCTAAGCCCCCCCCCCCCAAAAAAAGTCTTTATTTCCCCCATATTTATAATCTTTATTCATGAAGAAGTATAGTAGGTTACGATATTTATGTTTTTAATGAACTTCTGTTTTTTGTATTCCATTAATCCATATTCCATGCAATCGAGACATAAAAATCTAAAAAATGATATATGGTAAAAGTAAAATCTTCTAAGACGGTATGGAATTGGAAAGAGAAAAAAAATACTTAGACAAGCTCCCTTTTTGGCAGGTGTAAATGTATAATATTTTTTTTCCTCTCGCGCATTTTTCTAGCCATTTTGCAGGGATGAACAGCTTTTTAAAAAAATTTCATTTTCAGTTTAAAAGAAGATTTCGTCATAGGCAGGTTCTTTTTTTCATGCATTTTCATGCATCATGCTCTATTATAATAAACCTAGAAATCTATGATTCTTTAAAAAATAAATAAATTTTAATGTTAAATTGTAGAACAATGGCATTTAAAAGCATGCAATGACTTTGCGAGAATTTTTGGACCAAGCAAAATTTTAGATTTTTTAACAGACTTGGTCACGTCGAAAAAATGATTTTAATACACGATGATTTTGGTCCGTCTGAAGACAAGGAAGAATGAAATCATTCCCGGCTTCGCACAGAAAGAAAAAAGCTAGGCCGATTCTTCAGAAGAAAGTAAGGCCCGAGCCCGGCCTGGCAAGATTAGTGATTAGGCCCGGCCCGAGTTTTCAGAAAAGAGTAAATCCCATGCCCGGCCCGAAACCGTCTATGAAAATCGGGCCGGACCAGGGTCGGGTTTCGGGCCAAGGCCCAGTACGTGCAGATCTCTAAAACCTTGCAATAGTATTGAAAAAAAAAAAAAAAAAAAAAAAAAAGAAAGAAAAAAAAAGAAAGAAAGAAAGAATTTACACGTTTCAAAAACATTGGAAATTCGTAAATAACCCTTTCTATTCTATAATTATCTTTCAAAATTTGCAAAAGAAAAAAAAAAGCCTAGTTCAAATCGTCCATTTGTAAAAAAAACGCATGACCTATATTTTCTCCCCTCTCCTCTGCACTGTGCAGAGATAAAGGCCATAAATACAAGAACTCAACGTAAACTAAACTAAAGGATTCACATGCTGAATCATAGCTCACAGGCTGTCTTCATTTCTTTATTTTTTTCTTTTATTGCTCTAGGTTGTTGCAATCTCAAATGAATGAAAAAAAAATAATAATAATTAGAGTTAGAAAACTTTTTTAAAAAATACGTCTGCAATGCGCGGGTTGATTTAAAATGTGCCTAAAATGATTAATTGGTTGGAAATGATCGACTTTAAATGTAGGAAGGGGGAGGAGGCATGGATGAATTTACACTAAAGACGTTTTACAGCAGCAAAAACAGAATTTGAGCAATTCATTTTTTTTTTTGTTTGTTTGTTTGTTTGGTTTATTTTATGTTGGCTAATTATTTACACGTGAGATATAGGTCATAAAGGGGTGAGATGCCTTCCGTGGGAGTCTTTCTAAGGGATCCTAACCCGTATTTACGCAAGGAAATCAACGGTTCGAAGAAAACCACGGAAAACTCCGAACGGTTAGGCCGACGGCCGCGATGGGGTTCGAACCCAGCACCTGCCGTCTACCAGCTGAGATGTCAGAACCTCTCGGCCTCTTTTTTTTTTTTTTTTTTTTTTTTTTTTAAACAATGAAAATTTGATTTTAGAGAAGTAAAATCCAATTTTGCAGAAACAAAAATCACATTTTGGAGCAGCAAAAACCATTTTTGTTGCAACGAAAATCTGACTTTGTAGTAGTAAACATGAATTAGCTGCAAACTCAGGTTTTTCATTAACTTCTCATGAAATTTTCGTCTTTTTGCGATCTTCAGACAAAATTTGTACTTTTTGATGGCCTTTTAACGAAATTTACGGATTTATTTATTGGAGATTTTTTGTTTGTTTTTTCACGAAACTAGCAATTTTTTTGACAAAATTCACTTTTTTTTCGCCACTTTTCAATAATTTGCATGTTTTTTGCGATCTTTTTGACGGAAATTTCTGCTTTTCATGTTTGACGAAATTTGCTGTTTTTTCGCAATCTTTTGACAAAATGTGCGTCTTTGCTCGATCTTTTGACAAAATTCACGTTATTTTCTCAATCTTTACCCAAACATGGCGTGTTTTTGCGATTTTTTGACAAAATTCACGTTATTTGCTCGATTTTTACCCAAACATGGCGTGTTTTTCACGATCTTTTCACAAAATTCGAATGTTTTTTGCAATTTTTTGACAAAATCCATGCGTTTTTATGAAAGTGAAGTTATTTCATATGAGACTTACATAAATCAGGGTTTCCAGCAAAAAAAAAATATTTGGCAATTGCCTTGACCAGATCTTTAAAAATTCCATGACAATTGGGCATTCAAAGAGATTTGCTGTTTATTTCCGCAATCCTTTGTCAATATTAGTGATTTATTATAATCGCTGTTTAAATTTCTTTGATTTTTCCCATTTGACAAATTTTGCGATTTTGATGAATTTTGTACCATTTTTCATTTTTTTTACCCCAAACTTTTCCCTGTCCAAATTTTCCATGGTGCTAGAAATCTTGTATATATACAGCATAATTCCAGTTCACTTTGATGCTGCACTGAAAATAATCCAGCTGAAGGCATAGAATGTGTTGATTTAAAAGTCCTCTTTCAAGTGTTAAATTCAGACACTATTCTGCGGGAGGGACTTCTGTGGCTTTGGGGGGGGGGGGGGGATACAACAGAGTTCCGAGGGAGAAATTATATTTTTTACCATTGAAAGCACAAAAACCTAAAATTTTCCGGTGGGAGACATTTAATAGTTCCGGGGGTTATGTCCCCCCGCCCCCCCCCCCCCCTGAATTCATCACTGCTCCTATCAAAAACTGTTCTTTTGCTTGATAAAAAAGTGCCCCTTTTCTTACAAAAAGTGCCTTTTTTCTCGACAAAAAAGTGCCCATTTTAGTAAATGCACCCTGCCCCTTTTCAAAAGAAATGTGAACACTAATAAATATTGCATACTCATAGCCAAGGAAAAAGATGAGACAAACTCGAAGCAAGAATTAATCTCAGCAGGAGCAAAAGGATGCTCTAGACATTTACAGGTATAACAGGATCTTTGCTTTATAGAACCAAGAATTCTATGCAAATTAAAAAGAACATTCTTTATTCTATTCCTATTTAAAACTCTTTAAAAAAAAAACACTAAATTTTAACCCGGAAATCAGAAATTGTATGCTCACAAAAATTAGTACTAATATGTTATCATAATAAAAACATAACATTGGACAAATATGTAAAAGAAAAAAAAATATGAATACATTTTTTATAACTAAACATATTTTAGTTTAATATCAAACATTGCTTGGACTTGCAGTAATTATTGAAGTTCTAAGCACGCAGTCCTCAGAAAGTTCCAGCATTGGATGTGAAAGAGTTAAAAAAGTTAGTAAAATCTTATTACAGATTTTATTGTATCAATGTACACAGTTAAATATGCAAAAGATATGTAAAAGATATTTATACAAACCACAAATGGTTCCATAAGGTCATCAAAATTTGACACCATCTGTTCAACAATAGCTCTATTTTCATCTTCTGTATTTTCAGGAAGAAATATTTTTTCATTCATATATTTTTGTAATGGCTCTTTTAATCTATTAAAAGACTCACAATTGCCAAAAGATGCTTCAAGGAAGTCATTTAAAGTTAGCTGTCTAGCAACAAACCAAAATGCTCTACTAACAATATCTGAAAAAGAATAAATAAATAAAATGAAATGAAAAAATACATTAACGATAACTAGTATATGGTCATACTTATTTGCTTAATCTTTTACAACATTGTTTTCAAGATTAAAATAAAAAAGTATGTTAAAGTAGAAGTTCACAAATCTAATCATTATGTTTTTTTACTCATCTCTGATTAAAAAAAAGAAAAAAAAAAATTAAGTATAGTTTTTGAATATTTATAAGTTACAGAAGAACAGTTTTTTTTTTTTCTTTAATCCATTACAAAAATTTAAAATTCTTTCTTATTAACTGTATAAAGTTAAAACTTTATGATAACAAAAAGTGGGTAAAAGTCTAAAATTATATATTCACTTTTAAGAGAAAATCAAAGAGCCATTTACCATTTTCTTGAATTTCCAATGTCCTATCACCAAGTAAAAATTGAGCCACAGTCATATTTACTGTTTCAGATGGCGAGGTTGTTCTGATCCCCTATGAAAATAAATATATTCATTTATTTATAAATTTGTTAAGAGAGCATTGCTAGTAATTTAAATTAACTTATACGGAGTATCTATTCCAACTCAGCTATAAATTTCCCTGACTTTTCCATATCAATAATATTAAAGTTCTAAATAATAAAGTAAAATATGAATTCTATAATTTTTAATTGCATCCTGTATAATGTCATAATATATTCATAATAGTAAAATTCTATCAATTTTTCACAGCCATATTTATGTATTATTCTTTGACATACATTATCAAAAACAATCAATTAGCACACATGTTAATAGTATCAAAAATATATACTCTAAAAAACACATACTTTAAGAAGAGAGGACATTAAAATAATTACATCAAAATCAGAAGTCTGTAATGACACAGTTCACACTTCAATTGATAACAGATGGTGGCACATTTTAAAAGTTGGAAAGAAAGAGAGATTAAATTAATGATGGAGCTAACAATGACATTAGTGATTATTAACAAATGGCAAAACAATAATAAAAATAGAAAAATGATTGGGGAAAACTTATGAAAATTATGATAACGAATGAAACACTAAAACATTTAATACCTGAAGGTGTTTTGGAAACAAGAGGTATAAATATTTTTAAAAGCTTTTTGTATATGTGTTTCTTAGAGTACATATTTTTAATACTAATACATTTGTGCACTAATTGATTATGTATGTCAAAGAATGATACATAAACATGTTATAATGTTTGTGAAAAATTGTAGAATGTTACTATTATGTTAATTCTAAATGTTATGAGTTATAAGAAGAAATATCATATTTACTCGAGTATAAGGCGCACCCCTATTTTACAAGTAAAAATGGCGATTTTGACAGGTAACTCTAAGTTAGTGTTTTAAAAATGAGCTAAAATAAAACAGAGATAGAAACAGTGGAAACTTTGGTCTGGAAAAAAAGAAGTGTAAATTCATGTAGATTTTTTTTTAAAAATGAAAACAGAGTTCGTAAATGACTAAGACGCTTTCTATTTATGGCTTCAGATAAACATCATGAAAGTAAACTCACACATTTTAACAGACTTTATAACAGCAGGAACAGTCATCACTGCATAAAGTTGACATCAGTAAAAGGTCAGAAAAACAATTAAAATATTAAAAACTTTCATACTATTAAAGATGTAAATAAACTAAAACTCCATGAACGACAACATCTTTCGTACGTTCAAGCATCATGAAAACATCGCTTCCTTCATATGAGAAGGTAAAACGGAGAAAGGCAAACTGTTTTAACATCGCGAAGCATATATACTCTGTTCGAATCGGCACATGCTGAAGCAATCCTTATGGGAGCCAATGAGCAGTCGATAACATTTTTTATATGCAAATATCAAAAACGATAAATTGATTAAGTTCGATTAAAAAGAGATGTATGCTGTCATCTAGCAGGAAAAAGAGTGCCGATCGATTAAATTAATTGTATCGCTTGACGTTAGGAGAAAGTGAAATACGGCAAAAGTAACAAAGTTTATTTTAGATAAATAGGTAATTTAAAGTTATTTAACAAGTGAAATTAAATTAGAAAAGGTAAGGAATTATTATCTTTAAGTAATTTAATAAAAGTAAAACTGAATTTTGAATACTGTTGTAATAAATATTATGTAAACAAAGGAAATAGGAAACTAGTAATTTAGGTTGAAATGAAGCATGTAAAAATTAAGTTTATGGAGGCAATGAGAACAAGTTTGATGTTCCCATCAGATTTTTTAAAATATCGTGTATAACTCGCACCATAAATTTGATATGCTAATGAAGAATGACCAAATGAATTTCAGTAAAAAAAAAAAAAAATCTAAACAAACATTACACCAGACCAGAAAACAAGACGAAAATGTCTTTTTAGACTTTTGGAGTTGTAAGAGAATGACGGGAAATAGGAATGAGTGATGGTAAAGAGAATTGCTAATTAGCGTTTAGATAATGTCACTAGCTCTGTTGTATAAAAAACAGCAAACAGTGAAATAAATATGCAGTAATACTTCAATTAAGTAACATTTTCAGAATATTAAGTGTTTTAATATCTTTTTTGAATAATTTCTTGTTTCATATCTTATACTATAATGTGAGCAAAAATTGTGTGTGTGTGTGTGTGTGTGTCTGTGTGTGTAAATTTTATCTCAAAAATGGCTCTAACGATTTTCGCAAAAATTTGGATTTTACCATTTTCGGGCATGAGAAGACTATTGGGCTAGGTCACATGTTCGAGAAAATTTGATTATTGGGTCATTTTGGGTCATAATGAATCAGGATCAAGCTATTTATATCTAGAGAACGGCTGGATTGATTTTAAGGAAATTTTGTATCCAATTGTTTTTTGGCACAAGAAAACTATTGGGCTGGGTCACATGTTCGAAAATTTATTAGTGGTTCATTTTTGGGTCATTATGGGTCAAGCCATTTTTATCTAAAAAACGGCTCTTAGAGGTCTGCATGGGCCGGAATTTCCAGGTGATCAGGGAACCGGCCCGGCCCGGCCCATACAGAAATCAGTGAAAACAGGCCCGGCCCGTTTTGGCCCATTACAATTTCTACGATTTCTAAAAAATTCAGATTTTTTTCATATAATTAAGATTTCTTTAAAGAATACTGCATACATATCTATGGAATGATTTTACAGTATATTTTACAGGAAATACACATTAGCAACATTAGTGATTACTAAGATTCTTAGGCTTTCAACAATCAAATAAAGATTCATCAAAAAATTAATATGGCTTAGAATAAAAGAAAAAGGAAAGAAAGTTAAAAACATTGTAACTTTTGAAGCTTTTTAATAAAAGAAGATTTATAAAAATATTTCTATATCATTTTATTAAAGATTTTAAATCCAAATTCATTCGTTAACTCAAATATGCGCCTTTCTGATACATTTCTAAATTCATTTTTTTCTCAGAAACGCACAGCTGGTATCTTTATTCAGAAACTATATAATCAAGTGACATTATCCATTTTTTGATACAAGCAATTTAAGAATACTGAAAGGAAATAAATTATTGTTATAGTTAGCATTTTCAATAGAATTTCCGGAAGCTATAGCATGGGAAGGGAGAAAAACCTGCAACCATTTGAGAAACTATTGTATCTGAACAAATTTATGCAAGTATTTTATTCATTAAAAATGAAAAATGCTATTCGATTCCAAGTGCCTTCAATAGTCAGGCTTATCACTTTTATATTTTTACAATTAAAAATTAATCTGAAAATGTGTCAAAATTTCGCGTTATTGAGAAATTAAAAACCATCAAGAAGTATATATCCAAAGATTAATCTAACATAAGTTCTTTATCGCTGTTAATAATTTTACAAATCATGTTGTCTTGAGATCTTGAGACAGATCTTGAGAACAATTAAGTCTTGTTCCGGTCCGGCAAGTCTATATGTAGAAAAATAATGCAAGCTTGATCTCGGCACAGTATGAGTCAGCTAAAAAAATATTAAAACGGGTTACACACAATTTAACTGTCCGATGCCGATCTCACACTGTACAAGTTACATTTTGATATTGATGTTGTCAAACTAGTATGGTTCGTGACGCACATTTATATTTATTCTCATTAAAACCATTTGCGTTGAAAATAGATCATATTCTATCGTTTCTGCTTAAATCTTCAAAACGGGCCAGCAGACCCGAAAATTTTTTTATCGGCCCGCATGGCCCGTTCAATTTTTGGCCGGCCCGGTGGAAAATTTAAAACGATTCCGCCGGCTCGGCCCAGGCCCGTGCAGACCTCTAACGGCTCTAACGATTTTGACCAAATTTTATATTTTATCGTTTTGGATTACAAGAAGAGCATTGGGTTAGGTAACATGTTTGAGAAAATTCAGTTACTGGGTCATTTTTGGGGTCATTGTGGGTCATGCTACTTTTATCTAGACATTTTCTCACGCAATTTTGACTAAAAATTGCATTCGATGGTTTTCGTCTACGAGAAAAACATTGGGCTAGGTTACATGTTCGAGAAAAATTTTAATGGGTCATTAAGGTTCTGGGTCAAGCTATCTTATACTATAATGCGAGCAAAAATTGTGTGTGTGTGTGTGTGTGTAAATTTTATCTCAAAAACGGCTCTAACGATTTTCGCAAAAATTTGGCTTTTACCATTTTCGGGCACGAGAAGACCATTGGGCTAGGTCGCATGTTCGAGAAAATTCGATTATTGGATCAATTTGGGTCATAATGGGTCAGGATCAAGCTATTTATACCTAGAGAACGGCTGGATCGATTTTAAGGAAATTTTGTATCCAATCGTTTTTTGGCACGAGAAAACAATTGAGCTGGGTCACATGTTCGAAAAATTTTGATTAGTGGGTCATTTTTGGCTCATTGTGGGTCAAGCCCGAAAAAACGGCTAAAACGGCTTATTTAAAAAACGGCTCTAACGATTTCGACCAAATTTTATATTTTATCATTTTGGATTACAAGAAGACCATTGGATTAGGTAACATGTTCGAGAAAATTCGGTTAGTGGGTCATTTTTGGGGTCATTGTGGGTCATGCTATTTTTATCTAGAGATTTTCTCACGCAATTTTGACAAAAAATTGCATTCTATGGTTTTTGGGCACAAGAAAAACATTGGGCTAGGTTACATATTCGAAAAAAAATTTTAATGGGTCATATTGGGTCATTAAGGGTCTGGGTCAAGCTATTTATATTTAAAGAACCGCAGAATTAATTTCATCGAAATTTTGCCTGTAATAGTTTTTTGACACGAGAAAGCTAATGGGCTAAGTCACACGATCGAGAGATTTCGATTATAAAAGTCATTTGTGGGTCATGATGGGTCATAATGGGTCATGGTCAAGCTATAGCTAAAGAACAGGTGGATCGATTTTAACGAAATTTTGTATACAACATTTTTTTGGCACGAGAAAACTATTGGGCTAGGTCTCAGTTCGAGAAATTTCGATTACTGGGTCATTTTGGGTCATAAAACGTCTGGGTCAAGCTATTTATATCTAAAGTACGACAGTATCAAATTTAATGAAATTTTGTATGTAAGTTTTTTGACACGAGAAAATTAATGGGCTATCTCACATGTTTGAGAGATTTCAATTATAAGAGTCCTTTATGGGTCATGATGGGTCATAACGGGTTATGTCAAGCTATATCTAAAAAACATGTGGATCAGTTTTAACGAAATTTTGTATACAACATTTCTTGGCACGAGAAAATCATTGGGTTAGGTCAAATGATCGAGAAATTTCGATTAATGGGTCATTTTGGGTCATAAATGGTCTGGGTCAAGTTATTTATATTTAAAGAACGGCAGGATCGAGTTTAACGAAATTTTGAGTGTAACAATATTTATACATGAGAAAACTAATGGGTTATGTCACATGTTCGAGAAATTTCGATCAGTGGGTCACTTTTGGGTTATTCTAATTTTATCTAGACAATGTCTCGCACAAATTTGACTAAATTTTATATTCTATTGCTTTCGGACACAAGAAAATCATTGGGTTAGGTCAGATGTTTGAGAAAACTCGATTAATGAGTCATTTTGGGTCATAATGGGTCAAGGTCAAACTATTTATACCTAAAAATTGGCTCAATCAATTTTATCTAAATTTTGTATTTAACGTTTTTCAGCACACAAAAATTAATGAACTAAGTCACATTTTCGAGAGATTTCGATATAAGGGTCATTTGTTGGTCATGCTAATTTTATCTAGAAAATTGTTCTCTCCATTTTGAGTATATTTTCTATTATATCGTTTTTGGGCAAAAGAAAACCATTGAGATAGGACACATGCACGTAACAATTCAATTAGTGGGTCGTTTTAGGTCTTAATGGGTTCGGGTCATTCTAATTATATATAACAACGACTCAGTCAATTTTACCTAAATTTTGCAACGGAACGTCTTTTGTCACGAGAAGACTATTGAGCTGAGTTGCATATTAAACAAAATTATATTAGTGGGTCATATCGCTTCATTGCTGAATGCTGTCAAGCTAATTTTACTTAAGAAATGGCTTAAACGATTTTGATACATTTTATACTCTACTGTTTTTGATTACCTGAAGACCATTGAGCTAAGTCACATGTTTGATCATATGTGATTAGTGGATCATTTGGGTAATAATGGTCAGGATCACGAGACTATGGCAAAAGCCAATAAGTTGGCGATATTTGACAAAATGCTGGTGGAATTTGGCCGAAAAATCGACTATTAAGGTTACGAAACCAAAACACATATTTGGCGCCAAATGAAAGAATGTGTCCAAATTTGGTTATATCTGGCAAAAAATATTGTCTTTCAGAACGTGAAGAAATTTCTTATACATTCTTAATAGTCTTCGAGATGCATAGTTAAACTAATCAGAGTCGAGCAAAAAAAAGTGATTTGGATTGATGTCCTTTCGTTGTAAATTTTAAAATAAAGTAAAATTTATGAACATGTGCATACCTTATTGATTGTTTTTGTAAATAATACTATTATTAGGATGAGCGAAGCGAATCCTCTACTAGTCCACTCAAATGACACTTTGTCGTACACTTTACAAAAAAACTATACAGTATTTTCACTTGAAATTAAACACAAATATAAATTATGATCTGTAGATTTGCAGAATATTATTTTTTTTACAGAAATGCTTTTCAAAAAATTATTATTTTAATTAATTTATTTTACATGCATTTCCAATGCGGATGCATTTTAGCAAATAAATAAAAAATGAAACGTATATTTTCAGAAAAAAAATATAAATCATGGAGTAAATAATTATAGATAGAATCATGATTAATTTAATAAATGAAATATGTTTTCATCACTCCGCAAAATCGTTTGCACAGATGACACTTAAACATTTTAAAAGAATTGTATTATGGAATTTTTTTTTTTTTAGTAAAGTGGCAACAAAAGAATTGTAAGCAAATAAAATTAATTTTTAAATTTGCCATGTAAATGAAAAATTAAAAGAACTGCTTAAAGTTGTTGCCTCCATTCAAGCTCTTTATAAATGTACTAAAGCAAAGTTGGCCGATTCAGAAACTATAAATGGACTTTAATCATTTCTTACTTTATCATTTGGATTTAAAGTAATGTTACGTTCTTATTTGTGGACCGAAAAAGGTTTAGTGAATGGTACTTTAGACTTTGTTGCGCATATTAAAGAAAATCACAAGCCATCAGACCAGATACCGCGAATAATCATGGATAAATTTGAATACTGCAGTAATTTAACTTATAAGAATTGGTGCGTACCAATTCCCCCAATGATTAAATTCTGGAAAAATGGAAGCATAAATTGCTCAATAAAACAATTTCCTTTGCAATCAGTTTTTGCAGTTATAATTCATAAATCTCAAGGTTTGACATCAGATAAAGCAGTAGTAGATATTGGGGATAAAGAGACACCAGTTTGCTTAACGCACGTAGCGTTGTCGAGAGTGAAATTCCTTCAAGGTTATCATTTAATAGAAAATTTCCTTACGAGAGATTCTACAATATAAAAAATTTTCATATGCTGGTATGCAGAAAAAAAGAAGAAATTAGAATAAAAAAAAAAAAAAAAAAAAAAAAAAATACATTTAATAGTTTTTAGTATCAACGAGAGTAGATTTTAATGTTTATCCAAATATTTTGTTTGAATGTATTATTCTAAGATTGCTATCAAAGATTATGTGATGTGAATTACAAAGATTGAAAACATACCTATTTCAAATCATTTCAGATAACTCCAGAGGCTATTGGGAAATGTAAAAACATCTTTAAAACTTTTGATTAAAAATTAAAAAAATATTTTGTAAAATTTTGCTTCGAAAATATTTTTATTTATACCAGTCTTATATCACAGATAAAAAATTCCGAGGAAATTCTTAATTATTTGGCTGAATTTACATTTCTAAAATTTAAATACGCCAAAACATAAGATAAAGTTTTTGTTTAATAAAGATGCAAAAATAATATAAAATAATAATGTTATTTTCAAATATTTATCTTATGAAATAATGCTTCGCGAATCCAAACAAAGCACGGCTTTTGCTAGTTAATAACATGTTTTACAGTAATAATACTATATAGAGTTGAACACAAAGTTAATTTTGACCGAGTTGAGCTCGGTCACCCCTGCTAGTTTATATTTAAAGAACGGCAGAATCAATTTCATCGAAATTTTGTCTGTAACAGTTTTTTGACACGAGAAAGCTAATGAGCTAATTCACACGATTGAGAGATTTCGATTATAAGAGTAATTTGTGGGTCATGATGGGTCATAATGGGTCATGGTCAAGCTATATCTAAAGAATGGGTGGATTGATTTTAACGAAATTTTGTATACAACATTTTTTGGCACGAGAAAACTATTGGGCTAGGTCTCATGTTCGAGAAATTTCGATTACTGGGTCATATTGGGTCATAAAAGATCTGGGTCAAGCTATTTATATTTAAAGAACGGCAGGATCGATTTTAATGGAATTTTTTATGCAGCATTTTTTTTTGGCACGATAAAACTATTGGGCTGGATAACATATTCGAGAGATTTCGATTAAAAGGATAATTTATGGGTCATGACGGGTCATAATGGGTCATGGTCACGCTATATCTAAAGAACGGGCGGATCGATTTTTACGAAGTTTAGTATACAACATTTTTTTGGCACGAGAAAACTATTGGGCTAGATCTCATGTTCGAGAAATTTCGATTATTGGGTCATAAAGGGTCATAAAGTGTCTGGGTCAAGCTATTTATATTTGAAGAAATGCAAGATCGATTTTAATGAAATTTTGTATACAGCAATTTTTTTTGGCACGTAAAACTATTGGGCTGGGTCACATATTCGAGAGATTTCGATTATAAGGATAATTTATGGGTCATGACGGGTCATAATAGGTCATGGTCAAGCTATATCTAAAGAACGGGCGGATCGATTTTAAGGAAATTTTGTATACAACATTTTTTTGGCTCAAGAAAACTACTGGGCTAGGTCGCATGTTCCAGAAATTTAAGTTAGTAGGTCACTTTTGAGTCATTTTGGGTTAAACCAATTTTATCTAAAAAATGGCTCTAACGACTTTGACCAAGTTTCGTGCTCTATCGTTTTGGATTACAAGAAGATTATTGGGTAAAGTGATGTGTTAGACAGAATTCAATTAGTGAGTCGTTGTTGGTCATGCTAATTTTATCTAGACAATGTCTCGCGCAATATTGACTAAATTTTGAATTCTATCATTTTCGGGCACAAGAAAATCATTGAGTTGGGTCAGATGTTTGAGCAAATTCGATTAATGGCTCATTTTGAGTCATAATGGGTTAAGGACAAACTAATTATATCTAAAAAATGACTCAATCGATTTTATCTAAGTTTTGTATCCAAACGTTTTTCGACGCGCAAAAATGAATGAGCTAGGTCACATGTTCGAGAGAGTAAAATTATAAGGGTCATTTGTGGGCCATGATGGGTCATGCTAATTTCATCTAGAAAATGGCTCTCACCATTTTCACTATACTTTGTATTATATGGTTTTGCGGCAAAAGAAAACCAATGGGCTAGGTCACATGCTCGCGAAAATTTGGTTTGTGGGTCATTTTGGGTCATAATGGGTCAGGGTCATTCTAATTATGTGCAACAATGACACAATCAATTTTATCTAAATTTTGTGAGGAAACGTTTTTTTCATGAGAAGACTATTGGGCTGAGTCACATATTAAAAAAAATTATATTAGAGGGTCTTTTCAGTTTCATTGCCGAATGCTATCAAGCTAATTTTATCTCAGAAATGGCTTAAACGATTTTCATTCAATTTTATATACTACTGTTTTTGATTACCTGAAGACAATTGAGCTAAGTCACGCTTGATCAAATTTTATTAGTGGGTCATTTTGGGTAATACAGGTCAGGGTCACGATAACATGGCAACAGCCAATAAGTTGGCAACTCTTGACAAAATATTGATGACATTTGGTCGAAAAATCGACTATTATGATTACGGAAGCCAAAATACATATTTGGCGCCAAATGAAAGAATGTCGACAAATTTGGCTATATGTGGCAAAAATATTGTCTTTCAGAATGTGAAGTAATTTTTACACATTCTTAATAGGATTCGAAATGCATGGTTAAACCGATCAGAGTCGAGCTAAAAAAGTGATTTGGATTGATGTCCTTTCGTTGTAAAATAATGTAAAAAAGTGCATATATACATAACTAGCAGCCTTCGCCCACTGTGCTGGTCAGTTTTTCTAAAGGAACTTTCAATCACACGAAATTTTTAAATCATATTAATTTTCAGTTTTATGTCATATTTTAGACTGTCTATAATCGGTAAAGAATCGAGTCATCTAAAGACATAGTCAATTTATAAAAATGTGAAGTATCTCACGAACTACTGGATTTAAAAGAAATAGCTTAGTACCATTCGATTCAGCATAAAAAAAACACTTAAATATGTTATCAGTTGAAAAATAAGTATTAAAGCCGATTTTTAAGGAATTTTTTAAAAGTTCGCTCCTTTTTTTACCCCCCTTAGAAGTGGAATTTTCTAAAATCCCTTCTTAGCGGCACTCGATGCTATTAGAAGTATTTTTACCCCAATTTTCAAGATTTTTGGTTCGGTAGATTTTTTTGTGCTGTGATTAATACGAAATCCAGACTTTCTTTTATATATATAGATTGTCTTATTGATTGTTTTTGTAAATAATACTATTATAAGTAACATGTTTTATAATAATAATACGCAGAGACTGATTAAGTGAAAATACTACATCGAGTTGAACACAAAGTTAATCTTGACCGAGCTAAGCTCGGTCACTCCTGCTAGTGTATATAGTTCGACTGCATCCAACAGTAAAAAATTATTCCATGTATAAGGTGCACCTAGGAGTTTTGCCCTAATTTTTTTGAAAAAAAAGTGTGCCTTATACACGAGTAAATACAGTATTAAAAACTATAAAATACCTAGATTTTTTTATTTAATATTTATCATTGATTTTCATAATTATTTTAAATTTATGATAGTAAAATCCTATTTATAATTTTTAAATATTAAAGCTACTAAAAAGGTAACAAGCCAGAAACTGCACATCAAACATAACTAATGAAGTGCATTCATACTATAAAATTTTTTTTAAAATATTCAATATATGTATAAAAGGTGTTGCACTCTTATGCAAAAATGTGACAATGGAGTAATGTATGAATTAAAAATATCGAAAATATCGATATTTGGTCAGCGATATATTAAGGCATTAAAATTCTGATATTGCACAGACCTAATGGACAAACAAATGGATGGACCAGATGATGATTATAGGTAGTACATACAGTCGAGTCTCTATATAACAAAATCCATTGTTCCTGTAAAAAATTCGTTATATAGAGAAATTCGATGTATAGAGAATGATGTTAAAAATCGTATTTAATATGTAAATTTTGAAAAAATATTATTTTTGATCTTTTTAATTATGCATTTGAAATGTTTAAAAGTAAATATTAACCTAACATTTTATTTCTTAATTATTTAAGCTGTTTCAAAAAAGAGAACAGACATTTATTTGAAAGCTTAATGAAAATCAAATAAGGAAGACTTGCACTAATTTCAGACAAAGATATCTGTAATTTTTTGTTGTTTTGATTTTAAAACTGTTATGCTCTGAAAAAGCTTAAATTTTAGCAAGGAATAAAAAATTGTAGTTAACATTTTCATCCATTTGAAGGCCTCTCTTATGTAACTCTCTTATATGTGTAATAATCCAATTGACTCTGTTTTGAGAAGGATGTGGAAAGATGTGCAGGAGGTGGGATGAATTTGTTGGATTTAAAGAACAAGGACAAAAGTAATATTAAAAAAAACTCAGCACTGAACTATAAATCAAAAATAAGTGATGGAAAATTGATTCCATATGATTTCGAAGCTTTTATAAAACTGAATAAATTAAGACCAATTTATGAAAAAATTCGTTATATGGAGATAGATATTTTGCTATATAGAGACTGTTTTTAATGTAATCATGTGAAAAGGGGACCGTTCCTACTAAAAATTCGTTATATAGAGAAATTCGATGGATGGAGTTTCGTTATAGGGAGACTCGACTGTATTTGTATAATTACAACATTTTCAAATAAACCATAACGTAATAGAATACTTTTGAGTGTTTCTGTAAATAAAGTATAAATATTACATACTTTGTTTTTAATACCAAACATGGCAAAGTAAATTACAATTACAGAGCAATTTAGCTTTATTAACATAAGTACAACTTTAAACAGACAAACCGAATTCATAAACACTTCCAACCATGATGGAATTTTTTTAAAAACACATGATAGTTTAAAATTTCATTTTCAGCAATTTATACTAACAAACATAAACACACTTGAATAATTTTGTACAAACATGCATTGCACAAGCTTTACACATGCCATTAATTAGCTAAAATTTAATTAAGACTTAAACACATTTATTAGGTACTAAGAAATTGAAGAATTTCCCCATTTTCTTATAAAAGCAAAGAATCAATCAGAAATGGAGCATTTTAAGCTAATTAAATAGTAGACAGTTACAAAAATGCCATTAATAAGGGAGCAATTGACTATCGTGCCCTGAAATTCAGTTTAATCCCTAACATTTTATGGAAATTTCCTGAAAGATTCTTTATCTATATTGAGAAATGGAAAATGCTAATTTATCACATTTGTTCTGATAGGACTGGGCCGATGTAGGAATTTCTTAAATCGATTTATCACCCATCCTACATCGCGATTTAGGGCTAAATCGCGATTTAGCGATTTTACCTTTAGACTATGAAAACCAGTTTTTTTTATTTATGGAGACAAAATACAGTATTTATTAACCCCCCCCCCTTTTATCCTTTCTTGTGCTATATAGTATACAGTTATTTCGCATCATTAAATAGTATAGCTTGGGGGGGAAATAATCCAAGAGCTGAGCATGCAACAGAAATTGAATGTTGAAGATACTGAAATGTCCTTGAAATTCATTTGCATCCAGTGTGAAAAAAGAAATAAATTATTTGAAATGTATGTGGGATCAAAGCTGATGAATATATTTTCCAGAATAAAACTATATTTCTTGAAAAAAAAAATCAAACAATATACTAAAAGCACATGGCAAAAAACCCCCACAATATTGAAAATGCAAAAATGTCATCGAAATCTGCTTGCATCCAATAGAAAAAAGAATTAACCAGTTCTCTAATTAGGTGTTATCAATGTAGATATGCATATTTTGATGAAAAAAACTGTATTTCACTTGGCGATCAATAATTATTATTTTAAGTCGTCACTTGGCGAGTGATGACTAGAGTGGCGATAGATGACCAGCAAATTACTTGAAATGCATGTGGAATCAAAGCTGATAAATATATTTTGCCAAAATAAAACTGTATTTCTTAAAAAAATAATCCAACTGAACGATAAAAGAACTCGGCAAAAAACCGAAATATTGAAAATACAGCTATGTCATTGAAATCTGTTTGCGTCCAGTAGGAAAAAGAAATAACCACTTTTTTAATTAGATGTAATCAATGTAAAGATGCATGTTTCCATGAAAAAAACTGCATTTCACTTGGCGATTGAAAATAGATTTTTTAATCGCTACTTGGTGAGTGATGACTAAGGTGGCGATTGATGTCCAATAAATTTACTTGAAATGGTGAAATCAAACCTGATGAATTAATATATTTTCCAAAATAAAACTTTTATTTATTGGAAAAATAATTCCAACTGACCACACTAAAAGAACATGACAAAAAAACAAATATTGAAAACCCAGCAGCAGAAATTTTTTCTGCAGTCTGCAACACAAGTAAAAACTTAAAAAACAGTCTGCAGACCAATCCCTCACATTACAGTATATGCACTCAAACCTCCTAAGTATTTGTGATAGACGAAAGAAAAGTATATTTTTAAAAGAAGTTGTCTTTGTTCTTAGAATTTTTAACACCTCATACATTGTCCAAAAGAGGGGGAGGGGGGAGTCCCCTTTGACGAAACCTGCTGTTTTTTTTCGCGATCTCTTGAAGAAATTTACCGTTTTTTCGCGATCTCCTGAAGAAATTTGCCCTTTTTTCGCGATCTCCTGAAGAAATTTGCCGTTTTTTCGCGACCTTTTGAAGAAATTTGGCGTTTTTCGCGACCTTTTGAAGAAATTTGCCGTTTTTTCGTGATTTTTTTTAACGAAATTTGCAGTTTTTTTTTATTTTTTAACGAAAATTCTCGTAATTTTTTGAAGAAATTCGCCGTTATTCCGTGATCTTTTACGTAAATTGCCGTTTTTACGCGATCTTTTGAAGAAATTGGCTGTTTTTTTTTCGGGATTTTTTAAAGAAATTTGCCGTTTTTCGTGATTTTTTGTCGAAATTAGCCGGGTTTTTTTTGTAATTTATTCATAAAATTTGTCATTTTTTTCTTGACTTTTTGACAAAAACTGCTGTTTTTTCGTGATCTTTTGAAGAAGTTTGCTTTTTTTTTTGCGATGTTTTAAAGAAACTTGCCGCTTTTTTCGTGATCTTTTGAAGAAATTTGCCTTTTTTCGTAATTTTTTGACGAAATTTACCGTTTTTTCACGATCTTTGAACGAAATTCGCGTGTTTTTCGCGATATATGACGAAATTGATTTTTTCTTGAAGACTATCGAAATTTGCGATGCATTTTATGTCCGAAATTTTGGATTTAAGACAGAATTTTTTTAATTTTTGCTAAA
Organism: Maratus speculifer; assembly: GCA_964019185.1. NCBI lineage: Eukaryota > Metazoa > Arthropoda > Arachnida > Araneae > Salticidae > Maratus > Maratus speculifer. The sequence continues at coordinate 579,385 of CAXHSM010001615.1, forward strand.
TTTTTAAAAGTTAAAAAATAGTGTGTCGCAGCGTTGCGCCTATTCTGCTCCCGGGATTGAAAATACAGCTAAATTATTGAAATCTGTTTGCATCCAGTTGGGAAAAGAAATAACCACTTTTCTAATCAAATGTAATCAATGTAGAGATGCGTATTTCCATGAAAAAATCTGCATTTCACTTGGCAATCGAAAAAAAAATTATCGCCAGTTTTATATCTTTAATTACCGCATGGCAAGTGTCGGCCGCTAATTTTTATTGTATTAAATCAAATCCTGTTACATCGATTTAACACATAGAGGGCGCTATGGGCGGCTCAGCCCCCTAAAATAATTTGCCCCCCCCCCCCCCCTGAAAAAGATTTCAAGGTCACTCAATGAATTTCTGTTCCGAAAATCCAAATGAAATTCTATTCAAAAATCTAATTTAGTTTTGAGACCCTTTCACAGTTTTGCAGAATTACTAAATTGTATCTAAAATAAGCGTTTCAGCACTCCCTCATCCTATTTGTACACATGAAGCTAACATGTTTAATTTTTCACCAGTTATAGACTCAAAATTTTCATCATCATGTACTTTTTTAGCATAAAATGAAGTTATTACAACAGTTTAATGAGAAACATAGTATCTACAATGTGAATATGCACTAATTTTTCTTTCTGTGTCAAAGAAAGATAAAAAACAAATAAGCACCCCCTACATTTTCTCGACCCCCCCCCCCCTCCCCGCAACCTATTATTCATTTCTAGCTACGGTCCTGTCCTAACCTGCTAAAATCGATTTAACACAAACTTGCTCTGTTTTCCCTAAATCGTATTTTTCTTACATCGCCTTTTTCTTAAATCGGAAAGCATTGAGGCAAGGCTACATCGTTTCGCTACATCGCGATTTAAGAACTGGCTAAATCGCGACGTCCGATGTATCTATTGAAAACCAATAGTTAAATCGGATTTCCGATGTAAGCGTTAAATCAAGGCAACATCGTTTCGCTACATCGCGACGTTTGATGTATCTATTCAAGACCAATAGTTAAATCGGATTTCCGATGTAAGCGTTAAGACGATTTAAGGCTCAGACCTGCAAATTTGAATTTTAACTTTAAACTTGCTCCTCCCCCCCCCCCAGGCATAAATAGTGAATTAATAAAAAAAAAACACAAATTGTTTTTTTGGATTTTAATTAATAAATAAACGCAATGTTGAATTCAGACACTTTTCTCCGGGAGGTATTTCTGTGGCTCCGAGGGGGGGAGGGAGAAATTGCATATTTTCACCATTAAAAACACAGAATTTCCGGGGGAGGAACCCCCCTTAATAAATGTGTTAGTAATACACTACACACATCACATGCAGTTGACTTCTATGCTAGCAGTAGCGTATGTAGACTTATTTCAGAGAGGGCTGAGATACAGCATACATTTCTGAGAGGGTAGTGCCGTGCAGAAAGGCGGGAAGGGGGGGGGGGCGAAGGGAGCGGTCGCCGGCGCGGGAATTTAGGAAGCGCCAAATTTATACTACCAACGTAATACAGTTGGCATCTATACTGGTGAGTGTATTTCGCATCATTAAACAGTATTATCTTGGGAAAAAAATAATCAAAGACCTGAGCATGCAACAGAAGTCGAAAATTGAAGGTACTGAAATGCCCTTGAAATCCATTTGCATCCAGTGTGAAAAAAGGAATAAATTATTTGAAATGCACGTAGAATCAAAGCTGATAAATATATTTTCCAGAATAAAGCTATATTTCTTGAAAAAATAATCAAACTGAATATACTAAAAACACATGGCAAAAAACCCCCGCAATATTGAAAATACAAAAACGTCATCGAAATCTGCTTGCATCCAATAAAAAAAAGAATTAACCAGTTCTCTAATTAGACGTAATCAATGTAGATATGCATATTTTGATGAAAAAAAACTGTATTTCACTTGGCGATCAGTAATTATTATTTCAAGTCGCCACTTGGCGAGTGATGACTAGAGTGGCGATCGATGACCAATAAATTACTTGAAATGCATATGGAATCAAATCTGATGAATATATTTTGCAAAATAAAACTGTATTTCTTGAAAAAAACATCCAACTGAAATAGATAAAAGAATGCAGCAAAGAAAACGAAATATTGAAAATCCAGCCATGTGATTGAAATCTGTTTGCATCCAGTAGGAAAAAGAAATAACCACTTTTCTAATTAGATGTAATTAATGTAGAGATGCATATTTCCATGAAAAAAACTGCATTTCACTTGGCGATTGAAAATAGATCTATTAAATCGCCACTTGGCGAGTGACGACTAGGATGTTGATCGATAGCCAACAAATAACTTGAAATGTGTGTGGAATCAATGCCGATGAATATATTTTTGCAAAATGAAACTGCATTTCTCGAAAAAATAATCAAACTGAACACAGTAAAAGAACTCTGCAAAAAATCAAAATATTGAAAATACAGCTATGTCATTGAAATCTGTTTGCATCCAGTAGGAAAAAGAAGAAAACACTTTTCTAATTAGATGTAATCAATGTACAGATCCATACTTCTATGAAAAAAACAGCATTTCACTGGGCGACCGAAAATGGATTTTTTTAACCGCCACTTAGCAAATGACGACAAGGGTGGCAAACGAAGGAAATTTTTTAATTGCCACTTTTACATTTTTAATATCCACATGGCAAGTGACCGCTGCTAATTTTAAATCAAATCCTACTATATCAATTTAACACCAGCTTTCAATGTTTTTCCTAAATAGTCTTTTTCTTAAATCGCCTTTTTCTTAAATCGAAAACACTGAGGTTTGTGATATGTGTTTAAATCGGATCCTCTAAATCGATTTAACACCAACTTGCTCTGTTTTCCCTAAATCACATTTTTCTTACATCACCTTTTTCCTAAATCGGAAAGCATTGAGGCTTGTAAAGTTTGCTTAAATCGATTTAACACTAGTTTGACATGCAAGCAGTATATACACCAAAGTAGATAACTCAATTTTCTGATGTTAACTCTGAATCATTATTTGAAATCGATTTAAAACCAATGGCTAAATCACGATTTAAGACTGACTAAATCGCGGTGTAAGACAATGGCTAAATCGCAATGTAAGGCGATGGCTAAATCGTGATGTATAGCAATGGCTAAATCGCGATTTCCGATGTATTGGTTTAAGAAACTGACTAAATCGCGATTTCCGATGTAAGCTTTAAATCGATTTAAGAGATAAATCGATTTAAGGCCCAGGCCTAGTTCTGAATAAGTGCATTTGCAAATGTCTTGCATCCGAAATTGAAAATGACTTCCTGGAAAGGTCAGAAAGTACCTGCTTTGTATAAGTTGAGTTTGAAAGAGTTTGAAAGATTCACATTGTTAAGCAAGAGGTAAATTTGAAAGAATTTAATGTATGTTATAATAACCTATGTTATAATAATGTACGTTATAATAACCTAATAAGTAACGTAACTTTAAACTAATTGTAACCTAACTATAATCTCATTATTACATAAAAGTAATCTAACAGTGGCGTAACCATAACTTAACTGTAACATCAATATAACCTAAACGTAATCTGTGACATAATTGCAACCAAATTGTAACATAATTATAACCTAATCAGAATTTAACTGTAATTAAACTGTTGCCTATACATAACTTAATCATAATCTGGCAGTAACTTAAGCAAACCATAACCAAATTGTTACCTAAAACTAATTTTACAGTGGCATAACCATAATCTAATTAAAACCTAACTGGAACTTTATTGTAATTGAACTGTTACCTGTACATAACCTAATCATTAACCCTTTCAGACCTGGTGTCCATTACAATGGACATACATTTAAAAACCTTATCTCTTTTAATCCTCTAGCTGAAGAGAGTTAAAACTTGCTCCATGAATAGATGAATAACTAATCTTTTTGACATCTTTGCGGTTTTTGGTTTGGCAAGAGTCAACAGATCTTTACAGCTTGCTTTTTTTGAAAATGGCGTCAGGCTTTGGTATGCAAAAACGTGAGTATTCTTTTTGTTTTGATTTTTATGAATAATTCCTTCTAATGTGTCAGTGATTTTTTTATATAATGTTTGTAAGTTTATCTTAGGATTGGAAATAGTTTTATTTTAGTACCGGTTGAATCTTGCCAGAAATTAGTTGTTATTTCGCAATTTTTAACGAAACTTGACATTTTTAAAGCGATTTTTTGACGAAAGTACCCGTTCCACGGGATGCGTATGAGGCTATTTTTTGCACAATTTACCCACTATAAGCGCGTTTGGATCATCACTGGAGGGCTGCATTTTTTCAAATGCGGGGCAAGAAGGGTGCTATTTTTTTTTTTTTTTTTTTGAATGAGACAAGAGGGGTGCTAGTTTTTGGATGAGGGGCAAGAGGTGCATTATTTTTTAAACTAAAGGGCAGGAGGGGAGGAATGCCCTCCTGAAACCCTCTGGGGGAAACTCTGCCTATGAATAATCTAACTGTAACCTAACAGTAATCCAACTGTAACTAAACTGTCCTAACTGAAACAAAATCCCAACTTAACTATAACCTAATGGGAGGTGCATAAAATGAAACAGTTATCAAAGGTTATGATCATGTAGGCTAATCATTCTGTCAGTTAAATATTGGTTAACCGACCTGACAGCTAAATGTTATGTTTGGCCATTTCAGATAGTTGTCCTGTATGCTGTATGTACATTTTGCCTAAATGTCCTGTTGGTTAAATGTAAGTTTCAGCTACATGTCCTGTCAGCTAAATGTATGTGTCTGTTAAATGTACTTCTTGGCTAAATGTCCTGTCGACTATTTTCTGTATGCTAATTGTTTTGTCAGCTATTTCATTGTCGCCTAAATGTCTGTGACTGATAAATAGCAATAACTATTTAAAAAGATTGAAAAAAGGATTAAAAAAAAAATATTTTTTTCAATGAAGTTTTTGCTACATATTATATTTTATTTATTTATTTTTTACAGTGCTAGTAAAAAATTTTTTGACATTCATTGAAAAATTTGAATTTTGTAACAAATGGTACTAATAATACTAACTAATAATATTCCTTTTTTATTTCTGCAGTTGTTATAAATTGTATTAACAGTATATCTCATTTTAAAAATTATCAGACCTGGCTGAGGTCTTTCTCAGTCTTTCTGATCAATATTTCGTTTTGGTGTACTGTCATATGGTAAATTGGCCTTCCCTTTTTTAAGACATGGATAGTTTATTCTGATGTTCGTGAATCTAAGTTTTATGACTTATAGGAACTTTTTGTTCTAATAAAGTCAAAGCTTGAGGTTGTTCACCAATTGTAAGCTTTTTACCTCAATTATGTGCACCAGAAAATTTTCTTTTTATAGAGAAAAGAATTTAAAAAAACCTGCCCTTTTTAAATCATTTCTAGAACTAAAAAGAATAAATTGAGAACTCTAAATTATGTTAAGCTGCAAGGGCTATCACTCCACCTATCCAATACATGATAGAAACTCTCACCCACCTTTTCTATTTAAAACCGGAAAAAATAAAATAAGACATTCAAACACTGATTTTGTGGCTTAACTGCATATTAAGTACTAGAAGATACATAATGCAATGGACCTATAAACGATTAACAAATTAATAAAATATTGAAACATACTTGCACAATATCCTGGAAAATCTGATCATTCATATTAGCCATATTCACAAGAACATTTGAAAAAACACTGGTTGAACGAGGATTTTCAGACTGAAAAGAGAATTTACAGATAAAATATTATCATTACATTGACGATGGGGAGAGACAGAATAAATAAATAAATAAAAAGTTATATTTTAAAACTCTGCAACTTCCAATGTTTCTAAGTAAAGAAACATTGTCAGATATTAAACATACAATCAAAGAAATCAAATCCTTACAGGGAAATAGTACAGCCAAATATGGAGGATAAATGGGTAAATTGTTTTCTTTTATTTATTCATAATTCATTTTCAACTTCCTCTTATTGACAAAGAAAAAGTGAAACCTTCCTATACAACAAATTATGAGCGAGTTACATTTAAATTTAATCAAAGACTACATCCTTTAAAATTGTAATGTTTTCTTAAAATTGCAATGTTTTCTTTGTATTTTGTTTTAAAATGTTAAAAAGATGATTCTTAAAATATCATATAAAAAGATTTAATTATGCATGTTACCAAGTAGAAACATTTTTTTAATAAACCAGGGTCGCCACTCAGAAAATGACAAAAAGAGGAAATTATACGTTAAATGAAATTTACAAAATTTTTTACAACATTAATTTGGGAATTTTGCAAACTATGTTGTTTATAATAAACTAAATAAATTATAAAGAATAAAATTTATAACAAACTGCTTTTTAACTATCTTTAAACATTTAACACTTAAATGCTCCAAAACATCTATTGGTTAAAGAGTTTGAACTGTTATTCATTGTGTATGAAAACTTGAATAAGCACGATTTTCCTTTAGTTCACAATATTTTATATCAGTTGAGATAACCCAGCAATAGATGCAATGAGCTCAGTGAGAAATTTTATATTTCATTATTTTAAATTGATTGAGGTAACCCAGCAATAGATTCTATGAACAAACTAATGAATTTTGCTACTAGAATGACAAAAAGTATCCATAAAAATAAAAATATACTAGTAAATCTGCAGATCAGGAGCCTCAACGTCAGCTTTGCACATCATTTTTTTTAAACACACTTTGGGTAATATTCAACTTCCTGCAAACTCTAATTTAAAATTTTCAAATTACGTAATTATTTATAAGAATAAAATAAGAATAAGAAGTTTTCAGCCATCAAAAGCGTTAAATTAAAGATTTAGTTATGTTAGGATATTCTGAGATTTTCATGATCTATTATTTTTGTTTTTTTATTTTAACATTGTAGATTTCTTCAGGGGGGGCAGAGCCCCCCTGAACCCCCCGTAATCTCATTAAACTTAAATTTGTAACTTTCTATCAATTTGCTAATGGTTATCGTATATCTTGTATTTCTTTATACATTTTTATTTATAAGGATAAGTAACAGTTTTAATAAGCATTTTTCATTATACTCATACTTCTACATACCTGCCCACCACAACACACTTAATCTGATGTATCAGGAATTTTTGAAAGTGTAAACTCAGTAATCTAGGGTTTTACAATTTTGTTTCCGAAAAAAATATGTTTTGATTGCATTTTGTGGCAGTTATCGCGGTCAGACAGACTGACAGGCGGAAAACAATAAATTTTGTGTCGCCAAAATAAACCTTCACTGAAGTTTTGGCAATGACGTCATTCTTCATGAGTTATTGATATCCATGTTTCTAATATTTTTTACAACTACTATAAAATACCTGTTTTATTTCAATTATGACGTCAAATTTTATCAGGTAAAATAATTGATAATTTTTTTTTTTTTTTTTTTTTTTTTTACTTTTAATAATGCCCCCATTTTTGTCAGAAAAATTCTTATTAACGAAACAAATTTCCGTGTTTAATATTTAACAAAATTCTACATTTATTTTTATTTTTATTCTGACGTCATATTTATTTTTTCTTAGTTTAATTTTTCGAATGGAAATTGCTCAATTGAAACTTATTGAAAATTAATTCATATTTTGATTTTTTTTTTTGGCAACGATAAAGGAAATTGGTTTAATTTTATCTAAAAAATCGCTATTGATTCTGCATGAAAAAGAAGAAATTTTGAATTAATAAGGAAAATATGTTAATAAAATTAATAAAACATAGCCTATGTTCTTTTCTGGTCTATGTTATAGTTATACACAAAGATACAAACACATTAATTCATCAGTTTTGACGTTGACTTCATTCAAATTTATAACATTATAAAATTAAGGATTATGATGAATGGTTGCTTAGCAACCATTAAGAGAAAATAAAGAAAATGAAATAAATACATTTGAAATAAGTAAATCTCTAAAACAAATTAGTTTATATTATTGGAACACATATATAAAAAATTTCCAAAATTTACAGTAATAATTCAAAAATTCTGTCAAATTTGTAGACAAAATTTCAAAACAATACGAATAAATTAACCGGCAAATTTCAGTATCCATTTATTATTGAATTCCATTAATGAAATGTGACATTTTCTCTCAAGAAAAAAGAAATTAAAAATCATTGGATTTGCCATAGAAAAGCATTATTGCGCAAAATAAAATATTCTATATTTTTCGAACGAATGAATCAAATCTTACAAAAAACTATACAGCTTAATCCCAGTGCCTCACTAACATACCCACTTAATTTCAAGTCAATCGGGTGTTTTTTGCGTTAGTTATCGCGGAACAGACAGACTGACAAACTGACAGACATCCAGACAGACTCAAAAAAATTTCGTGTCTCCAAAGTAAGCCTTCACTGACGTTTCGGCAATAAATGCAAGATATATTGAAAATAGATTTAGATTTTAATAAAATAAGTCTAACACTGAGTTTTATTACAACTTTTGCTAGTACTAGATCATTAAAGATTTTATTTTTTTCCAATTCCGATACAGGAAAAAAAAATGATGTAAGTTTTCGGAGGAATTGGCAATTTTCACACCTTTTTTTTTTTGTAGATATTTCTTTCACAGAAATTGATTGAAGAAATCCATTTTATTCCCACAATCAATTGACAAAATTTAATGATTCTTTTTATTTTTTTATTTTAGCCATTGATCCATGAAATTCAAAATTTTTTCTGCAATCAACAGATGAACTTTGTTGTTTTATTATATGAGCGAAAAGCAAAATTTTGCAGGTTTTTTTCATGGTTGATTGACAAAATTTGCTGTTTTATTTGGCGATCATTTGAAGAAAAAATATTGCTGTTTTATTTTGTGATCGTATGAAAAAAATCACTGTTTTATTTGGCGATCGATTGACTAAGACCACTGTTTTATTTCATGACCGTTTGGTGGAAATTTTTTCTGCAATCAATTGATGAATTTATTATTTCAGCCATTGATCCATGAAATTCAAAATTTTTTCTGCAATCAACAGATGAACTTTGTTGTTTTATTCTATGAACGAAAAGCAAAATTTTGCAGATTTTTTTCATGGTTGATTGACAAAATTCGCTATTTTATTTGGCGACCATTTGACAAAAAAAATTGTTGTTTTATTTTGTGATCGTATGATGAAAATCACTGTTTTATTTGGTGATTGTTTGACTAAGACCACTGTTTAATTTCACAACCATTTGGTGGAAATTGCTGTTTTATTTTGAGATAGTTTGATGAAAATCTATGTTTGATTTCCTGATCAATTGGCAAATATCGTGGTTCTATTCCATGATTGTTCGATGACTATCACAATTTCTTCTCATTTGTGGATCAATCAATGAAAATCTCATTTTCTTACGATCATTTGCTGAAAATCACAGATTCTTAAAAATTAAAAGAGTGGAAATCTGCCATTTGGCAGAAAAATATCATCGCAGAATAAACTAATCAGTCATAATTATAATATTTATATATTATTTTTAGGAATTATTAATACAGTCGAGCCTCCATACATCGAAACTCCATACATTGAATTTCTCTATATAGCGAATTTTTAATAGGAACGGTCCCCTTTCCTCATAATTACATTAAAAATAGTCTCCATATAGCGAAATATCTATCTCCATATAACGAATTTTTTCATAAATATTTTTCAGTTTTAAAAAGATTTTGAAATTATATGGAATCAATTTTATATCATTTATTCTTAATTTATCATTCTGTACTGAGTTTTTTTATATCCCTCCTTTACCTTAAATCACCTTTTGAACTGTAAGTCCAACGAATTCATCCCCTCCCTTCCCAAATATCTTTCAACATCCTTCTCGAAACAGTGTCAATTGAATTGTTACACATATAAGAGCAGGATCAGAAGGGTAATTGAGTCAGTGTTGATTTCAGGGGGGGGGGGGGTGACCTGAAGTAAGAAATGAGATCCCCCCCCCCCGGAACTAGTGTATTTTTAATAGTAAAAAACCTCTCCCCCCCGGGAGCAACACAAATCTCTCCCAGAGAAAAGAAGTATCAATATTTACCACATTCAACACTGATTAAAGTTTTAGGTAAATGAAATCGAAGATCATTCAGATGGTTAAATTAGAAAAATATATTCCCCTATAATCAAAGACAACAAGTTGAATTATTAGTGATATTCGCTGGCAGAAAAATTCCTGAGAAGCCACCTGCATACCACGTGACTAGATGCGTTTCACAAAAAAGCGGGCGGGAAAAAAAGTGCCACAGACTGCTGTCGCCATTTAAGGTCCAAACACATTTGACCACTTCTTAAATTTCGGCGTTGGCTCGTTTGATGTGGCGACGTGGTGTGTTAGATTTTTAATGAGTTTTGCAGGAAAGGGACGGTTATCCGGCAAAAGAAAAATCTTTCCGTCTAGTAGGGTGGATTGCTAATCTTCCGACCCTTTTATTCGCTCCCCTCGTTTCTGTTATGAAGAAACCGCAAATGTATCCTATACAAAAGGCTTCCTCACTTTTTTCAAGAATTCAGTTGAAGGAAAGAGTATTGCAGTCTGATCCATCCTTAGAACACGATTTCATTATTTAAAATAAAGCTTGCAACCCTAAAAGTTAGAGCAAATGTTTATTGTTTCTAGCTTTCATTAGTGTGAAAGATTCACGAAATTTTATTTGTTTGAGTGCGTTTTTTACTGTTTCTGGGGAAAATGCCTCCTAGAAAGTGCATAACTCTCAGTGATAAAATGAAGATTTTGAAAGAAATCGATAAGGGATTGAAAAAAAAAAGACGTTGCAAAACAGTTTGGGATTCCGGCAAGTACTCTGTCAACATTCATAAAAAATAGAGAGTCAATTACCGAGCAGAATTCATAACTTAGTTCGACGCGAAAAAAAAAGAAGATGTGCCAGTACGAGGACTTAGATGAAGCAATGTTTAAGTGGATTAAAGGGATAAGAGATCGGAATTTACCACTTTCGGGTCCAATGATTTTAGAAAAGGCTCTAGAATATGCTTCATCTCTTGGGCATTCTGACTTCCAAGCCAGCAATGGTTGGTTAGAAAAATTCAAGAAGAGACATGGATTATCTCAGAAAACTATCTGCGGTGAAAGTGCGGATGTTCCGGTGACAGAATGTGAGAACTGGAGTCTTAAGGTAGAGGAAATTTGCTCCTGAGAACATTTTCAATGCAGACGAAACAGGTCTCTTCTACAAGTGTCTCCCAAACAAGACTCTGGCCTTTAAAGACGATAAATGTTTTGGTGGCAAACAAAGCAAACAAAGGATTACTATTCTGTTGTGCGCAAACATGACAGGGAAAGAAAAATTAAAAATGCTCGTCATTGGGAAAAGTAAATCTCCTCGGTGTTTTAAAGGCGTGAAGTCCTTAGAAGTAGACTATGACTTCAATAATAAGGCGTGGATGACTACTGAAATCTTTGACAAATGGTTAAAAGCACTTGACCAGCAAATGAGAAAACACCGAAAAATTGCTTTGCTCATTGATAATTGTCCAGCTCACCCAAAAAACTGCGGAGAAAAATTGCAAAATGTTGAAGTTATTTTCTTACCACCCGATTGCACATCAAAACTGCAGCCCATGGACTTGGGAATAATAAAAAATCTAAAAGTGCATTATAAGAAAAGAATTCTTAAAGAATTAATAATAGCTGCTGAAAAAAATGATTCCATCCACGACACCATCAATCTTAGAAAGTGTATTGCGGAACTTTATAAAAGCTTGGAAGTTTGATGTAACCGAAAAAACAATTTACAATTGTTTCAAAAAGGCTGGCTTTTCTAAACTGGAGAATGATGTGGACTCTGCAGATGATGAAGATCTGACTTTAGCAGACTTAAAGGAGAAGTGGAAATTAATTAAGGAACGCGGGATTGTTGAAGAAAATGTTACCCTCTCTGATTTTTTGGAAGTGGATGACAATCTCTGTATTGCACAGTATCCTACTGATGAGGATATTTTAAGCAGCGTTACAAACAATGATTGTGAGAGTGACAATGAGCAGGAAAACGAACCACAAGAGATAAAGCCATCACGGAGTGAAATGTTGAGTTCCTTTGACCTAATAAGGAGAGGAATTCAAATGGAAGAAAATGTTCCAGATACAGTTTTCCACTCCTTGCTGAAATGTGAACATTTTTAAGAGAGTGTGACAGTTTTAAAATCAAAACAACGAAAAATTACAGATTTTTTCGTCTTGAAATAACGTAAGTTTTCTTTATGTGATTTTTATTAAGCTATCAAATAAATGTCAGTTCTCTTTTTTTGAAACTGTTTAGATAATTAAGGAATACAAAATATTTAGGTTTATATTTATAATTAAACTTTTCAAATTCTTAATTAAACACCTCAAAACTAATATTTGTTCAAATTTCACACACTAAATACGATTTTTAACATCATTCTCTATACATCGAATTTCTCTATATAACGAATTTTTTACTGGAACGGTGGATTTCGTTATATAGAGGCTCGACTGTAATTATTCAAATTATGTTTCAACTTGAAAAATTCTATTAATTTAACAATCATATTTCATTCTTAATTTTAATATTTCAGTTCAAAAATATTTTAGTTAAAAGTAAAATCACCAATAACTTATCCTTCGTGAAATAAGATTGAAAACATTACTTAGATTCAGTATTTTGAAAGAATGAACTATCGAATTCATATTCAAGTTAATCGATTTTGTTCTTCATGCAATCTTTGTCTCTAATAATCAACATAATATCATTATGCCTGTTTGTAACACTTGATTAAAACCCCTGAAAAAATAAATCTTCATTTTTTAAAATAAGTTACAAGAGTATATAAATCATAATCGCCGATTAACTTCATAAGTATCCCATGAGCCATTACATAGAATTGCTTTCAACTTTCAAGTATTTTATTCTTTTGTGGATTTTACTCCTATAATATTTATAAACTATAAAACCATCAAAAAATGTTACCTTTTTTCACCCCTTGCACATTTATTCCTATCCACCAAAAAAGAATTTTGTTAAAAGATCGCGAAAAAACGACAAATTTTGTTAAAAGATCATGAAAAAACGGCAAATTTTATTAAAAGATCGCGAAAAACGGCATATTTTGCTAAAAGATTGCGAAAAAACTGCATATTTTGCTAAAGGATCGCGAAAAAAAAACGGCACATTTTGCTAAAAGATCGCGAAAAAACGGCAAATTTTTGTTAAAAAAAATAGCAAATTTTGTTAAAAAATCCTGAAAAACGACAAATTCTTTAAAAAGATCATAAAAAACAGAACATTTTGTCAGTGGAGCAGCCAGAATTCGGCTCTGGGGGGGGGGGGATAGAGTTGCTTCAGGGGTGATTCTGGTAGAAATTTTTTTTCGGAAATTGGGGGGGGGGGGGGGAGGAGAGAGGATTCCGCGAGTTCCACCCCCCTTTCAGAGGGTTTATCCGCGATCTTCAGACAAAATGGGCGTTTTCCCGCGACCTTCAGACGAAATCAGCGATTTATTTGCGATATTTTAGCAAAATCGGCGATTTATTGCGATTTTTCGTCAAAATCGGCGGTTTTCCGCGTTTTTTTTTGACGAAATCGGCGTTTTCCGCGACCTCTAGACGAAATCAGCGATTTATCTGCGATATTTTAGCAAAATCGTCGATTTATTGCAATCTTTTGTCGAAATCGGCGGTTTTCCCGCGATCTAGACGAAATCAGTGTTTTTTTATGAAATCGGCGTTTTTCTCGATGATCTTTAGACAAAATTTGCAATTTTACGCCATCTTTTCTTGAAAACGGCGTTTTATCCCCTCGGTCTTTCGACGAAATCGGCATTTTTTCCGTGATCTTTTGATGAAAGCGGCCTTTTTTTTCAATGATCTTTTGACAAAATATTTTTAAGCAATCTTTTATCGAAAACTGCGGTTTTCCTCATATTTTTTAACGAAATCGTCATTATATCAGAAATTTTTAGACGAAATCTACGTTTTCCCTGCGGTCTTCAGACGAAATCAGCGTTTTATCTGCGATATTTGGTGAAATTGCAGTTTTCTCCGCGATCCGCACAGGAAAAATTTCTTCGCGTTTTTCGGCGATCTTTTGACAAAGTTCGTTGACAAAAACATTGACGAAATTGTCGTTTTTTCACAAAATATTAACGAAATGTGTGCTTTTTCGGCGATCCTTTCATGAAATTTGCATTTTTCCCCGATTGTTTTATCCGCGCGCAAAACCGTACAGGTTGGCAACTGTGAGAATAGTCTACTGAAAGATCTTATCAAAGAATGAAGGACATTTCTCAGTTACATAGCTTTTTAATCATGATATCTACTTGCCTGAATCTAGGAAAAAGAGTTATCGGAAAAAAGTGACAAACAACAAAAGCGGAAAAAAATGACACGGAAAAAAAAGTTACCGGAAAAAAAGGACAAGATAAAAATGTTACTGGAAAAAAAGGACAAGATAAAAATGTTACTGGAAAAAAAGTGACAAGGAATTGATTTTCGGGATTTATTGACTAAGTATGAAAGGGGGGGGGAGGTCGGGGGTTGGCTTTTAATTTAAGTGAGTGTTTTTTTCATGCTAAATTAATTGCTTTGATTCAATTTTCGGATATACGTTCATACTGAAAAGATGCTTGCCTGATTAGTTTTGGAAATGGACGATTACCCACTCCACTCCGCCCTAAATAAGATAAATGGTTTTTAAGCAGAATTATCCAACATGTGCAATTTTGGATATAGGTTCTTTCTGACGAGGCTTATATATAGTATTGTGGTGTCGCGCCCTGATTTTCTCTTTACTAAGTTGGTTTATTCGTTAAGTTCATCAATAGCACATTTTTAATTCCTCTAGTTCTTTATTAGAACCATAGACCAATTATTAAAAAAATAAATAAAACGACAATACAACTACATAGGAGCCTCACTCCAATATATTTCGCTTAGCACATCTAAGCCATCTTACATCAATGTACTTTCTTGTACATTACCAGCACATGTCTCTCTTCCAACTACTTTCCTTCCCTCTTGATGCGCAATAATCCCAGTGTCCTCCTCAGCTCATTGCCACTAGACCAGTGCAATTATTTTCTAGGCATATCCCTTGAGGTCAATAGAACCTGTTCTTAACAGCTTTTGAATGAAGATACTTTCAACTATGAATACTTTTTCAGAATAAGAGTTCGCTATCTATCTTCTGCCACAATTAAAGTTGTCAGTACGTCGTCACAGTATATAATGCCTGAAGAATTTTGGGAGTTTAATGGTTAAGTATAGAGGGTGCATGGGGGATAACCTCTCTTAAATTAAATAAATAGCTTTTTACTCAGAATTATCTGATTTGCTTCAAATTTCGAATGTTGGTTCATTAAGATAAAGGGTATCCCTGATTAGTTATGGGGTTCTTTTGCTAATTAAAAAAGAGGGGGGCACGATTATCCCCCCCCCTTTAAATTAGATAAATTATTTTTTATGCACAATTATCCGATGTATTTCAAATTTTGGCTATAGGTTCTTTCTCATAAAGTGAATCCCTGAAGAGTTTTAAGTGTTTGTTTATATATCCTCAATAGCTGTTTGCATTTTAAATTGTGATTTATGTTGCTGCATAGCATTTTTCAGTATTCTATAAATATCGTAACAAAGAAAAAAATATCCTGTTTTTCTTAAAATCGTTTTTTTTTCCCTTTAATTTAAATCTGTTTTTATTTTTTTAAGCGTTCAAACCTGAAGATCTATCAAGAACTACAGGTTTTTAAACAATTAACTTTCTAATTACTAACATAAGCTAGTAATAAAAAACAACTATTTTTATTACTACAAATTAATGAATTCACTAGTTCATTCGTTCGTGACATACAATATAGTTTGCACATTAAAGTTTTCTGACATATATTTTTTTTATGTTTTATATTATATTTTGTGATGCGTAATATGGGACATTAATTAGTAAAAATCCAGTTTTAAATGATAAATATTTGGCGTAAATTAAAATGACAATTACAACAAATGATTTAGTATATTACTTTTTTCACAAATAAAAAATAAATAAATAAATAAATAAACCAGTTTTAAATGCAAAATGAATGGAAATTAATCATTATAAGAAAAAAGGTAAAATGTGTTATAATGTTTTCTGACATAATAGTTTTCAATCATTAAATTAAAAAATAAAGAAAAATTGTTTTTATTTGTTATTTGCGTTCAATTGCATTCAACTCGCTTTTTTATGTTACTTGAATATTTTTGCTCAAACCTTTATTGGGAAATCCTCTGATCGACAAATTTCCTAAGAGACTAGCCGCCCGCATTTTCTACCGAAAGCTTGCTTTCGGTAGGGGAGGAGAGAACCTTGGGGGAGAAAATTGGGTTCCCCATTCGACGGAGGGGGATCCCTCCGTCGAATGGGGAAAGCAAGCTTCTTTGCCCGAAAGAGTTTCCTGAAGGGACTGCTGCATCCCTCCCTATTTTAACTACATTTATTAGCTTATACGCCTTACCATAAGGAAACTACATCCAAAATTTGAAGCAAATCGGATAATTCTGCGTAAAAAGCCATTTATGTAATTTAAGTGAGGTTTTCCCCAGTTCCCCCCCTCTATAATTAGCCATTAAGCCCTTAAAACTATTTAGGGATCCACTTTATGAGAAAAAAATCTATATCAAAAATTTGAAATACATCGGATAATTATGCATAAAAAACAATTTATCTAATTTAAGGGGGGATAATCGTCCGTTTTCCTATTTATAAATAAGCAAAAGAACCTCATAACTAATCCGGAATACACTTGATCATAAAGAAGCTACATCCAAAATTTGAAGCAAATCGGATAATTCTGCATAAAAGCTATTCATTTAATTTAAGGGAAGTTATCCTCGTTTTTGCCTTTATACTTAGCCATTAAACCCTTAAACCTATTCAGGGATTCACCTTATCAGAAAGAACCTATATTTAAAATTTGAAATACGTCGGTTAAAACAACGGTTTGCATAAAACCGATTTACCTAATTTGAGGGGGAAATAATTGCTTGCCCCCCC
This sequence comes from Maratus speculifer, assembly GCA_964019185.1. Taxonomy (NCBI): domain Eukaryota; kingdom Metazoa; phylum Arthropoda; class Arachnida; order Araneae; family Salticidae; genus Maratus; species Maratus speculifer. The sequence continues at coordinate 596,382 of CAXHSM010001615.1, forward strand.
TTTATAATAAGGAAAATAACCCCGTAACTAATCAGAGATACGTTTTATCATAATGAACCTATGTCCAAAATTCGAAGCAAATCGGATAATTCTGCGTGAAAAGCCATTTATTTAATTTAAGAGGGATTATCCCCCGTCCACTCTCCCCTTTATACTTACTCATTAAACTCTTAAAACTATTCAGGGATTCACCTTATCAGAAAGGATCTCTATCTAAAATTTAAAATACATCGTATAATTTTGCATAAAAACCGATCTATCTAATTTGTGGGGGGAGGGGGTTAATTGACCATCCTCCCTTTATAATAAGAAAAGAACCCTATAACTAATTAGAGATACGTCTTATCATAATGAACCTATGTCCGAAATTCCAAGTGAATCAGATAAATCTGAGTAAAAAACCATTGATTTAATTTGAGAGGTTACGGATTGGGGGGGGGGGGGTTATCATATATCCAAAAACTGAACCAAAACAGTTAATTCAACACGAAAAAACCATTTACCTAAATTAAGAGCCTCCCCCTGATCCCTTCTAAATACTTAACCAATGAATCCTCAAAATCAATAATGAATTCCCAAAATCAATAATAATTTTCCAAAATCAATTCTATGTCCCTTTTTTTCCAGTAACATTTTTTTCGCTTTTGTAGTCATGTCACCTTTTTTCCAATAACTGTTTTTCAGGTAACTTTTTTTCCGTTTACCCACTTGCCTATTTCAGGCGTTTTTTAAATAACAATTAATATTAATTTAAAAAAATTGTTTGAAAGTAGCCCCTTTAAAGTAGTAGTAAGTAGAAAGTAGTTAGAAATTTGGCGCCCCCTAAATCTCTGTGCCCTGGGCGACCGCCCTCCCCTCCCCCTTTCACACGGCGCTGTTAATATCTTTCCAGAAACATAAATATAAACGAATTATATACTTTCCAAACATACCTGGATTTCAAGAATGCTTGAAGGAATTCGAAAGATTTAAAAAAATGATCTCTTATATCCATCTTTTTCATAATTTTCTTCTCTGAAGAGGATTTAATATCCTCCATAGCGAAACGCACAATAAAAAAAAACCTTAGCACTACAGCAACTAACAACACAATGTTTGTGGAATTAAGTCTATCCTTCAAAGAATGCGAGCATGTGTTTTTGTGTTTTTCCTGGAATTCGAGAGTCCAGTCCCGTTTCCAAAAAAAGAGCAAGAAACAGATGCAACTAATTAAGACCCCCCCCCCCCCAGTGGTGCAGTATTGAAAAACCCGAGATGGCATTGGCAGCGACAGGAAATAACCATTCCTTTTAGCCTTTGGCTGATTTCCAATACTATTAAATGAATGCCGGCCTTTTCCGAAATTGAGTGATCAGTTTTCGATACTGATACTGTTGCTATGTGCTTTCCCTATTTTTCAAAGAAAATACATTGCTGCTGCTTAAAAGAGTCAAATTTTTAAATAAAATTTGACTCAATAAAGCGGCAGATTTCGAAAACAAAACAAAAAAATTCTAACTTTAGTTTTTTTTTTATGATTTGGTTCATAAAAGTGTACAAAAAATACATAAAATTAAGTTTAAACTATTTCAAATTATATAACATTAAATAAAAATTTGAAAAATGCCATAATGAGGTTTAACTAAATTCCACTTTAATTACATAGGGATTAAAAAAGACATGTGAAGATTTATACCTTGCACATAATATTCAAAAGATTTTAAAAATAAACCTCTTAAAAATTTAGGCAAAAAAAAAATTAAACAGGTTTTATAATCAAAAATTTCAAATAATCTTTTTCAATATAAAGTTCAAAAGAAATTAACTATAAATCAAATGTATAACAAGGGGTCATTCCATGTCAGATCACCCAGACCATGGCACCCACCATCACCAATTTTGATAAAATTCAGTGAATTTGTAGAATTTCTAATGCTGATTCCAAAAACATCAATTATATTGAAATTGATCAAACGGTTTGAGAGTTATGAGCTTTTAAATAGCTCCCAAGATGGCCGATTTGCCGCCATTTTGAATAGCACATGTGACAACAAAAAAGTCCATAACTTCTTTCAGGTTTAAGCTAGAGCTTTCAAATTTTTTTTGTTTTGTTCAGAATAAAGTAAACTTTCATTTAAACAGATTTTTGTGAACCTCATTTTATAAAAATGCTGTCAAAAATTACTTTTTTTTCATTTTTTTAAGTAAAAAAAGGAGAAACTTCAATGGCTGATTTCCCCCAATGTACCCCCTTCAATTTTCATCTAATTGCATAAATAAGCAACTCAAAGTGTGTTTTGATGACTAATAAAAAAAACTTAATGGGCAGTTCACAGGTTTTTATTTAAAAAAATAAATTCAATTTTACTGACTTTCCCCAATAACAGAAAATGCAAGATAATGAGTTGACATTTCTTTTATTACCAGAAATATTTACATTTATTTACATTCAAAAGTTTGTTACGGTTTTATGTTACTTAAATATGTATGTTTAATGTGGCTAAAAAAGGGGAATCCCCTATAAAAAAGGGAATTAATAGGAATGCCGATAATGGATTTTTGCAAGACATAGTAGAAGTACTTTCCTGACAAATTGAAATCTATTGCAGAGTTTCAATAAATTATAAGTAAAAAAGAAATGATAGAAAAACTCTACAAATAGGTACATTATATAACAAAATCATACTTGTATATAATAAAAAATGTGATAAAATTAAAACTCTTAAATAAAAAATACAGTAAGTAAAAGTTACACTAGTCTACATATCAGATGATTAAGAACCAATGCACCCCTTTAATGTATTTTTCTGTACTAATTACACAATTGTTTTTAGTTTTCTTCTATCACATATAGTTTGTTTGCGTTCAGCCAGAGGTGATTTCTAAGATACTTTGCCGAGAACAAGCATCATGTAATAGTCACAGATAATGTAAATGTATACTTGTGGATGCTTGTGAACTTATCTAATGACTTTTAGAATACAATCTGATTGTATTCAGCATGAGATAGACAAATGGTTTATCTGCAGTGACTTCAAATGTACATTAATATTATTGGCACAAAAAGCTGTGTATACGAAAATGCCTTGCTTTCTATGTAAACGGGACAGTTCGGCAAAGCAAAATCATTGGATTTTCTGATTCGTTTTCAAATCCATTTTTGCTCACAAATGCATTCAATTGGCAGGTTCTATATATATAAAAGGCATACTGTATTAAAAAATGCTGTCAAAGTGGGCATTTTGAATTGAATTTAAGCGATAGTACTGGAAACGGAAAAAATGGTCATACTGAGAAAATAATTGTAAATCAAGATCTAATTCATTGAACAAAAAATAAAAACACAGGTTGCAAGGCTGCCACAGGCGACTAATTTTTAATTCTAACTGGCACCAATCACTTTCTTGAAAATGAAATCCATAATAGATGCTTTGATAACATTTGCAAGTTTTATATTAGAAAAATACTGGTGCACACAGAATATAAAAATAGTTGCCTGTATCAGCCCTGAGGTCGCTTATAAATCTCTGAAAAAAAATCACATCAACAAATATCATGTTTTTACTTTTAAAAATGAATCTGAAAATGTGTTAGAAAATTTTGAGTTGTTGAGGGTACAAAAATATTTTTTTATATACACTGCCTTAACATAATTGTGATAAAACCAGTTCTTACAGAAAAATTAAATTTTAAAAAGAACCAGATAAAATTGTTGAACTAGGTTTATATCTAAATTTGATTTAGTTTTTGTTACTGAAACAAGTACAGTAAACTATCTCAAATCCGAAACCCTAAAATCCACAACTCTGAAAAATCTGCATATAATTTACGGATGTAAATAATGAAACATTCAGTTCAGATATAGGGACAAAATTTGACTTTTATATCAATTCCATTTTATTTTAATTTGTAACTTTTGTTAATAGTACTGAATTCATGGTTTTTTTTTTTCCCCCCACGAAAGAAAAGAAATATATTCTGAAAAAATTCAGATTTTTCTTATAGTATTGGTAATCACAATCTTTTTATCAAATATATTTATGTATTAATCAAGCTTTTTTGGTTATTAAATCTAAATCTGGCTAAACCTGAAAAAAGACTTCTTTATTTTATGATTTTGTTGAGAATTAGTAATGTATCTTTATGAGGTACATTAGTAACTACATTGAATAATTTAGGAAAGATATATTTCATGTTTATAATGAATATTTAATCATATATTATTGATTATTAACTTGATCCTTACTTTTAATATTTTAATCTGTTTGAAAATTATCTAAATTTTTATTATTTTAATTTATTACTTATTTTAATATTTTATTATATTGTAAAGCATTCATTTTAGTTTTGATTGCATTATTAATTGCATTCAAATTCCTGTTTAAAAAAAGGTAAACAAAGTAATGACCGGAAATCGGCAAAATTCTAAAATCCACAAAACTTCTGGTTCCAAGCTGTGCGGATTTGAGGGAGTCTACTGTATTTAACTTCAAAATTTACATCTGCCTGTTGGCAGGGATTTTTAAAAATATTAATTACCTTTACTTTAAATTATTATTGATGTAGATATATTTTTAATAGCATGTTTATTGTGTATGTGATATGCAGAGTTGTATAATATAGACGCACGCGTGCATGCCGTGCGCAGAAAATTTCATGAACTTTGCAGAAAATTTTAGGAAAGAAACAATTTTTATTTTTGTAATTTTTTTAGTGCTAAAAAATAAGAATATTTCTCAAATTTTATATACGAATTATTTACTGTTAAAACGAATTTCGTAAAAAGATTTTGAAAAAATCGCGAATTTCAACAAGGAATCGTGTAAAAAACATGCATTTCAACAAAGAAACACCCATGAATTGCATAACATAACCAATTACACCCATGAATTGCATAACAAAAGCAAATTTCGTCCATGCCAATATAATATAATGTGTAATTTTATTAAACATTAAATTAAATTGCAGAAAGTTTTTGACCTAATATTATGTGCGCAGAAATTTTTTCATTTTATACAAGTCTGGTGATATGTTATTTTGTATTAATTTAAAGTACCGTAATTTTTATTTGAGAGTTGCAATTTTATTATATTTTGTATAATAAAAGTATGATTTTGTCATAAAATTCAACTATTTGTAGAACTTTTTCCATCATTTCCTTTTATTCATAATTTACTGAGACTGCAATAGATTTCAATTTGTCTGATTGCAAGAATCCATTATCAGTATTCCTATGGGATTCCCCTTTTTTAGGCACATTAAATATATATATATATATATTTAACATTAAACCTTATCAAACTTTTAGATGTAAATATGTATAATATTTCTTGTAATAAAAGAAATATCAATATTATCTTGTGTTTCTGTTATTGTGGAAAGTCAGTAAATTTGAATTTATTTTTTTAAATAAAAACCTGCGAACTGCCCATTAAGTTTTTTTTATTAGTCATCAAAACACACTTTGAGTTGCTTATTTATGCAATTAGATGAAAATTGAAGGGGATACATTGAGGGAAATCAGCCATTGAAGTTGCCCCTTTTTTTACTTAAAAAAATGACAAAAAGTCATTTTTTGACAGCATTTTTATAAAATGAGGTTCACAAAAATCTGTTTAAATGAAAGTTTACTTTATTCTGAACAAAACAAAAAAAATTTGAAAGCTCTAGCTTAAACCTGAAAGAAGTTATGGACTTTTTTGTTGTCACATGTGCTATTCAAAATGGCAGCAAATCGGCCATCTTGGGAGCTATTTAAAAGCTCATAACTCACAAACCGTTTGATCAATTTCAATATAATTGATATTTTTGGAATCAGCATTAGAAATTCTACAAATCCACTGAATTTTATCAAAATTGGTGATGGTGGGTGTCATTTTTGGAAAAATCTGGGTGATTTGACATGGAATGACCCCAAGATCTAAAAACTAGTCGTTGGGGGCCACCGTAACACTTACCCATCATAGATATGCATAATATAAAATATGAAAATAAAACATGTGTAAACTATTTATAAAATGCATTGCACTTCCAAAACAAAACTTAAGCATACATTTTAATACTTTTAATATACATAGCTCTATATATATGCTCTATAATTATTTGCTGATGAACCCATTTCGACAAATTATACAAAACGCCGAAATACTCAAGTAAGTACCAGATTGCGTAAAAGAAACATCCTTATAACTCCAAAAATAATAATCATATTAACTAAAATTTCACTGCGTCAAATTAAGTGCCTCATTTCCAATTAAAATATATCTTTGTATTGAAATTTGAATGAAATACAGGGTCATGAAAAGTCGAAGAATGTGAAAAACAGGATTATAGATATCTCGGAAATTAATAATCCGATCTACTTCGTTCTTTATAAAAAATTTGTGTTATTTTATTGCCTTTTATGTCCACTTCTTAAAATAAAAAAATTCGAAAATTTTTATATATCTTTCATCAGAACGAATTTTTCGAGAGTCCGAAAAAAAATAGTTCCGGATAATCGAGGATTCTGATATTAAATAGGCTTCGTCCCATACTTACATACTAAGTACATACGAAATTTCAAGTCTCTATCTCAATTTGTTCGGGAGATAGAGCGGTGACAGACAGACGGACAGCAAATTTTTTTTTTTCTAAAAATATGTTTTTCGAAGTCTGCAGTATCTGAAACGTGTAAATCCGTCAAAATTTTTTTTTTCGATTTTCAAAACGATTGCAAGACTTACCCTATACTACGTATGATGGGTAAGTAATAATGGCTATACTTTCAAGTATTTGAAGAAAATGGCATGATACTTTGTCATGAACATAAAAACAGCTTTCCCAAATTGACTTAATGATTCTTTAGAATCAATTACTCAGCTGAAATATAAACAACTTTAATACATATTCAAAATAGATTATCAGGGCAAAAATTCAACTTTATTATAAAACAGTATCTTTAATATTGATAATCAAAACAGTAGAAAAACACAATATATTACTGAACAATAAATTTCTCAAATCAACCAATCCTCTATATAGCCTCATACAAGACTATTTAAATGAGTATAGTTGATTATTAAAAAAAAATAAATTCAGCAATATTTCAAAATAAAACAGTATATAATAAGCTTTTAATTTAAATTCTTGACCCCTCTTTTTAATTAACAAAACTTTAAACTGATTTATAACTGAATTTAAGCAAACTTATGAAATATGACCAGAACTGAACTTTATATATATAAGCATTAAACTATCAAGATTCAGGTAATTGAGGGTAAAGCACGGTAAAACCCCACAAACTTCTGAAATAACTGATAGTAAATACATTGAACTGTAAAGAAAATCAGTTAAAAAATATATTATCTAGACGAACATATTATAAAAGTTAAGCCATATTTATAAAATTTAAGGGTCAGGATATAGCATTTAAGAAATTAACTGTAAATGAAAATAATAGAACTTAATAAAACTAAGTTATCCATGTCAGGCAAAAAATGGGCAAACTTTAATACCCCGGAACATACGTTCCAAACCTGACAAAAAATTAATTATTTAAAATATAGAAAATGCTTTAAAAGATTATGATTTCGCCCTGATTTTAAAGCTAAGTTTATTTTTTAAAGTTAAGTTTAAATACTTATTTATTAAAGTTTAAAATATTCAAAATTGCTCAAAAAGTCACAGTAAAAATTTAAATTCAGCTTCATTAATTAAACTTCATTCACATCAGCTTAATATGCCAAAGTAATATTAAAAAAATGAGACTTCATTCATTAATGATTCAAAAGATCATCAAAATACAAGTTAAACTCCAAACAGGATGGACCAAAATCAAAAAATTTCATGTTTAAAAAAAATTTGCATAACAATGTATATACCGGGTGATCCAAAAGTCAGGACGAACTTTAAAAATGAATAACTCGAAAACGAATCAAGATACAAAGATACGGTTTGCACCAAATGGATGGAAAAGAAACCGGATTTTGTGTGACAACGAAAAAAATAGTTTGCCGTTGACATCCAAAAAATGACACGGTAGTGTTTTTTGCACCAAAAGATGATTTGCAAATGAAAAAATGTTGACAATTTCCAAGTCAGCTTAGTTACAGTTAATTAGTACAACAGAAAATGTTCAATGTGCTGTTCCTCATTCATAAGTGCAGCTGTGAGACTAGGCACTACACCGTTCACAGCATTTAGTAGCATTTCTTGCTTTATGGCAGACACGTTTTGGCGGATGGCATCTTTCAATGCTGCTAGTGATGCCGTTGGTCGCCAATAGAACAATATTTTTTTGTTGTCACACAAAATCTGGTTTCTTTTCCATCCATTTGGTGCAAACCGTATCTTTGTATCTTGATTCGTTTTCGAGTTATTCATTTTTAAAGTTCGTCCTGACTTTTGGATCACCCGGTATATTTTAAAAATTACACAACATATATATATATACTGAAAAAGATGCAAAGTTCAGACTGCAGCTATACTTGATGGAGCACACTAATCTTCTAAAAAAAATTTTACAGCATGGATATCATAATGCAGGACTGAAAAAGTCATTTCCAGTAAAGACCACCAAAAGCAGAGAAAGTCAAGTCCGTAACATCAGTTAACATCAATGCAAGTTCTTGACCTCAGACAGCAAGTTCTTGGCACCAGTCACCAAATTCCCAGCAAAAACTGCATTCATCATGACGACAGTTCAAAAATCCACTTTCGGAGATTTAGATAAGTCAAGCCACTCAAAAACACCGGCAATAGTTGAACACAAGTCCAGGCACACTATCACACTAAAGTTCCGGATTGAAGTCGCACTACGAAAAAGCTTAAATCTTGTTTCAAGAATATCAAACTGCAATGATATCACTGCAACGTACCAACAAGAATCAAAATGCAATGGCCCAGTATGCGGACCACTGCCAAAAACCACCTTCAACAGGCATAATTCTTTCAAAGATGACTTAAAAATTCTTACGAATATCATCTTTTATCACAACCAACATGGCAGACTCCAAAATCTTCAACTTCCATCTGTGTAACTGTACCAGGAACTCCAGGCCAGCAATAGCCGAAAATGACTTGAAATTCTTGAATAAATGTCAAGCATCAAAACTTTATTGGCTGATACAAAAATCTTTAACCTCCTTCAGCAAAACTGCACCAGGAATTGAAGGCCAACGTCTCCATCAGGTAAGAAGAAGCAAAAAGTATATACCATGAAGCCAGAAATTAAATTTAATTTTTTACCTCAAATTTACAAAAAAAATTTCTAAGTTGCAAAAAAAATTTTTATATATCTATCAAAGATCTATCTAATTTCTTTAATTTAAATTAAATTCCTTAAAAATTCTCAAAAAATACATTACATTAACAAAAAAAAAAAAAAAAAAAAAAATTTAAATAGCAGGAATCAGTTAAATTTTTCACCTAAGTTAAAAAAAACTCAAAAATTACTATATCGTTTTAAAAATTTGTTAAATTTAAATAAAGCTTATGCAATTTATTTAAAAAAACCAAATAAAAAGTAATTTTTAACTATGAAATTTAATTAAAAACTAAACAAAATATAATAAATTAACTGCCCCCCCCCCCCCATCACATAGCATCGCTAAATGCCGATGGAAGCAGCGTTTACTAAGATATCGCCGGACCGTTAAGGGTTAAAAAAATGGCAGATACAAACATAAACTAAAGTTTAATAAACAAATATCAATTAAAAATTTATTTATAAAATAAATGAAAAACGCTAGACTTAAATTACATTTAACTATTACAAAATAATTTCTATTTAAAAAAAAATTTATAACTCATTAATATATTAAATTAATAAAAGAAAATCAGGTTAGGGCTGGGCCCATAACCTTGATGGATTTAAATTTTGGGTATTAAAGATTAGCAGAGATTAAAATTAATTAGCACAATGAAAGCTTTTGCTTTTAGTCCCTAAATCTGTAAAAAGTTAAAGACCGGAAAATTAAATAACTAAAATACTGTATGTTGATGAAATAAATACAAATAAGTTAAAAACAAAATTAACGTTTATTTAAAAAGGAATAAAGATAAAAACAATATAATTAACTAAGGTATTTAAATATATTAAACAATTAAAACAGGAAACAAAATAAACTGACTTCATGGCAGGCAAAAATTATACTTCGGTAAACAAGGTATATTACATCTGATTGCTTGACGATCTGTAGCCATAACTTCGATTCAAAAAGAGCAGTAATGCATCTGAGTAAAACCACTGACTAAACAAATGCTATCGTGAAACTTTCTCCCACTTCACCAGCTGTCAGACTTCGTGCGTAAACACGGAGAAGCTTTCAAACTCGGCTCGAATACAACGGCCCTTCTCCACGGACTTCAGCCTTTAACATCGCTCACAGTAAAGTGGAAAAAACGTCAAAAGGGATAACACCACACTTCTGCTTCTCGGTCTCAAATAAAATTAGTTTTACTAAACACTTAACAAAACTAAAGAACGGCACTTTGACAAACACGTAAATGAAACGAAACTAAAAGTTAAATCATAATTGTCAAACGGAAAGAGAACGAACGTAATCATTTCATACTGAAACATTAAGACCAGGATCTAAGCTATTGTCAAGGTATTTATACAAGAAGGAAAACCAAAAGAAACTCATTACGCATGCAAAAGGGCAGGTGAAGCGATGGTCAAATGAGAAACCATCATGACGAAACGTCATACCGGAAATGAGCGGTAGACAAATGACGTCACCTTGTGATGGTCAAGAAACACGTCATTACAGCTTCCGATTGCATACAAAGTACGACGGGAAAACAATAACAAGCCGGGAGTTTTAAAAGGTAAAAAGTGTTGGAAATAAATATAAGGTAAGTTAAGTAACTATTGTTTATATGAATGAGAACTTTAATAAAAAAGGTATTAATAAAGTTAACCAGATTTAATAAAAGGAAACTTATTAAACGAAAAAGTAAAAGTGGTAATTTAATGAAAAGGTAAACAATAGACTGTAAAAGTTATAATAAATGAATAAACTTTAAAATAGGATGAATGTAATTAGGTTAGTGTAAATAAAGATAGATTGACTATAGAAATGGAGATATGGCCAGAAAGTGGCAAGAACAGGGAGTGACAAATTTCCTGTCACTTTTGTCCGTGGTCATTTAACAAAATTCGCGTTTTTCTGTGGCTCTCTAACAAAATTTCTATTTTACACCCGATACTCTGACAAAATTGGCATCCTTTCGATGGCTCCTTGACGAACTTCGAAGTTTTTTTCTGATTCTTCAAAATTCACACTTTTGTCTGCTGCATTTTAATGAAATTAACGCTTTTTCGGCGATCCTTTGTCGAAGTTAGCGTTTTTCTCGCAATTTTAAAACGAAATACGCTTTCCCCCACGATTCCTTGATGAAATTCGCGTTTTTTTTCTTTCTTTTCATTTCTTTTTTTTTTTCTTTTGTGTGTGTGTGCGTGAACGATTGACGAAAATTTTCGGCAATCATTTGTTGAAATTCGCGATACTTTTTATGCCTCAATTTTCTGATCCATGATAAAAAAAAAAAAAAAAAAAGAACAGAATGTTTTTAGTTCTTGGAAATTTCGGAACAAAATCTTATAAAAAAAATTTGACCTGTCAGACTTGTCTACCGCAATGCACGCTTTGAGAACGCGCTGTCTTAAATGTATGAATGAGAAGACAACTAGCAGGCGCGCATTCAGTTCGGACGCAACAGCAGTAAGGACGTTTTTTCAAATGAGGGGAAAGAAGGGCGCTATTTTTTTAATGAAGAGCAAGAGGGGCGCTATTTTTTTAAACTAAAGGGCGATTTGTTACTTTCGAATCAAGCTTCCCAGTTACTAACGTCCAGATGAAAGGAAAGCTTCATAGAAAAGTGAAAAAAAAGCATGCCGATTTGTTGTAATTAACTCCGGAATTTCCGGGGCACTTTTAGTAAAACCCCTGGAATTCCGGGGATTCCCCGGAACACAAACAGGCATGCATTATGAATATTCATCAATAAAATAATTATGTGGCAGTTTCCAACTGCATCATTTTAACACCTCTTCAAAATTATCTTATGTTTAAGTACCTGGACTAGTGATGGGCGATTTCGATTTTTTAAATCGATTTAATCGATACTACGGCCAACTCGATTTAATCGATACTTTAAAATTTTTAATCGATTTCTCTGAAGGTAATATAATTTTCATTTTCCTTCAAAAGTCGAAGATAAAATAGACGGATGTGCCAATTCCAAAATTTCAGTGTATTCGTTTCTAAGATAGAAGAATTAAAGAAACCTCAGAACCCGCCCCCCCCCCTTGCAAAATAGCGTTTTTTTTTTTAGTGATGTACACCAAAAATTGATCAGGATCAATTTTTATTAAGTACCAGCTGAATCTGAATTTTGATGAAAATCCATGAAAGCGCGAAACACAGCTATTGCGAAATTATAAAAAATGCAGCATATCAGCGTCACCTGTTGGGCAATCTACACCAAGAACTAAATAACACTAATCTATGTCAGAGATTTACTGAATCTGAATTTTGATGAAAATTCGTTCTTGAGATAGCGCTATTGCGTTAATCTTGAATAATGCAGTATAGCAGCGCCATCTCTTAAGCGATTTCCACCAAAATGTAATTAGCATCAAATAATATCAAGGACTAATTGAATCTAAATTTTTATGAAAGTCCGTGCATGTTCTTGAGATAAAGCTGAAATGGAAACAGGGAAGTGTGAAAAGAGAACTGCGCCCGGTTCAAAGTTCCAATTTAGCCCCCCCCCCCCATTAACTTTTTCTTGTGATAGGCTAGAAGTGATGTTAGTAGCAAAAATTTGGCGCCCCCTAAATTTCCGTGCTCGGAACGACCGCTTCCTTTCCTCCCCCCCTTTTACATGGCGCTGAGTGGAAATTGTGAAAAATTCAGTATAGCAGCGCCATCTGAGAAGCTATATACATCAAAATGCAAAAAACATCAATCCATGTCAAGGACTAACTGGATCTAAAATGTGATGAAAATCCGTTCATTCGTTTATCAGATATAGCTGTTGCGCAAATCGCAAAAAATGCAGTATAGCAGCGCCACCTGTTAGGCTATATGCACCAAAAATTAATTAGATTCAGTTTATATCAAGGTCAAACTAAATCTAAAGTTTTGTGGAATTCGTGCATTTGTTCTTCAGATAGAACAGTCAGAAATTTTTGTAGTATACAGACGCACAGAGTGACAGACACACACACAGACAGATATTTCTTAAAAAACATGAAATCGTGTTAAAGACCTTCTAAAATATATAAATCCTTCAAAAACGGGAAGTCAAAATTTTTCACGAATCTAATACTCTCTTCTTGTAAAGTTACAAAAGAAAGTAAAAATGTAAAATCGATTCTGCCCGTAAGATCGGTCTTTAGATTCGATGTCGATCTTTAGATTCGATTTCGATCTTTAGATTCGATTTCGATCTTTAGATTCGATGTCGATCTTTAGATTCGATTTCGATCTTTAGATTCGATGTCGATCTTTAGATTCGATTTCGATCTTTAGATTCGATTTCGATCTTAGATTCGATGTCGATCTTTAGATTCGATTTCGATCTTTCGATGTCGATCTTAGATTCGATGTCGATCTTTAGATTCGATTTCGATCTTTAGATTCGATTTCGATTTTCTTTTCTTTCTAGGCTAAATCAGTGTTGAATGCAGGTATTTTTCTGCGACTCCGGAGAAAGGCATCATGTTTTACAGCTCTGTAAGAGAGGGGGAATCGCAATACGTGCACGGGTGCCCAGAGAGGGGTTTGGTGACGCAAGATGCGTCATACAATTTAGTTTTTTTTTGGGGGGGGGGGGGGGATTTGAGAAAAAGTACATTTTTGGGGGGGAGAGAAAATTAATTTTTTAATATTTCAAAATTTAATTCTAGAAATGTTCTTATGTTTTCTTTCTTTAAATTCTAGATAAGGGCAATAATAGCTCATTCTGCTATTCTCATTTCGTTATCTCTTGAATGTGCAGTAGATTATAAGTAGAATATAATTTACAATTTGTATTATGTTTTGGGGGGGAAATGTTAAAGTACGAAGGTTTTTTTTTTGGGGGGGGGGGAATTTGCGTCATTAGGTTTGGAGGGGGAGGGTCACCTCTGGGCAATTTGTGCATTAAAAAGCATAAAATCTCATAACTTCTGGGGGGGGGATAATCCCCTGCGGGCCACCCCGTTTATTCGACACTAGGTTAAATCGTTATATTTTTGTTTAGAAGTCCAGTTATTTGAAGTATTAGTTTATTATGTTTTATTTTTCACGTTCGTCACTTCTAATCCCCCCTTCCACGTCAGTTTTAACTTACAGGGCCGTTCGAAATATGCATACAGTTTTAAAAATGTCCAATTCTCGGTCTATTTTATTTCAGATACACATTTTAAATCCTTGACAAAAGATAAATAAAAAGTCGCCCTTCCGCCCGTTTGAGGTTTATCTGCGCCCCGCCGGGGGGCATATTTTTTTGTTTCTTCAAAAGAAACAATAAAATTTTTGAGAGGGGGGGGGGCTTGCACCCTCCCCCAATATACACCTTAAAATTTCGCTCATTTAATTTTCTACCATTTTTAACTTAAAAGTTTAAGCTACATGGCACCCCCAGAGCTCTGGATTCTCCCCCCCCCCTGTCGATCATTCACCTAATTTTGCTTATTTCTTCACTTCATTTCAATCTTTAAAAGGCTATAACTTTGCTTCTATAGGAGTTACAGTGATGAGAAAAATTCTAGTATAGCTAACCATTTCTCGCCGTTCTTTTTGCTTTTCCAGTTTCCCGGTTTTCCCTATAGGACCTTTTTTGTTTTGAGGGGGGGGGGAGCAGAGGGGTTTTTTCTTGATGCAATATGTCTGTTAAAAGCTCATGCTTCATACATTACAAATCTAGCAAAAGAAATTTTCTCCCATCATTTCAGGTCACATTACGGACCCATAATGTGTTAAAATTTTAATTTTTCGAACTTCTTCAAAAAAAAAAAAAAAAAAACCAAAAAACATCGATACCTATCAACGAAACTGGGGTTCGAACCCGCAATCGTTTGATTGCACACGTAATCCCTAAGCTTATTGGCCACCGAGTACTCAGCAGCACTATTATTTCTTTAGATTGTCATCTTTAAATTCGTAATATCTTTTGAATGGAATGTCCGATTTGAATAATTCAAAAAGTAATCTACAGAAATTGTAACAGGCATTAATACAAAATGATTTATTTGGATAAGGATTAAGGTATCGATAGTATGGTCTAAATTTGGTTGGTGTATTTATCGCGTTTTAAAATGTAAGAAAGTATTTATAGTGAGTTAACTACAATAGCTGGACATATGGTATCGCGCGGTTTTTTTTTTTTTTTTTTTTTTTTTTTTTTTTTTTTTTTTTTAGACATTAATATTTTTTTTAATATTATAGAACCTTTTTTTATTCATTTAAAAGTATTTCCTGGCGATTCAAAATTATATATCCTAACGATTCAAAAATGCACACGTAATTGTTCAAGGTTTCACTTCTATCGGCACTGTCAGAGTGTCACTATTTTTTTTTTTTTTTTTTCATGTTCGCCCGTTCTACTCCTCCCCCCTTCCTCACCAATCTTAACTTACAGGTTCGTTCAAATTATGACTGCGATTTAAAAAAAGTCTAATCCTCGTTCTATTTTGTTAAAAATCCATATTTAGAAACCTCAATAAAAGATACATTTGGGCCGGGGTCGCCCTTCTGTCCGTTTGGGATTCACCTTGCCCCCTGCGTGGGGGGGGCATATTTTTTGTTTCTTCCACACCATCTCATGTAACATATCGTTATAAAGCTTATCTCCTCGTTTTTTACTGTTACTAACCCTCTCTCCACCTAGTTACATGCTCTTGGTACTTTTTATATTTTCAAAGTGTGCATGTTCCCCGCGGGCCACCCCATGAATTCAACACTAAGATAAACACTATATTTTTGTTTAGAAGCTCAGTTATTTGGGTTATTAGTTAATTATTTTTTTTTCAAGTTCGTCCGTTCTAATCCCTCGCCCCCCCCCCTCCCCTTCCTCGCCAATCTTTACTAAATGGGCCGTTCAAAGTATGCATGCAATTTTTAAAATGTCCAATTCTCGTTCTATTTTATTGTAAATCCTCATTTTGAAACTTCGACAAAAGATACATTTGGGCTATGGTCGCCTTTCCGTCAAGAGTGGGGGTTACCTGACCCCTTGGGAATGGGGGCATATTTTATGTTCTTCCAAACTATCTCGTGTAACATTTGGTTGGCATTAGAAAAAAAAAGTTTTTTTTGATTATACTCCTTGTTCGCCATCCTAGTTACACGCTCTTGGCACTCTTTATACTCGATTTAATGCCAAGTTACTCAGTGTTGTTATTAGTTGAGTTATGTCTCTTAAATTTGTCAAAGTTTTTGCGTAAGTGAAAACCATAAGTGACAATCATTTTAAAATTTAAAATTCTTATTATCCGACTCTAAAATCTACAATAGCTTAATTCTATGCCTCCCTAAATGGGGATGGGGGGTGGGAGGCGGTAATTACGGTCCTGCTGATTGTCTAAGTTTTGGAATTAGTAATTTGGATCTTCTCTGTGTGAACCTAAATATCGAAATATCGATTCTAGTATCGATTCTAGAACTGAGAAATCGATTCTTATTATGATCGATGTTGTTTTATACGATATCGATTTTAATCGATTCTCAAAATTTCCAGAATCGCCCATCACTAACCTGGACTATTATTTTAAAGAAATTAGATAATAACTGAACTATTATTTTAGAGAAATTAGATAATAACTGAACTATTCTCATTTTAGGAACATTAAACTATTCAGGATTCCTAAGACATTTTAATCCCTCGAAAGGGGCAAAGGAGACCATTTTTATATATTAAAAAAAAAAAGGGACTTTGGGAACATTTATATTAAGAAAGCGACTAAAACAGGACCATATTTAAAATACTACACTGAGTTTTACTAACACAGAGTTCTAGCAAAACATGACAGACAAATTCTTTAACAAAATCTTTAAAAAATCCTTGACCAAATCTCAAAATATTCTCTGACTAAATGGGCATACACTGAAATTGGCTATTTATTTTTGCAATCCTTCTTCAAATTCGTGCTTTTTTTCTTTTCCATGACTTTTGCAATGTTCCTGACAATTTTGAAATTCCCTGACTTTCCAGAATTTTCTTGACACTGGATACTACAACCATTGACAAAAAGTTTCCAATCAATGTTATCAAATTTATGATATTTGCATTTGAGAGCATATATTTTGCGATTCATAAGCATAGGAGCGTTTTCTGGCATTTCCAAATAAAAAAACATGTATGAAAATATAAATGAAAAGCAAATTCAACATAACAATCATATAATATATAACTATACTACAGGTGAAAAAAGTTTCTTTGTGAGAAAAAAATATCTGATGAAAACGGAAGTTGGAAAATAGTAATCGTTCCTGAGGAAATAAGTTTGAAATTTGCATATTGAAGATAGATAAGAGGGCCTGCACATGTGTACAATATCCGAATCTTGTTTAAAAGAAAGAATTTTCCAGCTGCGGTATCAAAAGTACTCTGAAGTGTTGAACAATGGCTTGTGTGAAAAACATGTCTCGTGATTTGAAAATCTGCATGATTAAATTGTTGCAAGAGAGAAATTCACAAAGAAAAGTGGCTGCTTCATTAAATTGTGCTCAAAAGTACAGTATGCAATATTTGGAAAAAATATCAGTTGACTAAGCGTGGAAAATTACCTCAAAGTGGACGTCCACGAATGACAGCACCTAGGGAGGAAGAAAACTTGTGGAAATAGCAAAAAGAAACCGGCGAGCAACTTCAAAACAACTCAATGCCGAATGGTCTAAGTAAAATGTAAAGGTATGTGACCGCACTGTACGTAACCGTCTAAATTCAGCAAAATTAAAATTTTGTAAAGCTAAAACGAAACCTTACTTGACAAAGAAGCAAAGAAAAGAGCACTTACAGTGGTGTAAAAACATGTACACTGGCCACTTGATAAATTGAATAGTTATTTTTAGCAATGAATCTCGCATATCTCTCGGAACAGGTGTTGACCGTGAAACATTTGTTTGGAGGAGAGTTAGTGAAAAGTTTAATGATAAGTGCATAATATGAAGACTAAATTTTCACCTGCATTTACAGTTTGGAGTTTTATGACATCACAAGGTGTCGACAAGTTGTGTATTATGTTACGTACAGTAAACTCTGAAGTTTACATTGACATTTTAGAGAATTTTTTAATTCCCAGCATTGATCAATGGTTTGGGGATCAAAATGACTTCTTATTTCAAGATGACAACGCAGCTCCACATTGCACCAAATCAGTGCAGAAATTTTCACAAAATATAGGTAATAATCCAATTAAAACCATGATTTGGCCGCCCAATAGTCTGGATCTTAATCCTATAAAAAACTGTGAAATGTATTAAAAAGAAAAATCAATTTTCGAAGAATCACAAATGCCATAGAATTATGTAAAGCTATAAGACTAAGTATTGATTAAAGTGATCAGATATTTTTTCCAACTCAAAGAATGATTGGATAAATTTTTCTTTGGTGTTTAAATTTCAATCGCCATTTTCCTGCTTATAAATTGATGTATAATGATTTTTCTTTATTACATATTTTTGTTTATTATGTAAAATACAAATGTATTATCACTAATAATTGTTAAATTTCATGCAGTAAGAATAAATAGTCCTTTCATACAAAAAAATGGTAGTGTTGGTGTAATGATCAGAAACTTTGTGCCAATGGTTGTATAACATACAAGCACAATTTTAAAAATTATACCATGAAATATGTTAATTTGTTACCTTTATAAAGATGCATCACTAAAAAATATAACCAGCTAAATATCCTACTGCAAGAAGATAAAAATTGGGATGCACTGCATATTTGATATCTATAAAGTATTTAGTCTATTCGGCCATACTGCCGAATATTAAGTTAAGCCAAATATCAAGCTATTAAGTTTGCAGAATATTCAGCTTGGAAGAATATAAATAACTTTAATTTCAAAATATTCAGGCAATCTTGCTCAAAAAACCACTTTTTAAAACTTTAAATCAGCTTCTACTTTTATACTTCAACTAATACAGATATTCAGAATAATTATAAATAGGATTATATTTGCATTAATTATAAAGGAGAATGCTTTTAATTCATTTTCTATCTGAAAAGTATCCCTTTAGAAAATCAATCAATGATGCTTTTTATGAATTAATGACACACAAATGCAAGTTTTGTATGATAAATAATCTGTTTCTTTCTTTCTTTTTTTTCTTTTCTTTTCTTTTTTTTTTTTTTTTTTTCATAAACTACTTGTTTATTCAAAAATACAGTGTATCTCTATCCATGTCAAGTTTGCTTTTTAGAATGTTACTTTAAATAATAAAGATATTGTAAATATATTTTCAACTGAGCTACTTTGAATATTATGAAATATGACATAGTAAGAAGTGCTAAAAATTGCAGCCATTTATTTCTAAACAACACTGAGCTAGACATTCCTTTATTCAAAATGCAAGTGACAGCATTTATACTGTGTTACTGGCCAACTTCCAATGGTATAATAATTTTGCTTGTAGTGATGTGATAATGCACAGTTCGCTATATCTTTAAATTAAAAGTTGTGAAAGAAAATTCTGTTTCATCCTTTAAAGACACATCCTGTGTTTTTGATGGAATAAGTAGATAGAGGTGTCATTTCTTATTTATTTTTTACTTTAGTCCCCTTCCAAACAAATTGTATATGACAGGTTTTTTTTTTTAATTATTTGTTTTAGAATCTAAGAAAATTTTATTAATTTATTTTAATTCACAGATGAATTCCAGAATTTTTAAATTTTACCAATTATAAAAGCTTTAAAACTATTTTTTCTTAAATAACAATTCAAAACTTTTAAGTAAGAAGTTTTATCAATATGGAAGTATTTGTATTAAATATTATGTCAAATTGTTTTAAAATTTAGCTTTTTAATACTTTTAAACTCTGAAATTTAAAAATATTTGACTTGCTGAATATTCAATATTCGGCTTGATAGTCACTATTCATCTAGCAGAATATATGGTATTTAGCCAAATTCATTATTTGGTGCATGCCTAATAGAAAGTGTTCTGATATATGGCACTTGTATTGGTAATTCTTTATAAACAAACTTTTAATTCAAAGTAGCTTTATTTAGAACAATAAAAAAAAATTTGCAATAAAATATAAACACTAAAAATTAATGCATTGCATCTAAAAAATGCTAAATCAATCTATTGTCAGCAGAGTTACATATAATCAAGTTGAAGTACAGTGCATTTCTGAGAATTTAACACTGAGTAACAGTGGTCAGTGGATTACAAAAGCACTATCAATAACAGCTACAATAACAGCACTACCAATTAGATTAAAATCAGATTAACATGTATATTGTTAATTATTAATCTCAAACATAAAATTTAACTTCTTTTTAAACAATAAAAACTGGGACAGGCTATACAGTTTATCACAAAAAGCATATGACAACACACACTGGGGAGTGATCAAAACCATATTGAATCGACAATCATAATCATCTAATAAATTAAATTTCATAAAATTCATTAGCAAATATACTGAGATCTGACTATCACTTAGCAGAAATTACACTTAAATCATTAAAATGTGGTCCAGTAGCAGCACTGAGTGAAACACAAATTTAATTGATATGAATTTATGTCAAGTGTTACTTTGATGAAATGTCACCTCAGAGATGCTGAGAAATAGCTATGTAAACTGAGAAAAATGCAGCATAACAGCATCACCTCTTGGCCCATATATACCAAAACCTAATTAGTATCTCTATTTGCTATGTCTAATTAAATATAATGCTTGGCATAATTCACTGTTTTAATTTTTGAGACAGAGTGGCAACAAATTGCATGCAGTGAGATATTTTCAAAAACTTGCCAAATCATATTCAGGTCAACTTAAAACATGTAAATGAATCAAAAAATGGAAATAATTTTTATGATTCTGATAGTTTCTTCTAACTATATATTAAAGAAAGTATTGAAAAGAAAAAAAAATTGTGATTTAAATTTCTTTTAATAACCGAAATATAATTCTCCATCAAAATTGAAAACAAATCTAAATCTATGATAATAAACCTGATGATAGCAAATCTATGTGAAGCTTTTATACTGCATTCTTTGAGTTTATTATCTATACTAATATTATAAAGAGGAAAGATTTGATTGTTTGTTTGTTTGAATTGAATAAGCTCCGAAACTACTTAATGGATTTGAAAAATTGTTTCACCGTTGAAAAGCTACACTATTTGCGGTGAACATAGACTATTATATTAAAAAAAAAAAAAAAAAAATAGAGGTCCTTACTAAAATACCAATAATGGTGTAGAAAAATGACCTTAAAATTACCTTACATCGTGTTCGCTGTGAATACTATTGATTATCTATACTAATATTATAAAGAGGAAAGATTTGATTGTTTGTTTGAATTGAATAAGCTCCGAAACTACTTGACGGATTTGAAAAATTCTTTCACCGTTGAAAAGCTACACTATTTCCGGTGAACATAGTCTATATTATATTTTCAAAAAAAATTAGGGATCCTTACTAAAATGCCAATAATGTAACCCAAGGTGTAGAAAAATGACATTAAAAAATATTTACATCGCGTGCGCTGTGAATACTATTGATTATAATCTATATAAATAAAACAAAGTCGTGTTAGTCACACTAGTTATAACTCAAGAACGGATGGATCGATTTTTATGAAATTTTGTATGGAGGTGTTTGACACCTTAGATTAACATATAGGCTACTTTTTACCCGACTATCTAAAAGGAGTGCAATGTTTTTAGTAGTTGAATTTAATGGGATGAAGTGGTAGTAACAATTTGCGGGTGTCAGTAGTGGCACGGGACTTGGCGACTTGCTCTACCCGAAGCAAAGAGAGGGCAGGCCGCTAGTGTGATATTTTTTATTAACTACATTTTTAAAAATTAAAGAACTTCTTTTAATGAAATGTGAGTATACTATGTCAAAAGCTTGTTCAAAAAGTTTTTGTATAATACCACATTCATTGTTGTGTGTTTTGTAGTACATAGAAAAAAGCATGTTAACATCAGAAACAGTATGTAGCATAAAACTTCAGGTGAACATTTGAGGTCACATGAGTACGTTGCTGCAGCACCTACCCCTCAAAGCTCCAATAACAAATAATAATAAAAAATCAGTATGCAATGTGAGATGTGAGCAAAAAATGTTATCTATTGATTCCTCATTCATTATCATAAATACTGTTTCTAAATATTAGACCTACACATTGCCATAAAAATGCTGGTTATCATATGTGAATTACATCAATTTTTATAAGGTCTCTAAAATTTTGAGTACCGGTATTTTTTGAAAGATTTCGTTGCTTCATTTACTTTTTAAAAATATGACAATGATACAGTAACACCTTGATTTTTATCAACTTTGGTTATCGTAGATTTTTTTCATGAAAAATTTGTATCAGTTTTCGTTGACTGCCTCAAAATGCATCAATGTACCCATTTGACCTCATTACATTTTCTACAGACAAAGGCAGCATCCCAGCAGTTATTTTTTTTAGAGTTGTGCATTACTCATATGTGCATTAGCTCACGCATCTAGGCAAACAATTTCATTTATTTCCAATATATTTTTGAGTTTTTTTTCAATTGATAGCTAGTGCTTATCATGGGACAAAAAACATTCTTAGATCCAGTTTCACATCAATGAAGAAGGTCAACAACAGAATTGCGTTGAAGAAGAAAATTAGATAAAAATAAGAGAGCTGCATTAAGATTGCAAAAATTGACTGCATGCACGAGGAATCACCATCCACAATAAGTGCATGTGGTGAAATGGGAAGCAATATGGAAGGCTAAAGTAGCGAATGGTATGAATGTGCTAATGAAACACAGATTGTAAGCAATTTAAAGATAATTTAACCACAATAGTTTCCATTAATTTGGATCAATCAAAAACTGTCAGATGGCAATTCTGTTTCAGAGGACATTATAGAGGAAAGACCAGACTATTTTATTCTGATCTCATTCAGAAAACGCTTGGGACTTTTAAAGGCAGTAGAGTCAGGTTCAAAAATTCAAGAGGCACAGTGACATATTCAGTGTGACTAGACATGACGAAGGTGCAAATTTGGATAAATCTGGGGCCAAACATTTTGTGTCTCAATTCAAAGATTACATAAAAGCTGAAAGATTCATGCCTAAACAAATTTTAAACTGTGATGAAACAGGTCTCTTTTTAAAAAAATGCCAAAGAAGGCCTTCATAACATGGAAAAAAAAGGCATTGCTAAGTTAAGCCTATGAAAGATAAGCTAGCTCTTTTGTTGCTAATGGTGATTTTAAAATGAAAATCTTACTGGTGTATTATTCAAAAACTCTTAGATTTCTTTAAAAAACAGAAACAATGTGATTAAAATTAAATTGTGAATGATGTGGAGAGCAACTAAAAACCGTGGATCATGAGGCCAATTTTCAATGAAAGGATAAATGAAGTGTGAAAATGTACCCAAGTGTGAAAATTTAACTCACACGATAATCAATTTCCCCTTAAGTGCCTCCTGGTAATAAACATTGCTCCTGCACATCCTCCAGATTTGGAAGAGAAGATGGTGATGGAGTTCCATTTTATTGCAGTGAAATTCTTGCACCTTAAGGCCCCTGTCCTTGCTCGAGGAAACGCTAGCGAGTTAATGCTATTCCTATGGGGAAGCATTTTTCTAATAACTCTTTCGCATTTTGTCATTTTTAAATAATTTTTTTTTTGCATTAAATAGCTGAGGTGCATCCCGACAGCGCACCTTTTTTACTTTTCGATTTTGGTTGCAGATATTTTTTACAAAGTTAGTTTCACTTTCAAAACCGGTTTTGAAACTGAAAGTGCTTTTTAAAAAATATTTCTGCAATCAAAATCGAAAAAGTAAAAAAGGTGCGCTGTCGGAATGCACCTCAGCTATTTAATGCAAAAAAAATTATTCAAAAATGTCAAAATGCGAAAGAGTTATTAGAAAAATGCTTCCCCATAGGAACAGCATTAGCTCGCAAGCGTTTCCTCGAGCGAGGACAGGGGCCTTAAGGCACCACAATAGTCATTGAAAAAGACAAGGGTGTTAATGTAAAGTCTATGGGAGCATTCTTTTCAAATATCTTGCTCAAATTTTAACATTTTCACATGATTTTTTTTGCTTAGGATAGCAGATGACAATCTATAACCGGCTTAGTTTTTACTTTTTTGGTTTTGCTTATACGTTTTTTATATTATGATAGTTTGAATTTCAGAACCTGTTTAAACCAGTTTTGAAGTTTTTTTATTTATTTTTTTTTTCTTTTTAAATCTGAAATCAAAATTGAAAAAGTAAAAACTAGGCTGGTTGTGGATCATCCTCAGATATCATATGCAAAAAAAATCATGTAAAAATATTAAAATTTGAGTGAGATATTTGAAAAGAACACCCTCACAGACTTCATATTATCATCAGGGTCTTTTTCTGTGACTAGTGTTGCGCCATAATACCACACCATTCATCAAGCTCATAGATCAGAATGTCCCCTGATGACCTACTCATGTGGTGTAATTGTTGATTACAAGAAGTAAATGGTTTTTCAGGTGAGCAGTGAGGAATTGGAAGAGTTGGTAAGC
This sequence comes from Maratus speculifer, assembly GCA_964019185.1. Classification (NCBI taxonomy): domain Eukaryota; kingdom Metazoa; phylum Arthropoda; class Arachnida; order Araneae; family Salticidae; genus Maratus; species Maratus speculifer. The sequence goes on from CAXHSM010001615.1 coordinate 621,077, forward strand.
AACCACAATGAAGGACTCAGAACTGAAGATCTGCAAGACCTTAGCCAACACAAATGCAACAGATGGCAGGCAAATAAGTTGCTTCAGATGAAAAAGAAAAAACAAGAGAATGTGTTTTCTCCAGAGAATAAGGATATCTTTTCTATGTGGGGTAAGGGGTTTGTGGATAAAAACACTTAGGCAAAGCTATTGCAAATTGCAACCATGTCTGCAATGATAATATCTTGCCCCATTTTAGGCAAATCTTAAAGAGATGACAGAAACAAACCACTTTAGACACTTCTTATGAGCGACATAGGTCTTATGACACAGAATTTAGTCCTATTGGAAAAAGATCAAAAGGGGATGTGACCTAAGGATAGTTCCTTCATATCATATTCCAAGAACGCTATAATAATTTCTTATTGTTTTTAGTATTAAACCCTATACATTTTCTCTATAAAATGTGCATTTGATTTTGATACATATTTTAGAACAAATTAACTGGATTTGCATAGATTCATCTATACTAATAAAATAACAAATCACTCTGTCAATCTGTTGTGTTTCTTCGATGGCTACCAAAATCTACAGCACATATGAGGCTCAAACTTTTTGTGAAGTTAGTTCAAGGTTTCTCCTGATGTACCTGAAGCTCAGAATTTGATTAGTTTCCAAGATATTAATTACGAAACAACTCACTCTTATGAAAAGCCAATTCTTTGATGATCAGGAAGCGAAAAAGTTTGCATAGCATAAGCACACAAACACATTTATGCACCAAAATGAGAAAAGGAACATTTTTCCAAGTTTATTTCTAATTCTGGATCAATTTGTTTAAATCCAAATCAACCAAGCCAGCATAGTTAAACTTAAAAGACATATTTAAAGACAAACTTAAAAGACATAAAAAAAAGACATATTTCGAAAGATCATACTTTTAGGTCTCAAATGCTATAGCCAAATCAAATGTTGCAGTTAATCCTTTAGAAAAAAAATTTCAAAAAGGGTCATTTTTCCAAAAAAAGGTTTTTCTTGCCCCTCAAGGGCACACTTTTTACAGATATAAACAAACCAGAAATATGCTCTTAAAATTGAGATTTTCTTTTAGTCAATGATGCAATCAGTTTAAAAAAAAATATGGATTTTAACACTATCAAATACAATGACAAAAGGAGGTCACATAGCAACATATGGACAGGATATTATTTCTATGCTAAAAGCATCTAAATGTACATATTCCAATGCAATATTTTAAAAGCATCTCAACAGATCAAATTTAGATCCCCTATAAAAATTTCAAAACATTTGGAAGGGTAATTTTTTTTTTACAAAATAAAATTTGCAAAAAATTTGACTAAATCAATAAAAACCAGATTGTTTCATTGCAATTTTGCCCCTCTAGGATGCCGTTTTATACGTACCGACAAACCAAAAATATATTCTTAAATCCTTCTTATAATTTATGGGTGAAATCAGTCTTAAAAAATACAAGATTTAACTCTTTCAAATACTCTGACAAATGTAAATCACTTCATGGAGACTGTATTTTTTTTGTTATTAAAAAGCAATTAAAGGTTCGTATTTTAACACAATCTTTTTAGAGCATTTCAATAAATCAGATTTACATCACTGTTAGGATGTGTGTCTGGCAATATTTTAACTTTCAAAAATTCCAATCGTTATTTTAAGAAAAATTAATAGTCATTTCAAAAATAAGTAATTTTAATTTTCTACAATTCCATTAATATATCAAATAAATCCAGTATTTTCAATTTAAACATCGTAGCTTCCCTATTTGACATAATAGCAATATATGAAATATTTTTCTAAATTATTTTATTATTAATTATTCATTCTTATTACTATATTAATCAATCTTGTTTTTAAATACAAATTATTTTAATGTAATCGCCTGGTCTTTTAATTGTATAATTCGTAATTTATGCAATTTTAAAATTAAGCTTAATTTCTGTTTTTTATATGACAATCTCTGTCTTTTCAAATTCGCACATTGCCATTTTCTTTTCCGGTCCCTCATAGTAAGCTTTCACATGAGTCATCAGGGCTCAGAATGTTCCACGGCTTTCCAGAAGCTTCGTTTTGGTACAAATTACACGCCAAAACCCGGTATTCGTCCTTCAGGATGATTCATCTTGTTCCAGATCTTTCTGGGTGCCAAAAGAAGCTGTGCTCTGATTAGCTATCAGCGGCGTTGGAGATCAGTGCTAAAATTTTCATGGGCGATTAGAGAGAGATTCGAAAAAATTTACGAGCGAGAAGGATGTAAGAAGAGGATTGGGGATTTTTCCTCGCTAGACCTTCGGGTCTAGCGCTGGCAGAGAGATTTTTTCAAATTTGGCAGAGAGATCCTTTCAAAAGTTGGTTTTAGTTATATTTCTGAGGATGATCGCCTTTCCAGTTCTGCTCAACAAGATCTAATTTTTTAAATCTTCGCTTTAAATATTATGCAAAAGTACCTCCAGCCAAGTGGTAATATTTAAGTTTCCTTCTGCAAAGAAAATAGAGGCCTTTACATTATCCAAGTTAACTTCTCCTGTCTGATCAGTTTGCTGCCAGCTCTAAAGTCTTGGAAATCTGTAGCTGACATTGTTATAACCTTTGTAGATGAAGTAAACCTATTCACTGCAGGCAATTTATCAAGTGGATCAATGCTAGACGCTGTCCATCTCCAAGGTCCGATTTTACTGGATTTCATCACAAGTACTACCGGTGTAGCGATGATCAACTATACCCTAGCTAATGTCAATTGATTGGAAAATTTTGGAAAAGCACCTTAAAATAGATAATAACAAGGACTGTTAACACAATCTGCAAAACATGAGAGACTTTCGTCTAACAGGAACTTTTTGAAGAACCAGCACCTCATATGTCAATGGATGTATTATTTTCGAATTTACAAAGTTATAACGTGGCCACGGTAACAAATATTTAGTGTGAAGTATAATAAAGTCATTTCCGCTGCCAATGATTGCCTTTCTTTGTCCATGAGCATCTTGGGTGAGTGATTTTTCTTTATTTTTATTACAGGTATCCTAATCACAGTAATATTCTAAAATTAACTGATCAAATTTAATTTTTGGCACAACACTTTGTTATCCACTATTCGACACATGCCGCTAGCTGTGTTTGAGGAATCTGCTTCCCGGCAATATAATATTTAAGCTGACTTGTCTCTGTTTTGATAAGTTTAGCTGCCGAAATATTGCTTGGATCGGTTTCCCCAATTACAGTCATAGCAATCACTTACAAAAATTCTGAAATATTCCGTTAGATAGAATTATTTTTTACAAAATAAAATGTGAAAATTTCTATGAAATCAGTGAAAACTTGAGTGTTCTGTTGCAGTATCATAATGGTCGCAGACATTTAGCCGACAAGACAATTAGCATACAGAAAAGGGTACTACGAAAAAATGTTACATCGTGTGGGTCTGGAATTTACAATTAATCGCGACCAATAAGGAAAAAAAAAAATTAAAAGTGTGTGTCCATGTGGCCTAAGTCAGTTCTATGGTTCTCCATCTCCAAACCTTGTTTAACAAACTTTATTTAAAAATATAACACATATAAAACTTTATTTAAACACATAATACAATGTACATAGAATTAAAAGGCAGGCAGCAGGCTGGCTAATGACGACTCCCGGAATCTTGAGGACCATCAGTCATCCGGGTGTGTTCAAAATAGACGTCCTGAGAGTAACTTATGGTCTCAGAAACAATAATTTTCCTCATCATTTTTGCATAATTTTCTGAGCATAATCTCCGGATGACTCTGTCATTTTTAGGGTCCCAAGATCCAAGGGCACCGACCACGATCGCTTCAACTCGTACTCTTTTGTTATTTATTGTAAGTTCATGAGCTAAATTAGCGTATTTGTCTTCTTTCCTTTTTCTGGCAATCGAAAAGGCTTCCGCTCCATTCTCGAATGGGCACGTCACATCAATAATTAAAATGTCATTATCTTTTTGGAGAATAAGATCGGGTCGGCAGTTTTGAGTCCCAATTACTTGATCCTCACCAAGGATGGTCCATCTACCAGAGGCAGCTTTTTTGATACGACTGACCACTGCATTGTGGCGCTTTTTATATAGAGTACTATGTACCATACAGTGGTTTAACACATGAGGTAAAGTCTCCGGCAGTGGACATTTTCTACATTTAATGTTAGTGTGGCCACGGGCTTTCTTGATGGCATTCAGTTGATAGAGCAAGCCCAGCCGTGCCTTATGTATAAAACGCCAGTTTTTGAATGTTGTATATTTGCCATCTCTGAAAAAGTGACAGCTGGACTTGGCCGCAGCCACACATATATTCGTTTTGCCTTGGTGAGGGTGAGCCCTCAGTGACAGGGTACGTTTATTTCTAAGGAATTTTCTAATAGATTTAAAAATAAACTTCCTGTTACGTTGAGCATCGTCACCAAATTCAAGCTCGATGTTATGAGCATCCTCAATCGACCACCTCACCCCCAGTCTCCTGGTAGCTTGGCGTGCTCTTGACCAAGGCGACCTATATTTATCAGAGGTCCGGGTAGCAGGCGCAGAATTAAGGTAGTCTTGCATATTACGATGGCTGGTGGAGTCTTGTCGATAATTTGCAGTTTCCACAAGCTCATCCCAGGCTAACTTTTGGACAACTTTATCAGTAGATGTTAAGAGTTTGAACCCCCCGTCAATAAGGGCGATGTCACTGTCCTCAGCCGCCAACGGAATACCAAATAAGCCATCTTCTCTATCACCATACAGGTATTCGTTGGCGGCGTTTGACGGGAGGCCAAGAGTTTTCTTTAATAAGGGTCTGAGGGAATCATCAATATAGGTCCAATCAGTTTTAGATATTTGTTCGGTTCTCTGGAGGAATTGCAACGAGGGATAAAAGAAGGATTTAATGCAGTCGATCCTCTGCCAGGGGGTAAGCTGAGAGGTTAAGATTTTAATACCCCTCTGCCGGATGTCCTCAACAGTGACCGAGTCACGCGGAAGGAATACTCCAATGGGTTTGCCTAAAAACTTCGTCGCATCCCCATTCTCCATATGGGGGATATGTGACCCGGCCAAGTTAAACTTAGTGTTTCTACATCCAGCAGGGGGTTTGCTGCTATAATGGAGGGTTACACATTTTTTGGCATTAAATATTAAACCTATTTTTGTAGCAAGAAGATTGATAAGATTGAGAAGGGCCTGTAGGTCCCCCGCCGATCTAGCAATTAGGAGTATGTCATCGGCGTAAGCTAAAATATAGTGAAACATACTCCTTAAAGTAGGGTCCCTAGCAGAGCCCTCTCGCTGAACTTTCAAAATAATAAAGTTAATGGCCAGGATAAAGAGTACAGAAAATAGTCGACAGGACGTTTAGCCAACAAGTACTTTTAGCCGACATACAATTACCCGACAGCGCATGTAGCTGAAACATACATTTAACCGACAGGACATTTATCCGACAGACTATTGTACGACAGGCAATTGACCGAGCGTAACATTTAACCGACAGGACATTTAACCTACAGGTTTATTAGCCGACAGGTCAATTAGCCAACAAGATGATTAGAAAACAGGATATTTAACCGACAGGATGATTAGCCAACAGGACATTTAACTGACAAGTCAATTAGGTTATAGGCCTTTAACAGGCCAAATTCTCATCCAGGCATATTTTTAATTAATTTTTGCACATTATACCTTTTAATGTTTTAGATAAGAGATATTAGTCATTAAAAAGGTGGAATTTTTTTTTTTATATCTACTTTTTAGAATATTCCCAATTAGGAACACTGGTCACTTCCAGTGATCATTTTCTAGTAATTATTCGTCATTTTTGTGATTTTCTGTACACTTTCCCATAAATGATAGGAATATAACTTCTATTTCAAAAAATCAAGTTATCTAATTCAAAAAATTTATTTCAAAAAATCCTTTTTATGACTGATCATTTTCCAGTAGTCATTGGTTATTTTTATGATTTTCTGTACATTTCCCCATTAATGATAGGTAGAACTTTTCTATTTTAGAAAATCAAGTCATATTTTTACTATTCCTGTTAATTTTTTCAAGTCAATTTTGATTAATTTTAATTTTTAATAAATTTTTAAACTTATGTTCCCATTTGGAACATAGGCCTGTAAAAGGTTAAAATGTTATTAAAGAAAAATAATAAGTAACCTACAATTTTTAAAGGAGAAAAAAGACATGGTATAAATCAGTGCTTTTTAACCTGAATGCCATGGTGCTAGAGGTCTGCACAGGCTGAAATTTCCAAGCTCCAGCCCAGCCCGGAAAAAAGTTAAAAATTTGGCCTGAGTGAATTTCTACAGAACATTGACCTTTATTTTCACGGAAGAGTTCAGACTAAAAAAACTTATCTTAGACTTTTTTTTTTTTTTTTTAATTTTCATATTCATAACCTCCATTTATGCAGAAGTGCTGTAGACTGTGATATTTATACTTTTAATGAACCTTTGTTTGTTATATGTAAATGTTTCAGTTATCATTAGTATTATTAATTCATATTCCATGTAATGGAGATATAAAAATCTAAAAAATTGTATAAGGTAAAAGTAAAATCTCCTAAGATGGAATCGCATTAAAAAGAAAAAAAATACGCCCCCTTCTTAGCAGATATAAATGTTTAATATATTTTTTTTCTCGCGTATAGTTGTATCCATTTTGCATGGATGAACAGTTTAAAAGAAAATTTTCAGTTTTCAGTTTAAAAGAAAATTCCGTCATAAGAACGTTTTGTTTTTCATATGTTTAACTCTATTTTAATAAGCCTAGTAATCTACGATTATTTAAAAAGAATAAATTATAATGTTTAATTGTAGAATAACAACGACTTAAAGTATATGCCTTTTTTGCAAAAATTTTTGGACCAAGCCAAATTTTACTGATTTATGAACAGACTTGGCCACATTGAGAAAAGGATTTTCATATGGGGTGATTCAACAGGAACTGATTAGTTTGGTCTGTGAAGACTAGGAAAAATGAAATCAATCTTGGTTTAGTATGGAAAAAATATATTAGGCCCGGCCGGAAAAGATTAGTGACTAGACCAAGCCTGGCCCGTGCAGATCTCTACACAGTGCACCAATGTGACATGAGAGATTGTTAAATGTGCTGAGAGGGGTTTCGATAAATAATTAAAATTGTATGGTGTCATATGAACAGTGCAACATTTGCTATTTATCTTGTACTTAAAGGGTACTTCAGCCCCTCTTTCAGTTAAGCAATATGATTTGTTAATGAACCCATTTGTGATTTGCAAGACACCAAAATTTGAAAACAGAAAAAAAACAGCTTATTATTTTGGAAATAATAAGTCCTACCAATTAATAGTCTTGGAGAAAAATTTAGATGAGTTTCGGCTTTTTGTCGAAACTTTGTAAACTGTAATCTGTTAGAATTCTTCTGCCTTTTATGTCTTTATGGTTCAATGAATGGATTTTGAGTATTGTCAAAAAGCAAGTAAGATCATTAAAAGTTGAAGATAAAACGATAAATTGTTTGGCAACTTTGGAATCGCATTTTGATTTAATTTATTCAAGAAAACCATCTCAACCCTTTCATTGAGAACATTTTGTAAATATATATATTTATATATATATACTGTATCGTACAACTTTAGCACCTTTTTATATTATCCATGTGTACCAAAAATAATTCCAGATATATTTAGTAAGCTGTTATGTTTGAGCTGACGCTTTGGTCAGGGCATCAAAGGAAATATAATGTTATGTCTACTTGAAAGTGGAGAAAGCACTTTTTATTTGCCTCTACCCACAATTAGGCCAAAGTGATCGTGATAATGACAGCACATCGCGGAGAATGGTGGCCTGCAAACGACCCACGTGACCATCCTTACTTCACTTAAAAAACAATAAAAATATTCTTTATCCATGATGACATAAAATGTCAAACATAAAGTTAAAAAATACAAAATTGAAAAGGTAAAAAAAGTTACCTGTCAAGTCCTTGGCTGTTGATGACAAATAAATCCAGACAATAGGAACAAGAAATCATTATGCACACAAAATTTGAAGAAAACTATTTTTATTTCATGAAGAACCTGTTTTTACTTTTTTTATGAATAAATATTTCTTCACATATTTATATTATTTTGACTCGTACATATTAATCTCTCTCTTCATAAGAAAAACCATATCATAATATATGCTAATCACAACAATTGCTATCTCTAAGCAATAAAAATTCTTTGTCAATAATATAATTTAGATATCTCAACAGGATGTAAATTATAAATTTTCTCATGACATAAAAGGAGAATTTAATATTATTTCTTCTTGAAAAAGAGCAACTTTCATAATATGAACTTTCAAAAAAAACAAAATGTATTATACTTCATATTGCATAGATACAAACCAATATTTTCTTCTTAACGCCCCTTGGGTATTCAAAAATTATATATATAAAATTGGGCAAAATAATGAAGTAAAAACTTTATGAAAATCAAATATCTTCACCTGATGAAAGAAAAATGTTCACCTCTTAAAGCACACGTTCTTCACCTCTACCTTTTTTTTTTTAGAGGATTGAGAACATATAAAAGCACAATTAAAGAATTGATCACATAAATATTCGACGAAAATTTTGGACGAAAAGATGAAGAATAAAACTATTTAGAATAAACATGTCGACAACCTTCTTTAGTTAAAAGTGGCATCAATAGAGCAACACATAAAAGGCTTCACGACGTCACCTTATTTAATACGCATATCCAAACAGAGTGCACAACAAAAATACTTTCAGGATCCTTTGAAACAAAAGGTTTGCTCCTCGTTGCTTAACAGAAATCAACATCACTTTCCTAGATGCATTTTGAGGGCAGCACTTTTTCTTTGCCGCACTTAAAAATCAGCATCGCAATAATATCAACATAACAAAAAAAACCCGTTCCATCCTTCGTTAACGGGGGAGCACCTCTGCCCTGAAATTACACTAAAAACTTTCAATCATACGACTGCATCCATCACAGCAGGTGTCTATCGGCGCAACTGACGCAGGTGGCCGCGAGCCCAGGGGAAAAAGAGAAAGGGTTATTGTAAATGCAAAATACGCCAATTTGGCAGAGAGCAACAGAGGGGGTGAGGAAAAACTAAGCCAAATTACAAAATACAGTATGAAAAGATATGTAACTAATAAGAATAAAATTGATAACCATCTTAAGAGGGGAGGCCAAAGCCGGTGGCCATGTACTTAACGGCTTGAAATACGTCACCTGTGAAATTTAATTTGATAGGTTAGGGGTGTGTCCGAATAAACGGAAGTTCCACCCAAAAGAACTAGCGAGAATGTTCTCGAACAAACTTAAAACCGGAAGGAATGATTTCAAACAGAATTTTACCGGCATGGAACATTCGAAAGCTAAGTAAGAAAGAAAACATTACAGGCGACGAAATGAAAATAAGCGAAACCGAAATTAAATTTAAATTGAGAAGATTAATAAAAAGGAAGGTGAAATGAAATAAAATGGCTAATAAAATTGAATTAAACTAAACATATGGGGGGTTATCGAGTAACCACCACATAAGCTACCAACCAAAAAAGTTTAAGAAAACTAATATAGATCAGGGCTTGAATTTCAGGGCGGGATGGCGGGATTCGCGCCCAAAATTTTGAAATCCCGTCCAAAAGAATAACGTGGACGGGAGGCTCCTGCCCAAAAAATTTTGCATTTTGAAACTATGATCAACTCCCATGACAGTTTTGCGAATTATGATATTTTCGTGCGAGTAATCGACACATTTTGCAAGTTTTTTTACAGCGAAAAATCATTGAAAATCACGATTTTTTCTGCGACTGATTGACAAATTTTGCAATTTTTTCCTGCAATCAATTAACGAGTTTCGTTGTATTTTCCGTGGCGAAATAGAGGTGAATCTGTTCGGAATTTCCATTCCCCCCCCCCCCCCCCTACAAACAAAAAAAAAAAAATAACGCATTCAATTCCAAAAATTATGAAACAGTGATGCCGCGGTCGCGCTATTGCGCATAAATTACTCAAAAGATCGGAGATGACACACAAAAGAAACAGCTCTTATACGTTTCACAAGACACGTGATTTCGTAAAGGTTTGATAAAAAACGGCAAATATTGTTAAAAGATCGCGAAAAAACGACTAATTTCCAGCAAATTTCGTCAAAAGATTCACGAAAAAATGCCTAATTTCGTCACAGAATTCTGTAAAACGGCAGTTTTTGTCAAAAAAGTCGCGAAAGAACGTCAAATTTCGTCCAAAAATCGCGAGAAACGACAAATTTCGACAAAAGATTCACTATAAATGACAAATTCCCCCAAAATAGCACGGAAAACGGTAATTTTCGTAAAAAAATCGCGATAAAACATCGGATTTCATCAAAAGATCGCGATAAAACATCATATTTCATCAAAAGATTGCGATAAAACATCAGATTTCATCAAAAGATCGCGATAAAACATCAGATTTCATCAAAAGATCGCGAAAAAACGGCAATTTTTCTCAAAAAATTCACGAAAAAACGGCGAATTTCGTCAAAAAATCCCGAAAAAACGGCAGATTTCGTGAAAAGATCGTAAAAAAAAAGACAGATTTCATCAAAAGATAGCGAAAAAATGCAACTTTCGTCAAAGGGAACCTCTTCCTCCCCTCAAAAATAATATAACGGGGAGTTCATTTTTTTGTTCAACAAACTAATTTTCCTGCTTCAATATATATATTTTTTTCTTTGCTACTCTCAAATCAGTTCCTGACAGCTCCAAATCTTTCTGAGTGAGTGCAATTCCTGAAAGCAGCCATACAAAAAGTATCCCTTTACTCAACAAAGTATTCATTTTTTAAGAAAATCTTTTTCGATGAATTTGACTTGCCCCTTTTTTAAAGAAATGCAAACAATAGTGATACTTCTTATCTTCTACACTCAAATAAGTATTATTTTATGATTAAATTTGTATCTTGCACAATTAAAATACAGAAAAATAACATTATTAATTATAATTATTAATAATTAATTATAAATTATAAATATATCAAATTAATAAGAAGTTTTATTAATTATTATTAAAATAATAATTAGACCTGTGACAAAAATAATTAGCACCAGGAGGGAATTTACCACCAGTAAGTACTAGACAGTATAAAAGTTTTTTTTTTTACACATTTCGCATAATTATTCTGAATTGTTGATAAAAATTGCTTCAGTGATATTTTTTATGTCTGTATTCTGGTAATTCTTTAAATAGCACATAAAATAATGGCGGATTTTAAACATTTTTTCTCCCTCCCAAACAGCCAAACTCCCCTCCATTTATAAATGTTGGTAGGGACACTCCCCTCCTTCGAAAAATTGAATTTCAAGCCCTGTAGATGCAATTGGATAAACTTTCTTTAACAGTATTTTGCATAAATAAATTTATTTAAAAGATAATCTGAGAGAAAATAGTTTAAAATAATTGATTTACTGTTTTCTACAACAGTTAGTTCTTAAATTGCTGCTACCTATCATACATCTTTCAATTTTTATTTTAACTCCCATATATTTTAAGGTAGTAATTGCAATATATTATCAATATCAACTTGTTGATATATTGCAATATTAATTTTCTGATACTGTTCATCTCTATTCATGATTACATTTAAAAATATTAAAATGCTATATTGTCACCGAAAACACACCTTTGTACATAATTGTCATAATTCTGGCATAAAAGAAAGCGAATTAAAAATTGATTACAAAATTGCATCTTTACATATAAAAACAACTAGTTTGATGTGGAAATCTCAAAAACTTCTTCTACCTCATATGTGTTAACATACCTTGAAAAATGCAGCATAGCAGCCACCGGTTAGGTGATTTACACCAAAATCTAATCATCAACAACATATATCAACTTATAGACACATCTAAAGTTTCATGAAAATCCATTCATTAATTTCTGAGAAAGAATTTTTGTGGGAATAGCAAAAAAAATTCTGCATTTTACAACACCACCTGTAGAACAATGTTTACACATTACTAATCAAGACCAAATTTTATCAGAAAGTAACTGAATCTGAAGTTTGATGAAAATCCTTCAAAAGCATTAGTTTGTGAAATAAAACTATTACAAAATCATGAAAAATGCAGCATAGTAGGGCCACATGTATAGCGATTTACACAAAAAGCTAAACAGCACTAATCCATATCCAAAACTAACCCAATCTGAATTTTGATGAAAATTCGTACATCAATACTTGATATAGAGCCATTGTGATAATGATGAATACGGTAGCATAGCAGCGCCACCTATTGAGAGATTTACACCAAAATGGAATCAGCACCAAATTCTATCAAGGACTAACTGTATTTGAAGTTTTATGAAAATCTGTGCATTAGTTCTTGAGAATGAGTTATTGTGGAAATTGTGAATATTGCAGCATAGCAGTACCATATGTTGGGGATATACACCAGAAACTAATCTGCATCAATTTTTATCAAGATCTAACTGTTTTTGTGAAATTTCGTGCATTAATTTTGGAGGTAGAATGCCCAAAAAATTTTTGTTACATACAGAGTTACAGACTGACAGACAGACATTTAAAAAAAAAGAAAACCCCCTTAAACAAAATCAATCATCAAAACATGTTCAAAACTTTCTAAAATGAATAAACCCATCGAAAACAGGATGTAAAAAAATTTCACGAATTCAATGCTTTCATCTAGAGATGGGCAATATCGTTCTTTTTAAGGAATCGTTCCAGCTGGATACATTCACCAAAAGGAACGAGTTCTTTGGATTTGTTCCGATTGAAATTGTTCCGAAAAAAAAAAAAAAAAAAAAAAAAAAATCAATTCCGAAAAAAAAGGAATGAAACTGAGAAAAAAAGGAACGAAACGGAAAAAAGGAACAAATCCGAGAAAAAAAGTAACAAATACGATAAAAAAAAGGATAGATTTTGGAAAAAAAAAAGGTTAAGGAAAAAAACATGTGAGAACGATTTAAAGAAAAATGGAATGAATTCGGAGGAAGGGATGACCTCTGAATTCGGTCCTTTGAAATTTCAATGAATGACATGCAGTCAATAAAGCTTATTACTAATTTATTTTCTTAAAAATCCATCTTTCTTCATAACATTTCTTACCGCTCTCCTTATTTTTTTTTATATTTTAAACAAATAATTAAAAAAATAAAATAAAATAAAATAAAATAAAATAAAAAAAAATCAAAAAAATTTTGTAAAATTTCAATAAACAACAAAAAAACCACTTACAGCTAATATCTTATTTCACACCCCCATCGCCCTTACCCCTCTCTCCACTTATATCATTACTATTGCGCCTCTTGTCGGTATGGGTGAATTTCACATGCAGCACAGAGTATCGCAGATGCCCAATATATTTGTTTATGTTTGGACTTGAAGTTTGTGGAATGCTATAACTCACGAAGTCATTGAACTTTTCTACTATAGTTTTAAGCGAAATGGTCAACGCTTCTTCAGATAATTCGAAAATAGAGTCATTAGAGCTTGGCTATTGATATATAAGATATTATTGTATATATAAAATAATTATTATGTATAAGATTATTCGGACATATATAAATATTATAATACATAAAACATAGGTGATATTATATGCACAGTAAATATTATATCCATCAAAAAAATAGTGATTCACTAAATTTCAAAGTTTTATTTCTTTAAATTTGAAATTTTTTAAACTTTCAACTGAAAACCGATCGATTGGTTTAATTAAACTAAACAAATTAAAATAATATCCATTATTGCTACAGATTGTAGTAATATTATAGTAAAAAAAAAATCCTATTTTTTTTTTTTTTTTTTTTTTTTTTTTTTTTTGTGGACGATGTTTGGCGATTGGATGAAACACATCTGCTTTAAGCTTGTTATAGATAGCACAAGCCTGTTATTTTTTGAGAATTTGACTTTGTTTTTTATTTGGAGTTCTAAACTTTTTATTTTCAAAACTATTGAAAATAGATTAAAAATTTTATTAAATTCAAACTTTTCTAGAAAACTTTGCGCAATTAAAAAAAAAAAAAGAAAATAAATAAATAAATGTTCTAGTTGAAAAAGAAAACACGATGAAAACACATAAAATTTAGTGTTGTATTTCCAGTAATTTTTTGTTCAATAAAGACATAAGTTTGGTATTAAGCTTGAAACACCATATTTAGTTTGAGGTGAAGGGAGCCTCACTTTAATTGAAATTCAAACTCGGATATACACTACCTGGCCATTTATGGTCGTCCACTTAAGATTTTAGACATTTTGTTAAATATCTAGAAAAATACATGAAGAATTATCCCGAAATTCTCAGTATATAAACATAATAGTACAGGGCATATATATCCGTGAAAAAATTTTCACGAAACTTTATAGGGGACCGTCAACAAACTAAAAAAGAATGAATATCTTTTGGATAACCCTGTCAAAACTAATGTAGCAAAAGTGCTCAAACTGTAGGTTGTGATTAAGTGGCATGTTGTTATAAACTGTGTTCATTTTTATGTCGATAGCATGTATACTTGTAGAGAAATTAAGTTTTTTTTATAAAAACAGTCCCAAATTTTTCCAAGATTTTTGCTTATAATTTGCAGAGTTCTGAATATAAAATAATATTCTTTTCTGAAAATGTGACAAACAACATTGCACATAATACCCTGTAGTCAGAATTAAAAAATAATAAGAATTGTATGAAAAATGAGTAGGTTTACTAAATAATTTTTCAATGCGCATGCGTCAATGATACCGAAATTTCATTTGCAGATTATGTTAGCTAAATGTATAGAGCAACTTTTGTGAAAGTCTCAAAATCATAGCTTTAAAATTCTGAGAATAATTGTCAATAGAATAAGTTGAAAATCCATTGTTACCCAAAATGAAGCAAAAAAAAAAAAAAAAAAAAAAAAATGAGGGATTTTATCCAAATGTAGTAGTACATCCCATATTGTGTATTCTATATTGACACTAACCAATGAATATATTTCAATAATTCTTATTTTATGTTTTTGGGTCACTGAATCCGAATTTTTTACTTCTACCCCCCCCCCCCCCAAAAAAAAAAGTAAAATAATGGCCAATATAGAGTTTTTTAAATGAGGAAAAATTATCTAGAAATTCAGAAAGTAGACAAAATTTTCAAAAAAGTATGATGCATGACATTATGACTTAGGATGAATGGAGTGTAGGGGGTGGGGGGAGCCTGTCTCTCAGAGCTATGTGCACTAACAAGGGCACCACCAAACATGGTGCTCGCAGATTTTGATGATTTCAAAGTATGTTGTAGGGGTCATACCACTAATTATTCTGATGAAAAGGTTTCTTCAAATCGGTCTTGTTTTTTGAGAAATTGGGGGTCAAAGTTCAGAGGATATTTCAAATACTTATTAGTACGAGTGCCGCATGTGAATCCGTGGCGTCGTGGTAATGTACGAGCCCGCAAGTCAAAAGGTTGCGGGTTCGAATCAGTCCTCGGCTTTTTACTTATTTTTATGTTTTTTACACTTCGCAAATTATAAGCAGAATTGAAAATGCTACAGCTTTGAACCTTTTGATATTTTCTGAAGAGGACAGTTTACTTTGTCAACATTTTTTTATTATTATTTTTTAAAAATATAGTGAACTGACTGCACTTCAAGGTTCAACTAAAAGTACATTTTGCAACAAATAAATAAATAAAAATTAGTATTTAATTAAAATTTTGAAAAAGTATAAGAAAATTTGAATATTTTAAAATCTCCACTACTTTAAATATTAATATTTTTAGATTAATCAGTCACTTTTTTTCTTACCCGACTACGGCAAAGCCAAAGGAGGGTTATGATTTTGACAGGCTATGTATGTATGTATGTATGTATGTATGTATGTATGTATGTTCATCTGTTCCCTCGTAACTTCTAAACCACTAATCAGAATTCGACAAATGACATATCATTAGAAGCGTCTTAATTGTCCGCTGGTTATAGGCTATATAGATTTTCACCAAATTCAATGTGGCGCCCTCTAGCGGACAAAATATACAGAGTAAAAAAATAAAGTTAAGCTAGATATGCCGTGTTTGGTATCATTTTAAAGCGCTTCACTTGTACATTTCGAATATATATATATTACTAGCATTTGCTTGTGACTTTACCTGTATTCATGGGGTACTTTTATACTTTTTCAGCGTAGTTTTTTGTCGTAGTTGGGTTTTAGTTTTTTTACTTTATCTTGTTTTCAAATGTGTATTACACAAAATTGTGTTTAGATTTTTAGATAATTTAATACTGCATTTAATATAATTTATATTACTAAAATACTTAATTCGTGATAAATATGTTTAAAAATACATTAAAAGTAAAAAAAAAAGTTTAATCATCATTTGTAAAAGTGCAAAAATAAGACCAATAAAAAGAATTCATTTATTCTGATAATTACGAAGGAAAGCAGATGATTAAAAAAAGTATTTTTATATGTATTATAAATTTTATCTCATTAAACAGATGATTTTTGTACTTCAGTTGAATTATGGATAGAGTGTTTTGATTTGTTATAAAAATAGATGTAATCTGTCATTTCTTATTTGTGCAAATGATAATTTATGTTGGTGTTGAACTTTGGAGATAAATGTATTTACAGAAAATTGCAAAACTGAAAACTTGGATAACTGTTAACAACTTGTATTTTAACATTATTGCATTAATATTTTATTATATTTTCGAAGATACGCATTACTTGAATAATCTAATCCTAAACATGTTTAAAAAATTGCACCCGAAAATCATTTTGTATTATTTATACATATACAAAAAAAGGCAAGTTTTCATTTAAAATGCTATAAAATAAAAAAGCGATAGGAAAAAGAAAAATCATTATTTCAGGATTGTGCTTAAAATAAAAAACACAAATAATAATTAATAAAAAAAAGTTCTAGGCGTAAATTAGTTTTGTAGTTTTGTCAATAGAAATATTCGTTTAAAAATTGCAGAAAAAAATAAATTTTCATGAAAAAATTTAAAAAAGTAAATGTAATTTATTAAGAAAATATCAAAAGCTGTAGCAATTTTGTAATAAAAGTACTTAAAATTTGTAACGTGTAAAAAAACAAAAATAAATAAAACAAATGCCGATGACTGATTCGAACCCGCAACTTTTCGACTTGCAGGCTCGTACGTTACTATGATGCCATGGATTTACATGCGGCACTCGCATTAATAAGTATTTAAAATATATGCTGAACTTTGACCCCCAATTTCTCAAAAACCAAGGCTTATTTTAAGAAACCTTTTCATTAGAATAATTAGTGGTATGACCCCTACAACATACTTGGAAATCATCAAAATCTGTGAGCACCATGTTTGGTGGTGCCCTTGTAAGTTATGCAATTCCGCTTTTAGCAAAATTTGTGTGCATGTGTTTGAGGGAAAGGAGTTGCAAGGAGAAATTTTCATTCAGCGATCCAGAAAACATAAAATAAGCCTTTTCTAGAGCTACCACGAATTTTGCTAGATGGAGCCCCTGTATGGTCTATTGCCTTGACTGAGGCGATCAGGGTCTTGCGAAGAGAAAACTGTGCCCGGGGCAAAGTCTCAATCCGGCGCACCCCCCTCTCCCCCCCAGCTATTTTTTGGGACAGGCCAGAAATAACATTGGTAGTATAATTTTGGCACCCCCTAAGTTTCCATGATCAGGGTGACAACCCTCGTCGCATTTTCCCCCCTACCTTTTACACGGGCTGCAGACTGTTAGGAATATGCACTCCTATATACTTGCCACTGTATACATATTTATTTTACCAGCCTCATGGATTAATCTTTTAAACTCACTTACCTTTATTACATATATTTATTCCTCTTTTTATTTTATAATAGTTGATATTAATTTCATTAATTATTCCCTAAAATATCTTTTTCCACCGGCAATATTTTCCTTTCCATTTCACGTTGAACGTCACTCATGTCTATATCGTTTCACGATCTTTCTGGTTCAGTCTCTAAGTAGTTTCTTTTTACGCCACGAGATGACGGCAGTTGTGTATGGGGAAGATTTGCATATACAACTCTACTCTCCGTTTCGGTACTTTCTAGAAGTAAGCTGACGTAACCGGTAGAGGGCGTACTGTGAGGAATGCGTAGAAGACTGTTTCTTGTCTGGCCTTGACCTATATATGAGACGACGATTTTGACGTTCAGTGTTCTTTCACCTACTTCCTCAGATAGCCATGTTTATGTAAAGAAGCGTTTTTCCCTAGAAGTTATTTTTCTTTTTGTGGTGTCGTTTACGTAATGTTGTCTTCTTTTCATCTGTGTTTGTCAAATATTGAAATATAATGGAGCAGTCTTTTAATATGATGTGATAAAGTCAAACTTGGGAAAGTGATGAAGTGGTATGATGGAACGAACGCAAGTTCATGTTTTTAAAGTGTTAGAGCTATTTTTCCCTAAGGAAGTTTACTTTTCATCGGACATTGGCTGTTCTTTTGGTGTTATTGAGTTGACATTGAGACAACATGTGTGGACGGTCATTTTCGAAAAGGGATGAGTTGGTTCCGATTGATGTACTACAACTTGTTTGATTCCTAGACATTCTCCCTAAACGGTAGTGCCTTTTATTTCGGTTTGTTACGGCTATAATCTTTTTAATCTTTTACCAAGGACTGTATGAGTTTGAGTCAAGTTGAAATATTTTTCCTTTGGACAATCAGCAAAGGACATTTAAGTATTGAAATATTGTTATTGACTTTAAACTATTTATATATTTTTTTTTGTATTGGTAATATTTTTATAAACGTTATGCAAACTATAAGGTATGTGTTCTTGTTTTTGTTATGTTTGTCTTAAATATGAATTGAAGTTAATCTGTGATTAATTTATTTGTTTTTAATGTTTTTAAATAAAAATGTGTTTGTCTTAAATAGTTGTTATCATTTAATTTAACTCAGTAATTTCAGATTTATTTTTAAATGGGGTTTAAGCCAGTTAACGCTTTGTCACTGCATTGATTAACTCTGATAATTTTTACTTAACCCCTGGGAGATACATTTGTGTCTCCCAACACAGACGACACAGTGCAGCAGCGCATGTTGAGAGGCAGACTCCCTCTTCCAAGTTCATGCTACGTCATGATGTCACATATCTTTTTTGTTGCAAATTTTGCTTACTTTCTGAATTTCCCTTTTTTTCAAAAAATATTAATTAAAAAATATGTATATATTAAAATTAATAATTTTTTATTATAATACCCAAAATTAAATGTATTTTGGGCATCATTTTACCTTTTCTTTTTCTTTCTTGAGGGGGGATTTTAGTGAGAAGTTAAAAGTTTGGATTCAGCGATCCCAAAACATAAAGTAAGTCTTACAGGAAAAATTCGGAGGGGTAACGGCAGAGCGAAGACAAATGATTCGATCAGGACCTCCTCAGTCTTAATGTCATCTAAAAAACATCCATTAAATTCATTTAATGTAATCTAATTTAATAAATCTTTTAATTTAATCTAAAATTGTTAAAATTACTTACTTCTAAAGCGCTTTACTAAATGCGTGCATATTAGAAGCACCCATACATACTGATACATCTTTGAATATGTTTTACAGTAATTTTAAACTAGTTTGTGAGGTCCTTTTTAATATTTGTCTCAGATTTGAGGAAGTTTTCTAAAGCACAGTAGAAGTTTATCTCTGTATGTAACTGTTTTTGTTAATTCCTCAAATAGTGAGCATTTTCTATTTGTAGTGTTCTGTTTTCATAACTTTTGAGTTCCACTCTTAGAAATATAAAATTACCATGTGGAAACATTGAATATGGTTTCTTACTCAAGAATAGAATACCAGATTTCAGGGTTAAAAGAAAAAAAAAATACATTAAATTAAACTTAAAAAAAATATATATATATATATTTGTTCTGGTTTCAGTGAGTAAAAATCTAACAGTCAATAAATCCTACGCTATTTTTTTGTTGCAGACATGAGTAAGCCAAAGTAAAGCTTAGTTTTGTTTGAATTTAGATTATAAAACTAAATCAAAACTTTTTTGAGTTGAGATTGGAAAGCTATACCAAAACGAAACATATTTTATAAAGGAAATAAAATTATAATTCTAAGGAAAAAAAATAATAATGTAAAAATATACATTTTTTAAACAAACAATGGAATTTTTGAATACTGATATTCATAATAATGACATTCATAAAAAATACATTAAATTAAATTTAAAAAAAAATATATTTTTCTGGTTTCAGTGAGTAAAAATCTAACAGTCAATAAATCCTACGCTATTTTTTTGTTGCAGACCTGAGTAAGCCAAAGTAAAACTTAGTTTTGTTTGAATTTAGATTATAAAACTAAATCAAAACTTTTTTGAGTTGAGATTAGAAAGCTATACCAAAACTAAACATATTTTATAAAGGAAATAAAATTATAATTCTAAGGAAAAAAAGTAATAATGTAAAAATATACATTTTTTAAACAAACAATGGAATTTTTTAATACTGATATTCATAATAATGACAAAACTGCAATAATTTCTTTAAACTAGTATCATTTACTTAAAAACTATACTTATGTAAATGGAATGCATAATTTATTTCATTCCAAACTGCAGACATATTGGTTCAGGTTTTTACATTAGGTCAATTGGTAGTTAAACATGTTACTGAAAAATCATTTCAACAGAGATGTGATATAACAAACAATAGTGTATAATAAAAATTCTTAGGCTGTTGAAAAAAAAAAAAAATTAACCTTTTAAAAGCAGGCTTTGCTACTTTCTTTTTATTTTGTAATATTAAATGAAAATAATGTTCATTTAATACATATAAATGGGAAAGAATGTTTATTATTCAATATTCTCTAAGAAAATATAATTTATTTGGGAGAATCAGTCATGAAAAATAAAATAATCGAAAATCAGTTATTATCCCATTAAAGTGCAATTTTTATGACATGGTGATGTATTTCTTTTATTATTCAAAACTGTTTCAAATCAGTTTTTTTAAACTTTATTTTTTTTGAAAATTCATTCAGAAAAAAAAATATCATTTCGTATGATATATTTACCAATTAGAAAAAGTATTAGTTCATGTATCTAAGTCTATATAGTGTTTCATAACCTTCGGATCCTGGCACTTAATCGATAAAGCACGTCAGGTTTCTCTATTCAAATCCCAGCTGGGGCATTTTTTCACTCAAATAGAAAAAATCAACTTCTTAAATTATTTCTTTTAGATTAATTTTGCACAAAAAGATCAATTAGTATTGTAATTAAGTCACAGATGAGAGTAAATAATTTGTTACAGACAATATCATAAATGAAGTAAAATAATATACTTCTATTCTTCTAAACATTAAATTTAAGAGAATATAATACACAGTTGTAGTTTATTAAACGTTTACCCCCTCCCACAACTTCAATTTCTTTTCTCTTTCTTTTGTTTTTCTTTGTTCCTCCTCCCTCTCTTTTTTTTTCATACACATTCGAAGGGCATTTGGGTAATACACACTGCTTTAATAAAATCAAAATCTCTTATTTTAAAATAAAATAGCATATTTTAATTTATTAAAACTGGCCAATCTACAAAAACAAGAACTGATTTTTTCGGAATCTATCCATTTCGGACCGAATCCGAAAAATCGGTCCTTTTCAGACCGAATCCGAGGAATCGGTCCTTTTTGGAGTCAGTGCATCTCGGAACGAGTCCGAGGAGTTGGTCCTTTTCGGAGTCATTTCATTTCGGGACGAGTCCGAGGATTCGGTCCTTTTCAGAGCCGTTTCATTTCAGAACTAGTCTGAGGATTCGGTCTTTTTCGGAGTCGTTTCATTCCAGAACGAGTCCGAGGATTCTGTCCTTTGAGGAATCGTTCTGAAAAGGAACGAATCCTTTTTACAGAGAGGAATCGCTCCTTCAGTTCCACCGTCAGAATCATTCCTTAACAAATGACACATCTCTACTTTCATCTTGTAGATAGAAGAAAGTAACAAGTTGAGTTAATAAAATTTTAATTTGAATACCAATACAACAATTTTTTTCTTATAATTAGGCAAAATATTTTAACAGTCACTAATTATATCTTTCAATATTTTTTTTATTGTTTATTGAGTTAATTGACAAAAAAATTCAAAGTTTCTTTTTTTTTTTTTTTTTTTTTTTTAAAGGAAATTTTGAGCAAACAAAAAATATTTCTGGTTTCATCTTTGTATTTAAATATTCTGTACATATAGAATTGAGTTGATTTGAAGCAAAAAATTCTTGAAATGGTTTTAAAAAAACATTTTTATTAGTAAATGAAAATCAGGTAGAACAATGCCTAGTGATTACATTAGAAACACTCATATCTCGTGTAATATTTTTGGCATGGTCTGAGATATAGGCAACTTCACAGTGCCATAATACAATACTTACCCCTCCATTAAAAAAAAAAAAAATTTTTTTGTTTCTTTGTTAATTCTAGATAAATCCACAACATATTTTGTTTGTTTATATATCAGCAGTACACACTAGGATTTATTTTCTGATAATAAGGGATTGAATTTTACTGATAATTTAAAGGAGTTTAATTTCAATACCCACAAATAAATACAGCTTTTCAATCACTGAGCTATGGAAGGTATCATACCTTGGCAGTATTATCACACAATCATAATTATAAGAAAGTTAAAGAATAATAAATACTGACTTCAAGTATGCCTGTTAGCATATTCTATCAAATCAATTGGCACAACAAAGTTTTTTTAGAACAACTCTATACTGTTATCCATCCAAATTAAATTCAAATGTTATTGAAAGCATTCTTATATTTTTAATTCAGATTGCATTTTGAACTCTTTGATGTCCTTAGTAAAGTATGTGTATACAATGTCTATTTTTAAAACATGAAGGAGTTATATTTTGTATATTAACAATATATTCAAATTTTGCTGTGATTGGTTAAATTTTAGTAAACTTAGAGAATAGAAAATAAAATAAGAAAAAAGACATAACTATTTTTGGATTGATTGGCAAATACTAATAAAATTTATATGGAACCAACATTAAAAAAAAATCCAAAAAATCCTTTACAACAGAAAAAAAAAATGAATTATGATTATTATGAAAGAATTATTATGAATATTATTAAAATGAATTATTAAAATTGGAGATCCTACATAAAAATTATGAAGGAACACACATTAAAATACGCATATGCAAATGATTTGTAAAAGCCATCTATGTTCAAAATATTTTTAGTACATTATATTTTTGAATATAGATGTGAGAACCTTACCCTTTCTGTTGGTCTTTCTCTATTGCTTTGATTTCCATTATCTGGTCGGCTAGGCCTGTGTTCTCTTAATGCAACATTAGTCAGCATTGTTAATGCTTTGAAAATATAAAAAACTACATTAAAAATTTCATAAAAATGACAATTTTCACTGAAAAATGTATATAAAATATTATAAAATAATATACACATTTTGTGTTATTAAAAGAGAAAATACCTTGATTTATAGGATTTGATTGGTTTAAATTATTGACTAAAGAATTTAAGAAGCTTTGTAGTTGCTCTTCAGGACGTCCTGGGGCATTAGGTGTTATGGCAGGAGGAGTACCTTGTTGTGATGATGGCAAAGTAGTTCCTTCTGTTGAAGCTTGAGCAGTTCTTTGAGTACTCTGAATAATTAGATATAAATTTAAGATCTTAATTTAACTTAAAGATAAAAAATTACAAATTTAAAATTTGTTTGGAATGAAATGACATGGTATGATTTCAATTAGAAGAATTAATTTTTTTTTAAAATTAAAATTTCAAATAAATCATCATAATTTTTGAAAAAAAAAAAAAAAAAAAAAAAAAAAAAAATATTTTTAAAAATGGAAGTACATTACAGTAATCCCTTAACATTCACAAGGGTTAGATTTGAGGAAAGCTCAGTGAATCTTAAGGCTATCTTCCAGTGTATAAAAAGGGATTAAGTTTATGATTTTTAAAAAAAAGGTATATATCTATTAAGCACTAAAAAGTACATGCTGTAGGTAAATTTGTATAATTTAAAACAAATTGTACATAGTTGCTGAATGATGGCTGAAAAAATATATTGATATATGGTTGTCAGGAAGAATAGACATTTTGTTTATGAATTTTCATATAACTAGATATAACTATAAGAAAACTAGAATATTTTTATTTTTAGCATTGTCATGTTTTGGATTCCTCAGAATTATTGATCCATATTTTGCCTCAATACAAGAATTGAAATTCTGAGAGCTTAGGTTATACAGTATAACACAGCTATCCAGGGTTATAGTTTATAGAATTGGTAAAACAAAGTAACTTTATTTTGTAAAAAAATATTCTTCATAATGCAATATCTGCGAATAACTAAGTATTCACAGATTTTGAAATGGTTTTCATTTTTTGTTTTGCGACTAATCAAAACTTGTAAATATAAGGAATTATTGTACTTTAACACCATTAATTTGGATATTTCT
Organism: Maratus speculifer; assembly: GCA_964019185.1. Classification (NCBI taxonomy): domain Eukaryota; kingdom Metazoa; phylum Arthropoda; class Arachnida; order Araneae; family Salticidae; genus Maratus; species Maratus speculifer. The sequence continues at coordinate 645,517 of CAXHSM010001615.1, forward strand.
GTTTATAGAAATTATCACTCTGAAAGTGCAATTTCTATCTGAATATTATAAAAAATAATTGAAATAGGGATAAAAAATTATAGGGATCAAAACTATAAACAAAATGCCGTGACTGGGAACAATGAACATAAATATGTATAAAGGATACATGGAGAGCCAGAGAAAAGATGCCTTAAAACTTTATAAATAAATGATAGCAATAATATTAAAGGTAAGCAACAAATATTTTATTTAAAAGTATATTTTAAATAAAGATATGTTTAAATCTTAAGTTATGTTATAAAGTTGTACTTAAACTATTGCATTTAAAGAGAAAAACCAAGAAAATATTTATTAGAATAAGAGTGTTGATAGGTTGAAATGGATGACAAGAATAACTAGAGCATGTTGAGGAAATAAATTTTCTAACAGGCGCCATATCACGCGCTGATGCGTGATTGGCAGCGAATGTGTTAAGGCAACATGTTACATGAGAAAAATCTATTTCTTCCTTCCCCCCCTTCCCCATGGGAAGAATGCTCCTTAATAGTCTGGAGTTAAAAATAAATCCAATGAATTAAAGGCCTGTGAGGAGTTTTACTTTCCTTCGGTCAAGTTTTTCAAGTCAAATTTTTCTATACTTAATTAGGAGCTAAGTTAGAAAATTGACTCCAGATGGTATGTGTGCAAATTCAAGTGAGGGAAGAAAAGGGCTTATAGTATAAAAGAGTGGTCCAATGGTTTTCATATGACCATACATGAGGGTTTCTGAAAAAGTTTGAAAGTCCTTAATTGCATTTATATTTTTTAAAAAAATTAATAGTATTCTTGCAAAATACTTTTAATTATTAATACCAAACATCAGTTTACTTACAGCTGTTCTTGATCCACCAGCATTATGGCGTCTACGAGATGTATCCAAAGCCCATACAGAATGACAAGGTAGAGCAGAATCAAAACTACCAGAGCCATTTAAAGATGAAAGAGGAACAGGAATAAGATGTCTTACAGCTGGCATCATAGTGGATGCTTGAGCAGTAAATGGTGGTATAGGTAAACTAGTAACTCTTGCAGTAGATGTTTGAACCTGAGGACTTGAATCTGATCTTGTTTCAACTTGATTTGACACAGGTACTGGAGGAGTGGGAGTATCTTTAAAAGGAGCAAAATTTATTATTCTCATCTTGAGTTAAGAATATTTAAATTATTGAATGATCACATTCATTATAATTCAAAAAAATAATTTCAATGAATGTGAAAATTTTTACAAATAAAATATTTTTATGTAGCAAAGTGAAAAAACCACTAGATAAATCAAATGATCATAAGACAAAGAATCTGAAGTGTGTCTTAATTTTTACTTTCTTCTATCTTCAATAGTAGAAAGTTTTGTGATTTTTTTTTTTTTTTTTTTTTTTTTTTTTTTTTTTTTTTTTTACTTTTGGTTTGACAGATTAACATGTTTTAGGAGTCAGAGATTCCAAAAGACAGGTTTTTACAAAATGTTTGTCTGTGTCTGTGTGTGTGTCTGTATGGCATCATTCTACCATCAAAAAGTGTATGAGATATGCATAGAATTGAACCAAATATTTTATGAATGTTTATGGCTGTAGCATGCAGATCCTCCAATTTTAAAATATTCTGCCAGAAGGGGGCGCTGCAATAGCGATTTTTGTGCCATTTTCAATATTTTATCATCAAAAAGTTTATGAAGTTGTACATAGAAATGAACCAAATTTTTTGTGTAAATGTTTGGTTATGACTAGTTGGTCCTCTCTGAATTTGAAAAAATTCTGTTGGAAGAGGTCTCTGCAACAGTGATTTTTGTGCCATATACAATATTCTACCACCGAAAAGTATGAAGCTATGCATAGAAATGAACCAAATTTCTTTTTGTAAATGGCTATGGTCAGTAGACCTTTATTCAATAACGTGCAAGCAATAACAGTTATAACAAAAATTACTATGAAGGAGTGTCATGAGTGAAGGTGATTCTGTTCAGAAAATTAAAAAAAAAAAAAAATCATCCATCCTAAAATTTGGACATAAAAATAATCTTAAGTTTTTACAAAGATTACCATAAAATCAAAAATCAATTTTATCCAATGGTATCAGAAAATATCTTCAATTTTCCCAAACGGTCATGGAAAGAAACACGAATACCAAGGAAAAAAGTAAAAATCCTCAAATGATTGCAGGAAAAACTAAATTTTGTCAAATAGCTGCAAAAAACACAACTTTTGTCAGATAGCCGCATAAAAGATTTCATGAAAAAATCATTGAGAACATAAATCTTGTCAAAGGATCGCTGATAAAACGTGAACTTTGTCAAAGGATTGTGTCCTCAAAGGGTCATGGGAAAATGCACTAATTCCGTCAAAGGATAACTGAAGAAATGTAAATTTCGTCGAAGGGTCATGGAAGAAATGTGAATTTCCTCAAATGATAGCACAAAATGCAAATTTCATCAAAACACTGCAAAAACGCACAAATTTCATCATAAAGTCATGGTAGAAATGAAATTTTATCAAAATCGTGGAAAAAAGTAATCTCTTTAGAAAACAGCACATACATACTTCTATGTTTATTATTAAAAATACAGTTTTTAATCTGCACTTAGCCTGAAATCGACCTGCAACAAAAGTAATTAGTTCCAAAAGGGAATACTACTCCCCCCCCACCACTGTCTGTTTTCACCTTTCAGAAAATTTGCTTTGAATTTCAGAATTCCCTCCCCCCCTTAGAATCACCCCTGATCAGAAGTTTTTATACTGCGATTCTGGATTTTAAGAAAAAGCTAGGAGGAAATTCTCCCTCCTCAATTTTAAATTATTTTTTTTCCCTCAAAATTACCTTTGATAAGCAATATTTTTATTTTGATTCTGGGTTTTAGTTTAAAATAGCAACAATATATGACACTATGAGCAATAGCCACAAAATCATTGACTGAATTTTGTTGTCTATCTCCTCAGTGTATTAATGCAAGAGAAGGAAGTTAAATATATGCAGTGGGCCCCACAGAGCAAAATTGTACGGCTGACAGAAAAATACCTCCAAGCTGAGAGAAAAGGGGATTAAGGGGTAATAAAGGTTTTATATGATTTAATATATATAAATAACCATATATATTTAAATTCATTGATTATAAAAAATGTTCTATCAGAAATCTGTTTGGTGGATATTAAATTTAACCATTTTTATGTTGGTATCTGATATTCAATGTGTGATTATTGTATAATGTTTCGTCATTAGAGAATTTTAAAGAATTATTTAATTCTTTTATGCACTTTTTTTAAAAGTCTGTTAATAAAAAATACTTTTTTTTTAAAAGTTTATTTATTTTTTTTTTAGTTATTTATACCGTAATACATAGCAATGCAGACTTATGGAGGCACTTTGCTGAGTTCAGATGCAGGGGTGGCACCAGATCTTGTCCGATGGGGGTGCATGGTATCTCCAACATCGAGGCCGACTTACAGTTGCGCGGGTCAAATACCCCACCTTGAGCCAAACTCTAAAATTACATTTGAAATCAACCTGCAACACAACTCAAACCTGTCAAATAAAATTTCCTGGACTCAAACTCACCAAAAATAATTTTTGGCAACCCGCAATCTGACCCAAATCCAAAATATTATCTACAATTATACCTCTAATACCAATTTTAAGTATTATATAGAAAAATTGTCAAATTTGTATTCTTTTGTTTTTATTTTTTTTAGCTGTATTGAATGAGTATATTTCAAATTAAAATAAATATGTATTTGAATATGAATGAATAGGCAACAATTCTATTCTAAATTCAGTTTACTGCACGAGTTTTCTAAATAAAAGGTGAAATATATTTTTCTAAATGAAAGGTCTGAAGACCAAAATTTCGAAGAAAGCAGATACACTGGGCCACATGGTATGTTTGCTTTTATAATGGGAAATGCACAGGTGTTTAGCTTTTAACCATAATACATACAATAACCTGCCTGGTGAGCAACAATTTTTAATTTGATGCTATGTTAATTTAAGCAATGACATAATAAACATCTATTTCTTTTCATATCCATTTACAAAAATACTCGTCAAACACTTAAAAAAAAAAAAAAAAAAAAAAAAGTATGAAGCGAACAGATCGATTTTTAGTTGAAAACTGCACTTTTTTGACAAAATTCACACTTTTACTGTGATTCTTTGAAGAATTTTGAGTTTTTCACATGATTCTTTAGTGAAATTCTTTTTTATTTCTGCGATCTTTCTATGAAATTAGCATTTTCTTGCTGATTTTTCAATGATATTTGCATTTTATTTCCTCGATCTTTTGACGAAATTCACATATTTACTACGATCTTTTGATGAAATGGATTATTTTTACACAGTTCTTTGTCGAACTTTGCAATGATTTATAACAACAAATTGCCAAATTTGCAACAGTTTTTAGTGACAGACTTAAATCATGATTTTTTTGTGTGTAAGCTTTTGATTAAATTTGCTATTTCTTTCTGAATTCTTAATGAATAATGATTTTATTTAGTAAACAATTGAAGATAATCACTATTTCTTTTTGAGATAGCCCAAATACCCGATATTTTTCTATGATCATTTGAAGCAGTTCTCAATTTTTTTCATGACCTATTCATGAACTCACATAAGTAAATTTCATTAAAAAAAAAAAAAAATTGTGGACGTGTAAGAAATTTTAAAATATACACGTGGAAGAATCACAGGTCTGTGGAATTTGCATATGGAAATACTGCACAGCATTTTTCCTTATGCAGGACTGTCCTTTTCTGAGTGTGCAATTAAAAATTGCATGTTCAGCACAATATTTCAATCCCTGCCCTTCAAATAGCTCTTAAAATGGTGCCTCTGTTTCTAAAGAAGGGAATTCCTGTGTAAATATTTACAGACATATGATTCACGTGTGGTTACAATCAGGGTTGTTTGGTTTAAACCAATAGTTTAAAAAAAAACATGCTTTTTTTTATCTTTTTTTTTTTTGTTTCATTTTATACATTAAAAAATGCAAAATCAAAGTTATGCAGAAACTACAAGCAAAGTTGTAGAAAAATGAAGACTTAATAAATTTCTAAAATGACAAATAATTTTAATCAACCCAACTTTTCATATAAGCTGTAAATCTACATGACAGAATAATCAATTTTTTACTAATTAGCTTGTTAGAAAAAAATTACTTTTTTCTTCCTTTTTTTAAAGATTTAGATACATATGTATATATAAAACCATTAATTGTAAAACATTTATAGCCCAGAAGGGCAGAGTCGAGCTAAAAGGGCCCTTTTATTATTTAAATTGCTTGATTAGTTAAGATTTATTAAGGATTTCATCATTCCGCAAAGCCTCGAATATGACATTCTTAAGTAATTTTCTCCATTGATTTAATTTTGATGCTAATAAATAAATGGTTTTTTTTTTTTTTTTTTTTGTTCTGTGTTTATTGAGTTAAGCCTTCGTTTTCTTGCATTGGGAATAGGGATTTTGCATTATGATTTTATTCTGTTACTAACCGGGTTGCAATAGTTTAAACCAGTTGGTTTTTTAGAACAAAACTAATATAATATTTTCTAATTTTTGTAATTTAAGTGTGTCAAATTATTGCATGTATGTAGTTTCCATTTTTAAGTCTTATCTCAGCAGTCACCGTGAGACATAGTGAGTCTAGTCTCGGTCATGTTAGTATGCGTGTAGAATGCAAATTTCATGCAATGATGGACATGTCTGAATCTATAAAGAAAACACATTATGTAAAGTTGGCAAATACAAAATCGATTAAAAATATGCAATATTTAGAAAAAAAAAAAGTTTTCCTTTGAGAAACGCAGATTTACAGTTAATAGCATAAAATAAAATTTAAGATTTCTGTCAAATTCTAAAAGAAAATTTTCTTGATTGGGAGGATTATCTTTTAAGATAAAAAAAGGAACTCATGATATAAAGTCGAATGAGAAGAGATTGAAAAATTTGGCACTAGGGAAGCACCTGTTTACATTTAATTAAAATGTGCAATAAGGTATATTTAAATCTTTTATTGCATAACTAAACCCACTACTTATATTAGAGGTCGGTACGGGCCAAAATGTCTAGGCCCGAGCCCGGCCCGAAAATAAAAATTTTGGCCTGGGCCAGGCCGAATGAAAGAAATATTGGCCCGACCTGGCCCAGCCCAGCCCAAGCTTGGTCTGGACCGGAAAAAATAAATAAAAATTTCAGCCCGAACCCGCCTCGGCTCGGGTGAATTTCTACAGAACATCGATCTTTATTCCAATGGAAGAGTTCAGACAAAAAAAAAAAACCTTATCTTAGAGTCTTTTTTTCTTCTTTCATGTTTATAATTTTTATTTATGCAGAAGTGCCATAGGCTGCGATATTTATGCTTTAAATGAGCCTTTGTTTGTTGTATGCAAATGTTTCAGTTATCATTAGTATTATTAATACACTAAAAAAAAAAAAAATCTAAAAAATGGTATATGGTAAAAGTAAAATCTTCTAAGACATTGGGAAGACAAAAATACGTTTCCTTCTTAGTAGATGTAAATGTTTATTTATTTTTTGCTCGCGTATTGTTGCATTCATTTTGCATGAATGAACAGTTTAAAGGAAATTTGCAGTTTTCCATTTAAACAAAAATTTCGTCATAATCATGTTTTTTTTTTTTTTTTTTTTTTAAATGTGATTAATTCTATTTTAAGACGCCTAGAGATCTACGATTCTTTAAAAAGAATAAATTCTAATGTTTAATTGTAGAATAATGATGACTTAAAAGTATATGCCGATTTTGCAAAAAATTTTGGACCAAGCCAAACTTTACTGATTTGTGAACAGACTTTTCCACGTCGAGAAAAGTATTTTCATACGAGAAGATTCAACAGGAACTAATTATTTTGGTCCCTGAAGACTAGGAAGAACGAAATCAGTCTCGGCTTCGTAATCCCGGTTTTAACCAAAAAAAACCTGGTTTAAACAATAAAAAAAAACCTGTTTTTTTTTTAAAAAAAACCTGGTTTTTTTACCAACCCTGGTTACAATTAAGAAGGGTACATGTTAAAAAGTTTGTTTCATAGTGCACATTTCTTCCCCCCCCCCCCCCCCCCCCCCGCCTCTTGAAGCATTTTTAATTTCCAAATTTTTGGACTAATAACCTTTTTTTTTTTTTTTTACTTTTGGAGCTGAATACTTTAGAATTTAGGAACAATCACCCAATTTTCAGGACAAAATCACCCAAAAAATATGTTCTGCATATTAAAAAATGTAACTGGAATTTTTTTTTTTTTTTTCAAAAAATTGTAGTTTCTGATCAATTTTCAAAGCATCATAGTTTATAGGTCCAAATCATAGCAACTGTGATTTTATCATAACAGTTGGCAGGTCTGTATATCCCAGCCAATATTGTGAAAACTATTCTTAAATTTCAGATTTGAGTTTCACAACTATGCCTGTCTGATTAAAAAAAAAAAAAAAAAAAAAAAAAATCTGGGACTATTGTAACTAGATGTTGGTGAAAAAGATTTTTTTTAAAAAAAATTCATTGCTTTAAAATGGAATGACCCCAATACCAGACGAGTCATCTAGTATATGAGATGTTGAAAACCAGAGTCGACTATTCCACATTTTTGTGAAAAATGAGTTTGAAGTGTAAAATAATTGTACATCATTGGCTGCATAATGAATTTTATTAATTACAAAATTATTTAAGCAATATAGCCAGTTTAATAGATGGTCCAAAATACCTACTTTATCAAGTTGAAATTTCAAGAGTGGATCAAGTGCCTTGGTCATTCTGAGACAGTCAACTTAATTGCCACAAGTTTTCTGAAGAAGTTTTATTCCCTCTGGTCACTTTGAAAACTGGTTTAATAAAGTTTGACAAAATTTTTTACAAATTTTAGAAAACCTTTTCTCAAAACAGCATATGTTAAATTGGTCTACTCTGGTTCCTAATGCCTTATATAATAAGATTCTTAATAAGAAAACAAATAATAAAAAAATTAAAAGCCTCACATTATGTTAAATAAATATTACTTAAAAAGAATATTCAAAAAGTTTTCTTTTTTTCACTTTGATTTGAAACAAAATTTTCAAGGAACTGGAAGATAAAGATGTTAGAAAGAGAAATTAAAATTACTACCTCGACTAGAAGCATCAGAGTCTTCATCAGGTATAGCTAAGGTACTGGGTGAAGCATCCATAGTAGCAGAAATGCTATCAATGGTAATTGATCCGGGAGTAACTTCCATAAAAAACATGGGATTTTGATGACTTCTCATCATAGAAGCCATGGTAGAATGGAGAGAAGATGTAGCAATACGTGGAAAATTGCCACTACGAGTAATATTTAGAGTTCCTGTAGTTCTTGAAGAATTAGCAGCAGTAATGGGCCTAGTCTAAAAATATAAAATGTAACTAATATTTAGCCCAAAAATAAATAGACAAAAAGCAAAATGTACAAGTAAATGAAATAGAAAAACAAAGTAAGTTGTAAAAGTTAATAAGTTATTAATTATACAAATACAGAATAAGATGTCTGCTGATTCACAGAAATTCAAAACCTGCTAAAAAGATATTGCAATGAATAAAAAACTAGTTTAGATAGCTTTTTATCATAACAGGTTTTTAATTGCATCATTTTTGCCGGGACCATAATTTTTTTTTTTTTTTTTTTTTTTTTATTATTATTGTAAGATTCTGTTATGTACAAGTTCTGATCTATCTACCTAATTTGCAGCCCTGAAACAGTTCTGATAACTTTCATATGCACACATAAAATTGAACCTGGACAAGGCAAAATTACAACACATAGAGAAATTATACACGAACGAAAAATCGCACAAAAAACATAGATTTTGAAAAACTTTCCGAACATTGCAAGAATATTTTAGCAATACTTCACTATTTAATAAGATACCTATGTAATTAAAGTATTTCAACTCTTTTGTGCAAACCAGTATTTGACCTATAAATTTATATATTCTAAATCATAATATTGTTATAGTATGTTTATACTGGTTTTTAGGAACAGAATAATATTAAAAATATTAGGTTAAAACTCAAGGCTCAGTGTTTTTAGAAAGATAGGGACAGCTGGGAGTTTTCTCTTTTTTAGGTGCGTTCGTAATTATGTAGATACGTAGCACCTATTGTTGTCGCTCAGTCCGTCCGTCTGTCTGTCCGTCTGTCTGTCCGCATATAACAACGCAAAAACTACCCAACCGAATCGTTTGAAATTTAAAATACATAATTATTACATAAATTTGTCGAGTCATTTCAAATTTTATGAAAATTGGATGCATAGATCAATTACAGGGACAATCAAAAGTATTCCGTTACATTACGGTCAATGGGGAAAAAAGTTTCAAATGCATTTTAATCGTTTGAAATTTAAAATACATAGTTATTACATAATTTTGTCGAGTTATTTCAAATTTTTTGATAATCGGGTGCATAGATCAATTACAGAGACAATCAAAAGTATTCAATTACATTATAGTCAATGGGGAAAAAGTTTCAAATGTATTTTATACGTTTGAAATTTAAAATACATAGTTATTACATAATTTTGTCGAGTTATTTCAAATTTTATGAAAGTCGGATGCATAGATCAATTACAGGGGCAATCAAAAGTATTCCGTTACATTACGGTCAATGGGGAAAAAAGTTTCAAATTCATTTTAATCGTTTGAAATTTAAAATACATAGTTATTACATAATTTTGTCAAGTTATTTCAAATTTTATGAAAATCGTATGCATAGATCACTTACAGGGACAATCAAAAGTTTCCGTTACATTACGGTCAATGGGGAAAATGTTTCAAATGCATTTTAATGGTGTTGCACTCATTCGAACTTAATAAAATTTATATACAATATAAAGTACATATTATAATATGCATCTTACATAATTTGTGATGCAAAGAACATTTGTTATTGATTTACAAGGCCACACAAAAGTATTCCATTACATAATGGTATAGGGAGAACATTGTTTGATGAACGTTTTAATTGCAATTCACTATTTGCAATTTTATGAGATTGATATATGAGAGTAATATTTTTAAAACTTCATTATCGTACGAACGCACCTCGTTTGCTACGCTTCACGTGCAATTTCCAACTTGTTTAATCATTAAAGGGGATAGTTAAGATAACGCTTGTTATTTGTCTCGGGGAGGATGAGAGTTTAGCGGCTTTGAAATAAGGTTGGCGCAGGATGGAGTATACGGTTACAAAGGTTTTCCGAGTCGACTTTTGACTTGTGAATCTATAAAATTGAGGACGGGATGGGGTTTTGACGTAGAGTATCCCGCGCAGGTAGACTGAGGGGGCAATTATTTTCCATCGAATGCCGACTTTGACACTCCCGGATTTTGGAGGTCAGAATGGTCAATGTCACTTAAAAATTCACTGCATCAAGAAAGGCATTGATCATTTTGGCTAATGAAAGTTGGGGGGTGGTTTAAGGGAACCTCCCGTCGGTCAATTATTAAAAAAAAAGTAGACAGAGTGGATTTGAATTTTTAAGAAAAGTCTTTCTCTCTCTTGCAAGCTCTCGGCTACATCTCTTGCCTTTTTATCTCGCTCCTCCATGCGAATAAGACTCTCATGTTTGATAAAGTATGATATTCGTCTTCTGAGGTCTTGACGGGAGTTATGATTTTACTGGAAGCCTATATTCCTGTAATTTTGCCTTGTTTGCGCTAGAGATGAGACCGCATTGTGTTTGAAAGCTGACTGGTGCATCTGATAGTAGCTATGTTCGAGATACAGATGGTCAGCCTGTGAGCGGTCCTGGGTGTTTTTCGGCAGCAAAGGAGGTTCCCGCTCTTTGCTTCTTCTACAGGATGACAGGGCCAGTTCGTTTGGGAGAACTTCATCGGATCCAATGTTCTAGCCGCGGTGTTTGGACTCGGCAATGAAGGATTCATATGGAGGATTTGATCAGATCTGAGGTGCCCGACGATGATTATGCTGAAGTTGATATAGGGAGAAAAGGGATTTGGGTATTAGAAATAGGGGTAAGTGTGGTTTATTATGTTTGGGGAATTTACTATAATTTCTACCCTTATGGAATTCATTTAATCTACACGAGTTTCATTATATTTAATTGTAATTTTAAGTTGTTATAAGAATATCCTGTTGTAATATGATTAAGTTGGTTAATATATCTAAATCAATAAATTCTAATTGTTAAATTTTGTAAATAAATATATTAACTTAGTAATCTAATTATTAGTTTCTTTAATTCTGGAATTCTTGCTTACTATCCTCATTCATTGATATCTAACTTATAATAATTGAAACTACTTTGGAGAATCATTTATACACAACGCAATCATAGAAATTAAACTTGTTTACAAGAAGGAGAATTCCTCTTAAGATTATTATTAATTCTACAAATTCTTGATTCTGTTAACTAAACATCATTTTTAGTATATTGAAAGTTCCCAATAATCAGATCATAGTAATATCTAATAATATATATATATTGTCATCGAGTAAATAAAGTAAAATTAAATGATTCTAAAATAAGGAAGCATAACAATATTAAAGTTCAGTTCAGTAATAAAACTTATAATAGTGTGAAATTTTATCACCAGCAATTTTTATCAATGGATGGAAAAATACTTAAATTTTTTTATACAACTCTGTACATTACCTATGGCTTTTTATACATGCCATGCATTTAACTAAAATTTAATTCATGCTTAAAATTAAATTTTTAAAAATTGTCATCAATAAGCAGTTATTTATTGAGCTCTTTGTGTGGCCCTGAATATGATTTTATTTATATTCACAAGCAAAATGTCTTAGTATATTAATTATACTTCAGCTTGAAAATGTATCTTGCATTTAATAATCACCATTAACATGTTGAGTGCCATGCCAGTCACCAGTGACAGACATTGAATTTTCTCTTTAGACCACATCAATTACCAATGAAAAATATGAAATACAACTAATATTGATTTAAGTAATTACTGAAAAATTATTTCAGTAACTCATTTACTTAATTTTTACTCAAAGGAATATAAAGGAATATTATTATTCAAAAGAATATAAATTTTTCTAGTTTTATTACCATACTAGCTAACCTGCCCAGCGTTACCCGGGCCCGTGAAGTTCAATGTGCCCGTGATTCACTTTTCAAATGTTATCTGTTTTCCAAATGACCCTTAAATGAAACTATGATTTTATATCTTTGAGACCATTTTGCCAGAATTTTTTTTGTCAGAAAAATCGTGAAAAGATAATTTGAAAGCATATGCTATTTGGTATTTTATTTCCTGCCTAATTTGATTTTTGGGTTCTGTATGTACTGAAAGCGAAAATCACGGCGACTGAACACTCAGTTTTTTTACTGAATTCATTAAAATGTTTACCCATTTTATTTTGTAAAAAATAATGGTTTTTTGTAATGTTTTAAAAAGACTTAAAATATAGACACTAAGTTAGTTTTAGCATAGAAAAAATATAGTCTCCATGAGTCCGCAATATGATTTGTGCTTGCTAGAGTTATGGATTAAATTTCATATTCTATAAAACCGATCTCACCATAGATTATAAGAATGTTCTTTAAGAATATTTTTTGGTTTGTCGGTACCTATAGTAGAATTGCGCCCTGCAGAGGCAAAATCGCAATGGAACGATCTGGTTTTTATTAATTTCATCAAATTTTTCAAACATTTTATTGTTTAAAAAATATTTGTACCTGCCCGAACGTTTCAATAGTTTTTGTAGGGGGTGTAAATCTGGTTTATTGAGATGCTTTTAAAAGATTATGCTGAACTATGTACATTTAGATACTTTTAGCGTAGAAATTGTATTCCATACATGAATCGCAAAATGACCTCCTTTTGCTGGTGTATTTCAAAGGGTTAAAGTTCATTTCTTTTCAATCAATTGCACCAGAAATTATAAGAATGTTTAAACTTTAAGAACATATTTTTGGTTTGTCTATACCTATAGGACTGCGCCCTGTAGAGACAAAACAACAATGAAACGATCTGGTTTTTAATGATTTTATCAAATTTTCCATGCATTTTATTTTGTAAAAAATATTTCTACCGATCAAATGTTTTGAAATTTTTATAGGGGGTGTAAATCTGGTCTATTGAGATGATTTTAAAAGATTGAGCTGAAATATGTATGATTAGATATTTTTAGCATAGAAAAAATATCCTCTCTGTGAGTCGCAAAGTGATCCTTATTTGTGAGTGTATTTAAAAGAGTTAAAATCTGTATTTTTGGAACCCGATTTCATCATCGATTAGAAGAAAATTTAAGGTTTAAGATCATGTTAAAAATCCCCGTCGGTTTGGCCTATAGGCAGAGGTAGATTTCAAAGAGTTTTCATTTCATCAACAAAAAATAAAATATTAACGATAAACACAGTTTAACTACTTTATTTGGCCACTTTTGAAAATTTTTTAATTTCATTTTTCTGTAAGAATTGATTTTATCAAAATCCTCTTAAACAAAATTCGGCTCAAATGCCCATTTTGAAAACATATTTTGAATATATATTTAGCCTTTATCAAAAAACTAACCATTACGGCCCATTACACAGTTCCTAAACAACAAATAACTGTCAATTGAATGTGTTTGAGAACAAAATTGAATTTAAAAATGAGTCATAAAATAACCAATTTGTTATTTGAATACATCCTCAATTCTTTAATCATGATCGCTTTGGGAAGTATTTTTTGCGAAGTGTCCATTTTGGCAGCCTTTTTTAAAATATATTCTGCCTTTATCAAAAAACTGGCCAATCCGTCTCACTATATAGCTCCTAAATAAGAGGACCTGTAAATTGGATGCGTTTAAGAGCAAAAGTAGATTTAAAAATGATTCAGAAAAAATGCAATTTGTTATATTTCCTCAATTTTTCAATCACTATTACTTCAGGAAATTCTGTTCAAAATACCCTTTTTGGCAGCCTTTTTAAAAATATATTCTGCCTTTATCAAAACACTGGCCAATACGTCAGATTATATAGCTCCTAAATAAGAGGTTCTGCCATTTGGATGAGTTTAAAATCAAAAATGAATTTAAAAACGAGACAGAATATAAGCAGTTTGGATTTGAGGATTTTTCTAAAACTCCTATTTTTAATTTATTTTTGATATAAGAATTGGTTCTATGAAAAACTTGTTAATATAAAAGTTGTAGATATTATTGAGAAGATGTAAAATAAATTTAATTAGGTTTGATTGCTTAAGAATTGAGTAAGTTATGGATTTTTTTCTTTTTCCTCCCCCCCCCCTTTTCATTTTTAATATTTTTCATCGGTAAAAGTTGGTCCTATCAAAAACTTGTCAATACAAAAGTTTTAGATAATGCTGAGTACATTTAAAAAAAATTTAGTTGGATTTGATATCTTGAGAATTGATGAAGTTATGAATTTTTTTCTCCCCAAAACCCTGTTTTTTTCGCCCCTTGAGCCTATTTTTAACTTAATCAAAATTCTGTCATGCATAAACTTTTAGCCCATTTTTTATAAGTAAAATAAACTTTAAACTGATTCGATATCTATTTTAATTAAGAAGTTATCGCGTTTTTTTGGGTTTTCACAAAAATCCTCTCTATTTCCACCCCCTTTGTCCGATTTTGCCCAATAACTAACTCGACCGAGATCTTATGCCCCTTGATTTTATGTAAAAGTTTGAAGAAGATCTGTGCATAATTATGGAAGTTATCGTGTCTAGAAGAAAGTGAAATATATATATTTAAATAGATAGATAGAGAGAGATAGAGAGAGCTAGGAGTCATGATCAGTGTAGATCTGCAAAAATTTTTCAGAAATTTCAACATCGGAGAGAATGCAATAGGTAATATTTCAAACGAAATCTACTTAAAAAAACAGGGATGAGTTTCTTCCGAAAGAAACCTATTTCTTCCTGGACAGTGGAAGAAACTGTAAAAAACTGGAAGAAACTGGAAAAAACTGGAAGAAACCACAGAAACCAAAACAAATGCTCAAAGTTAAAGCAAATGAACTATGTAAAAGAATTTAAGTATAATTACATGAAATCTAAATTGGAAAATTTAATTATTATTAAAAATATTATTTTTACAAATAAGTTATTTTTTTAATAAACTTTATGTTCTGCAGACATTTTGAGTTGATGATTTTTACTACTGTAGTGGGCTGGATTTTTTATTATGGAATGGTTTTTTTTTATTAATTACTCCATTTATTAAAAAAAAAAAAAAAAAAAAAGAAAAGAAAAAGAAACTACCTACAAATTGTTTATTTTTCATATAAATGTGCATTATTTTAAATTGTGCAACACAGTAAATAAATAAATTTGTAATTTTTTATATAGCATGAATATTTCAATGCTGATTTTAAAAGATAAGTGTTCTAAAAACGTCTATGGGTATGTCAAAATGCTTTTAAACTATCCTGAAGTGTAGGACTTGAAAAAGAATTTTCATTTTTTGCTTTCATCCAATTTAAGTTGAGAAATTGATTGCAATATCCTACTGCTAAAAAACTTTTTTGCTATACTATGTTGCATTATACTAAGAAAAATAAAGATTTTAATGACTTTTTTTAATACTGAGGATAGATCAAAACAGGTTTTTAAAGCTGTAACCGAATTTAGGTCACCTTTCAACTTTTTGGCCGAAAATGATAACATCCAAAAAAATTTTAAGTAATTAAATTGTATGCTTTAAAGTAATTAATACATACAAAAATATATATAATTGAAATTAATTATGTGTATAGTATTTTATTAATTATGTAAAACTGTTAATAATCTAAAAACTTTATTTTCATATACAATAATATGCAATTAATTCACCCATGAAACAAAGATTTTCTAATTATACGAATTTCATTTAATTTAAAAAAATTAATTTTAGGTATATAATCTTGATTTTTCTTCTATAATGATTTTTGTAAATGATCATTTGTTATTCTAGAACTTTCTCAAAGAATATTTGAAATCTAATGCAGTTTAAACCAAAAATTTTCTATGAGATGATTGATAAATCATGACTGATAATTATAAATAATGAAATTCATTGCAATACATTAGTTTGAGCCAATACAGTTCAAATCAATAACTAAATTTGAAAATTTCTGAAGGAAGAAGCAAGATTTTTTATATATTAAGTGTTTCGATCTGGCTGATTTTTCGCCCTTGTTTTTGACAAAACTCAGATTTTGGGGCAAAAACAAAACCATACTTTTGATTAATTTCTATTTAATATAGTAATTATTATACATTATTTACATTAATAAAATTGATGTAAATTAAGGTTTTGTTTAAATGGGTTTCATTCTACCATTAGTAAAGAATCTCTACAATTTACTACTAGTTTCAGAAATTTAAATAATAAAAAAATATGTTGGTTAAATTGAAATGGATAACATTTAACTGATTTTGTGTATTTTGGATAAAATTTCTTTTCATTCAGCTAATAATTGAAGATCTCTAGAAAATCGTTGTGTGTGATCTTGGCTCAAAAACTGGTGCAATTATTAATTTAGCATATATACTTGATTAAATTTGTTTTGGTCCAGTGAAATGAATTTATATTAGATTATAAGAAGAAGATATTTATTACATCTTACAAAATTGAAAATATATGGTAAATTCTAAAAGAAAAACAGTTTCTTCCATTTCTTCCACTTGGAAGAAATCTATTTCTTCTGGCCGGTTTTTTCTGTGTTTTTTTCCACTGCGGAAGAAACTTGCCAACCCTGTTAAAAAATGACCGTTTTCAAATTTTTTTTATCAAAGGTTTAACTGCAACATTTATTGGAATTGGTAGTAGCATTTGAGACCTAAAAGTATGATCTTTCGAAATATGTCTTTCAAGTTTAAATGCATCGAGCAGTTTGGTTGATATGGATTTAAACAAAATGATTCAGAAACAGGAATAAACTTCGAAAAATGGTTCGTCTTCCGATTCGGTGCATAATTGTGTTTGTGCACATGTGCAAGTGTTTTTGTTCTGCAAGCATTAAAAAAAATGACTTTCTAATGAGAGTGAGTTGAACTTCGTAATTAATATCTATGAAACTAATCAAAAACTTAAAATTCTGAACTTCAGGAGAGACCTTGGACCAAGGTCAGGAAAAAAATCATGATTTTTTTAAAAAAATCAAAAAAATCTGATTTATTTGATTTAAATCAGATTTTTTTTATTCAAATCGGATTTATTTGATTTTTTTAGAATTGAACATGAACGAATTTGAACATGAATGAATTTGTTTAATTATTAACTTGTGAAACAAAAAAAGATTCAAATAATTTAGTTGCCAAGATTGGAAAACAAAAAATGATTTATAAAGTGTTTCTGTGTTTCGCCTCATCGTCTAAAGTTTATTACAAAAAGAACAATTAAAGGATTAGGAGGGGGACACCTGGATTTAAGGCTCCTGTCCTCGCTCGAGGAAACGTTCGCAAGATAATGCTATTCCTATGGGGAAGCATTTTTCTAATAACTCTTTTGCATTTTGACATTTTTGAATAATTTTTTTTAAATGGATAGCTGAGGTACATGCTGACAGCGCACCTTTTTTACTTTTTTTATTTTGGTTGCAGATATTTTTTACAAAATTAGTTTCACTTTCAAAACTGGTTTCGAAACTAAAAGTGCTTTTTAAAAAATATATCTGCAACAAAAATTGAAAAAGTAAAAAAGGTGCGCTGTCGGCATGCACCTCAGCTATCCAATGCAAAAAAAAATATTCAAAAATGTCAAAATGCGAAAGAGTTATTAGAAAAATGCTTCCCCATAGGAATAGCATTAGCTCGCGAGTGTTTCCTCGAGCGAGGACGGGGGCCTTAACCTGTACCTGCCACATTCTTTCTGATAGCAACCCTGAAAATACCAGAAAAACACCTGTTACTTATTTACACCTATTTCTTACTTCTCTGCTGACTAATTTCAAATATGAAAAAAAAAAATTGATTTAAAATCAAATGATTTTTTAAAAAAATCAGTTGATTTAAATCTAGAATGTGTTAAGGAGTTTCTGCAGATATTCAGCAATGCTAATAAATTATTCTGTGTAGTCCTGTATAGGATCTGCATTATTTATACACTTTCTGTAGCATGCAAAATTTAGTTAAACTTAAAAATAATGTCATAACAAAAAAATACTTTTAGCAACTATTGCTAATAAATAATGCCAAAACTGAATGGCTCATTTCTGTACTATGTCGATATCTGTCGTCCTCTGAGAATCTAACAAAAAGCAGATGCAGTGACTTCGGAGCTTAGATTTCTGTCTTGTTTCAAGTGTTTCAACATACATTAACGCCTGTCTACGACACTTGTAGTTCTCTAAATTTTCTTTTTAAAATCATATAGATTATATAGATAGAATGACAGAGATTTAGACTCATTTTAATTTTTCATGTTTGATGAATAAATAACTTAGAACAACAAACTGGGTACATTTCTGGTGGAGAAATCACCGGTTTATAGAATCCATTACCTTGCTACACTTACGCTCTGACCATATAGATTAGTAGTATGACTGCAAAACAATCACTTTGTATTCTCAATTTAAATTCTCTCATATCAGCTATTATCAAGAATTTTGCACAAGTTGACTAGATTTGTCGACTGCAGAATAACACAACCTTTCATAAGCCGTCAGGATTCCATGAAATTAATGCATGACATTTTATATATATGTATGTACATACACATACATATATATAAAATGTCATGATATATATTACTTACATATATATATATGTATGTATATAATAGTCTATTTTATTTTTCATTGTACTTGGAAATTTTCCTTCTTGGAGTCTGAAATTTATGAATCTACACCCCCCTACACAACAAGGGTGGTTTACGCCCCTGGCTCTGCAAGCAGATATAAAATGCTTTGTACCTTCATGTTCCAGAGAATGCATGTTTTAGTGCATTTCATAAATGCATATTAATTTTATTATATTTGAAATGGTGCAATATCATCAGAATGCATTTAAAGCTAGTTCCCCCCCTCCCTCCCCATTGACTGTAAAGCAATACTTTTAGCTGATCTAGTAAATAAGCTATTAATGCTTATTTTCAATAGGAACCATGCTATAAAAAAATGTCAATGAAATATTACAATTACAGAACACTCAGTGTATATTTATGGTTAAAACATGGAAGGATGGACAGTCTGGAGTTTAATACTTTTCAACTATGTTAGAAAGGATTAAATAGCATGCAATATTACTGAGCTTTTAGTAAATAAATTGCTGCTATTATATATACAATAATGATATCTGCAACATTTTGAAATTGAAACCCTAGCAATCTGTACTAGGGATGCAACGGATATCCGGCCAATATCCGATATCCGGCCAATATCCGATATCCGGCTGATTTTTCAATATCCAAAATATCATCGGATATCCGAATCACAACCACCGGATATCCGGCAGAATGCAACAAACCAAATATATATTAATAACAGTAATCGTTTGGTCCCAAACAATGCGAAAAACTTTTGTTTATAATGCAAAAGATGAAATATTATTATAAATTCCCTATCGATGAATAAAAGGTAATTCTCAAAAGTTTAAAGAATAGCCAGCTTTCCAATTATTTATATTTAAACTCTGTAACAAATTTAAAAGTTTACGTTTACATCTTTTAGAAAATTGTATCTACTTTCAGATTGTAAAACAAAATTTGAAGTCAAAATAGCAAATGAAGCTTTTGTGCAAAAATGTATAAAGATAAAAAACAAACATTGAGAAATGCACAAATAATGCATGTAAAGAATAGAAAATAGCCGTTTCGAATCTACTATCGAGATTCTTCATCAGTATAAGACTCAGCATGCTAGAAAAAGCTAAGCTGAGCAAAGCGACAGGGAAGCACAGTCTTATATGCCTATTACGGGAGCGAATGGTAATAGATTCGAAACAGCTGTTTGCTACCTTACATGCATTTCTAAATGTTGGTTTTCTATCTTCATAAAATTTGAAGTTGTTTATTAAACTGTGATTTTACTAATTTTCTTTCTTTCTTTTAATTTAAACAATGGGTTAATTGGTTTTTAAGTTACACAACTAAACAAACCTATTTTTAATTTCTTCTATCTTTCAAAGAAGAAATTATTGTAATATATTTTTTTTTGACAAATTTGCGTGTTTTAGGGATCAAATATCCCCAAAAACATGTTTATTCAAAACATCTGTCTGTCCCAGTGTCGCCATCATACTATCAAAAAGTGTATGAAGTTATGCATAGAATGATCCAAATATTTTGTGCATATTTTTGACTGTAGCCAGCAGGGTCTTCTTTAATATGGAAACATTTCGCTGTAAGGCGGTGCTGTAATTGCAATTTTTGTGCCATTTTCATTTTTTTGCCATCAAATACTGTATCAAGTTATGACCAAAGTTATAACCAAATTTCTTTGGATACATTTCTGGGAATGACTGTCTGGTCTTTCTTCAATTTGAAAATAGTTTGCCCAAAGATGGTACTGTAATGATTTTTGTAAAATAATTTTGATTTTTCATAATCCTTACAGAGAATTGGCGGTTCGTGCAGCGATGCGAACTTCGTATCTTTCTAAAATTGGTTATTCGCAAACAACTGATGTATAGCAGAACAGAAAAGAATATTGATTTTAATAAATATCATGATCGAGATTAACTCATTCTTGATCTAATTAACTGACTGCAGCAAAAATTCTAGATGAAAATAAAAGTTGGTATAGTACTGAACTAACAATATTGAAGTAGTATTAATACAGTTGACTCTCTCTACAACGAAACTGTATCCAGCGAATTTCTCTATTTAACGAATTTTTTGTAGGAACGGTCAATTTTTTTCATGATTACATTAAAAATAATCTGCATATAGCGAAATATATATCTCCATTTAAAGAATTTTTTCAAAAATGTTCTTTTATATGTTCTGAAAGCGCTTCAAATTATTTGTAGAGTAAATTTTTTTCATTGATTTCTCGTTTATAAGTCATAGCTACATAGCATCCTCTACCTTATTCCTTATGTCTAAAAAAAGGCATCCCCCCCCCCCCCCCCCAAAAAAAAAAACATCATTTTTGCATGGTTATACTTGACTTTTTTTTAGCCAAGGTGAGCTTGCGTTCTTGGAAAAGAATGAAACATTTGCTTGCTATTAGAACCATTTGTAATAATCACAAAGCATCCTAAAAGATAAAACTATTCCATTATCATCTTGAAAATGGTGTTTATTTCTTGGTTTGGATAGTAAGTCAGCAATAAGGAAGGGGTGAGGGGGCAATTGCAGAAAAGGTTGTTTTTTTTCAGCAGGTTTTCATCTATCTAAACTAACTCTCATTACTTTTAGAGTTTATGTTTGTTGCTTGTGGCGACTTGGAATATTTTTTGTTGTGAGAGATCATTTGAATGAAGAATTGTTACTAAACGTCATCTATGCTGGTGTTATCTTCTACTGCATCTGCATAAAAACTCCTTTGGGATAAGCATAATGCTTTCTTATAAAGTACAAAATTTTTTGCCGTTTTCTATTCAACAAATTTTTTGACTGAACGATGGATTTCGTCATATAGAGACTCGACAGTATTTGTAAATATTTTTTGAAACATTCAGATATATGGAATAGAAGAGAGTTTTGGGATTGGTGCATACAACTAGTTATTTTCATGATTTCATTATAAATATTTAAAATTAAAAGTGTTTTTTTTTTTTTTTTTTTTTTTTTTTTTTGCTTATAAATTTGAAAGTGATTAAACTTAAAGTAAAATTAAATGTAGCTTAAGGTAAAACAGTATTAAATAATTAAAACATGAAAAAATCATTAAGTAAACTCATGTTTGGAAATAACTCTTCAACCATTGGTATATTCGTAAGCCTTTTTGTTTACATTATAACTGGAAGCTATGTATTTCTTTGTGAAATTACTTTACAGTTATAAAATAAACATATTGATAAATGTGTAAAATTTGTTCTATAAATTATCTGCATTTCATTGTACAAATTATTAGCAATTATCAGCATTTCATTGTAATTATTAGCCATTATCAGCATTTCATTGTAATTATTAGCCATTATCAGCGTTTCATTGACAAATAAGCAGAATATTTAAATGTTTGAAGTAAATTTTTTATTCAATATTATTAATATACACATACATGGCTTGAACTTTGGCATGGGATGGCTGGATTCATGCCTTAAAAAATCTTATGGCCAAGACATTCCTGTTACCCCCCCCAAAAAAAAAAAAAAAAAAAAAAAAAAAAAAATCCCTTTTTGATTTTTTTTTTTTCTTTTGTTAAATGGCGATCAAATCTCTATTTTTGTGATATTTTCTGCTATCAATTGGCAAATCTCACAGTTTTCTCTTACGGCAATTATACAAAATTCATGATTGGTTTTTTGCATTTGATTGAAAAACTTTGCAATTTTTCTCACAATTTTCTCATGTGCTCGCCTCGCAAACGTTTGCAACTTTTTTCTCGAGACCGATTGCCAAATTTCACAATTTTTTTCTCTCAACAAAATTTGAATGACAAATTTGGGTATTTTATTCTGTGACTGATTGGAAAATTTCCCTTTTTGTTTTAGTGACATTCTGCTGAAATTAATAATTATTTTCCTGTGTCCAGCTGAAAAATTTGTGTTTTTTCTCTGTTACCTGCTGATTATTTTCATGATATTTGCTTGTGACAGGCTAACAAATTTCACAATATTTTACTGTAAATGACTGATGAATTTCACTATATTTTCCCACTGCCCAAGTTATCTCAAACTTAAAATTTTTTCAGACCGATTGACTATTTTTAAAAATTTATTTTTGCCATGGTGGACAAAATCAGCGAAATTTTTTCTATGGCCGATTTCCGTATTTTGGGATTTTTTTTTCTAATTTATTTTGTCTCTTTTGCTGAAACAAGAAATTTCTAAAAGGGCAGTAATGTTCACTAGAGTCTGAGCTCTATCTAATTAGCCTGGAATGAGCATTAAACAAAGTGAAATTAGATCTTGTGTTGCACATTGGAAATAAATTTAAAAAAAAAAAAAAAAATGTTTTTTTTTTTTTTTTTTACAATCAATGGTTTAGCATTAGATTTTTTTTTTTTATTTTTCGAAATCATCGCACATTTTGTAATCAATGGGCTTGATAATCATACTTCTTTTTTCATTTAAAAGATAATCTTTCGTACGATGTTTCTGTTTGGATTCGTTTTTTTTTCCATGTCTGATAATTTG
This sequence comes from Maratus speculifer, assembly GCA_964019185.1. Lineage (NCBI taxonomy): Eukaryota > Metazoa > Arthropoda > Arachnida > Araneae > Salticidae > Maratus > Maratus speculifer. Next base: position 668,700 of record CAXHSM010001615.1, read on the forward strand.
CATCTGCCCATTTTGTAACTTTTTATTTTCTTCTTTATTAAAAATGACATTTATTTCCTATTCAAATAAAAATTCTTTTAAATTTAAAGAATTTTGTAAAAAAAAAAAAAAAAAAAAAAAAAAATTATAAATAAATAAATAAAATGAGGACATTCATTGTCCAAAGCAAGATGTTTAAATGTTTCCCATTCAGTTAATGAAAATCAGTAAAAACATTATTTTTATGATGATCAAAACATGACTCATGTAATAAGAGTCGCATACTACATAAGTCATGGATTTCCTGGACCAATAAAAAACAAAATAAAATGCAGACACCACAAGGTCCATTCTCAACCGATAACAGCAACCGCTTTCCAAATAATTGAAAAAAAGGCAAACTTTAAGGAAACACATTTAGAAACAAATAGTTTATGTGCGTAGTTCACAGAAATTTGGATACTGACAATACAACCATCTAAATGTATTATTCTTGCAAGTAAATTAAAAATGAATGCCTATCAGATTTTATAAGAAAAAAAAATAAATAAAATAAAAATAAAAAAGTGTAACTTACAAAAGATTCCAAACCAATTGCTTAATTGTTCATAACACTGAATGACAATTGTAAAATAGATATGATATATATAAGGCTTGATTCTTTTCGTTTGTTTTAATTAAAAGAGACATTTTGGATAATTATCTTGAGTTGTTGATTTAAATTATTTTAGTGGAATTTTGTCATGCTGGTATAAATTAAATATTTAAATGGCATGTAAAAAATAATATTTTTTTTTTTTTTTTTTAATTTCTTCCTTCTCATATAGTTTAACACCCCTGCATTTACAAATGTTATGAGGAAAACTCTCTCTGCCTAGGAAAACCTGAATTTCAAGCCCTGATAGTCAAAGATATATAGTTTCAGTAAATTATATTCCAATACATTTAAAAATTGCAATGGTGTGTGAAACATGTTTGCAATGGAATAATAAAGAAAAAAACAAAGAAAGAAATAAACAAACATTCACTATTAACTAAAAACATATTCAGTACCGGATATCCGAATCCGGCAGGCAAATCGGATACCGGATATCCGGTATCCGATATCCAAAATCAGTATTCGTTGCATCCCTAATCTGTACTAACAAAAGAATAAATCGCTCTGGCTGTGTGTGTGTGATGGCTAGCAAAATCTACAGCACATATGAGGCTCAAATTTTTTGTGAAGTTAGTTCAGTCTCTCCTAATGTACCTGAAGTTCAGAAATATTTTTTTTATTAGTTTCCAAGATATTAATTATGAAGAACAACTCACTCTCATCAAAAAGTACTTTGATGCTCAGGAAACAAAAAAACTTGCACATGTACACAAACACATTTATGCACTGAAATGAATAAAAAACATTTGCGACTAACTTTTTTTTTTTTTTTTTTTAATTCATTTGTTTTAATCTAAATTGACCAAACTGTTCAGTACAGTTATAATTGAAAGACATGCTACAAAAGATAAGATTTTCACATTTCAATAGTGCAATAATTTTTAGATAGATTTAATATGAAATACTTCCTACTGCAGTCACCCCAATGTTGGTCTTTCTGAAGAATTTTTGCAGATCTACATTGATCATATTCTTGGACTCCAAAACTACCATCAGTAAAAAACTTTACATATCTATCTATCTATATATATGTCATTTTTTATGGACATAACTTCTCAGGGTTCATACTCCATTTAAATAACAAAATTACCTGACTTTTCCAGATTTTTCCATGCCATATTTCCAACAATTCCCTGCTAACAAGTCACAACATTTTTAGAAATTTGAATTCCAATTCTATATTTACCTGTGAAAATAACTTATATATTTGAAAGTAAAAATCTATATAATTTGATGTTTAAAATATAACATATATGATAATAAATTAAAAACAAATGCCCCCCCCCCCCACATACACACATTAAACCTTCAATTTTTTTTTCTTTGACAGTTCTGCTTATCATATCATTTAATTTGTGTTATTTCAGAAGCAGTTAATTGTATAAGTTTAAATTTTGTGTCTTAACATTTTAAATTCAGCTACAACTTCCAGATTTTAGAAAAAATTGTCATTTTTCCTGACATTTTCTGTTTTTCACATAAATGCAGGATTTTTGCAGCAGCATAGGAACCCTGCTTCTATAATTCTGCTCAAATCTCTTCCAAACTGAAACATAAAATCAAGGGGCATAAAATCTTGGTCAAGTTCGTTAATTGGCAAAATCAGACCAAGGGGGAGGAAATAGGGAGGGTTTTTGTGAAAACAGAAAAAGCCTGCAACTTATTAATTAAAATAGCTATCAAATCATTTCAAAGTTTATATTATTAAATGGGCTAAAAGTTTATGTATGACAGATTTCTGATCAAGTTTAAAATGGGATTAAGGTGCAGAAAAATAGGATTTTTGGGAGGAGAAACTGCGACAACACTAAACAACATTAATTGCAGTGCCACTCCAAACCATGTGGCATATTTAAAAAGGAAAGTATTTGATAAAATTTGAAAGGTATAATTTATATTAAAAATTATTTCAATAATTTCATATTTCAATCTATTTATAATTGAAAGAAAAGAATGTGAATTAACATTGTAAAAATAAAACTTACTTCTTGTGCAGTAACTGGTGTACTATTAGCAGCAGTAGTAGTAATAGTAGATGATGATGTAGCATTGCTATTAGAAGAGGTAGTTGAATTTCCACTAGAACTTGATGGAACAACACTGCTGCTTATATTAATCTGAGCCTAGAATCACAAAACAAAAAGTACAAATATAAGGTAAAGCAGGGCTCGAAAAATAGCGTTCCCGGGATCCCGGGGAACCCAGAAATCTTTTCCGGGAACGCATATTTTTTCATTCAGGTTCCTGGCCGCGAACCTAACCTTTCACCAGGTCCACTAGCAATGCCGCGGACGCATTATAACGCTTAAATAAAGCAAAAAATCGGAGACGGTATGCAAAAAACCTTCTTAAGCGGCCCGGGGGATGCGTAATATTGTCGAAATATTACGGGAAAAGTCTGAATTTCAACAAAGGAATCTCAAAATAAACGCAAATTTTATTAAAAGATAGCAAAAAATGGCACATTTCGTCAAAAAATCGCGGAAAAACGGCAAATTCTGTCATGAAATCTCAAAAAAAGCGGCCTTTTTCGTTTAAAAAAAATCATAGAAAACAACAAATTTTGTCAAAATATCGCGAAAAAACCCCGGCAAATTTCATCTAAAAATACCTAAAATACAACAGATTTCGTTAAAAGATGCCGTGCAACAACGCAAATTTCATTAAAAAATCACAAAAAGCAGCAAATTTCGTAAAGATTTCTTTTTAAAGCGACACGCTTCGTTAAAACATTGCGATAAAACGGCAAATTTCATTAAGAAATCGTGAAAAACAGCAAATTTTGTTAAAAATCACAGAAGACAACAAATTTCGTAAAAAAAAAAAAATCGCGAAAAAACGGCAAATTTCGTCCAAAAATAGCGAAAAGACAACAGATTTCGTCAAAAGGTAGTGAAAATGCCCCAAAATTCGTCAAAAAATCGTGCTAAGCAACGCAAATTTTATTACAAAATCGTAAAAACGGCAAGTCTCGTAAAAAAAATTAAAAAAGGACAGATTTCGCTAAAACATTGGTATTTTTTTGTTAAACATCGCGAAAAAACAGCAGATTTCGTAAAAAAAAAATGGCAGTTTTTGTTAAACATCGCGATAAAATGGCAGATTTCCTAAAAAAAATAGGGCAGTTTTTGTTAAACATCGCGATAAAACAGCAGATTTCGTCAAAAACTCACGAAAAAATGCCAAATTTCATTAAAAATATATGGCAAATAAAAAATAATTATAATAATATTAATAAAATAATAATAATAATTTTGTTAAAATACTCATACATAAATCTTTTCAGGTACTTACACTTTTCATCTGGGAACCTATATTTTTCATGTAAGTTCCCAGCTGGGAGCCTTAAAATTTTTAGAATTTTCAAGCCCTGCGTAAAGGAATTTATACCCAAATCTAACCTTTAAGGAATTTAAAATTCTGTAATTTAATGATACAACTGACTATATTAAAAGAAATAATATGTTTAAGAGAAAAACAAATATGAAATGAGTCTAGTTTGTTTAATGTTGCAATCTTTCAATTCACATATAATCTTAAAAAGATCCTGAAAAGAAGATGCTAAAACATATGTCAGTAAATTACTTTATAGCAACTAGAATTTATTCATTAAAGCATTTATAAGTTTTAAACATTTGAATAGTAGATCATTTTAAGAATATAATTACCATGCTCAAAAAAAGTTAACACAGATTAAAAAAAATTTTAAAAATTAAAAAAAAAAAAAATAGTTTTTTTTTTTAGGGGGGGGGGGGAGGGGGGACTGTAATACTTACCCATCATGGATATGCATAATATAAAATGTGAAAATAAAATATGCATAAACTATTTAAAATGCATTGAAATTCCAAAATAGAATTAAAACATGTTTTATGTTGCACTCATCTTTAAAAGAAATAATTCTGAAAGTTTTTATATGTGGCTCATTCCAAGCCAAATCACCCAAAATAAAATATTCAATGTTCCCTTATGTCTTAGATTTTGTTCATGTTTTTTAATGGATAGATACTTAAGAGATATAAAATTGAAAAAATTACTGTGGCCATATATCTCAAAAATTGACTTCAGGAAAAATATTTAAAATTTGTGTATTTTGGGTGATTCTTCCCATCAATGTGTTGGCACCAAATCTCGGAAAATGCTGTAGCTCTGTTATTTTTTAAACAATATATATTAGTATTAAATTAAAGCTAATTTCTTATTATTTTTTAATCTGTGCTATTTACCAAAAAAATTATTATAAAAACAGTTAGGAGCCCTCAAAATATATATATATATATATATTTTGTTTTGTTTTTAAAAGGGCTGTTATAAATTTGCAATAACGGGCAAATGCAAAACACATACTTTAAAATTTAATACTAACTCTATCTCAGCATTTTGAGATTATTAAACAGGTGTTTTTTGTGGTTGTTAAATAATGCAAGTTTATTGTTCTCAGATATTTAGCTGAGATTATGACTATTCAACTGCTACTAGGTGCTTAAATAAATCTTAAATTTTAAAAACAAGGTGAAACAATTTGATATTTGGGTAATATGTGGAATAGACCAATAAATCTATATCAAATTAAGTGTTTTATCACTTTATAAAATAAACTTTTAATTCATTGCACTGTGCACTCCAAACAGATTTACTTTGAATGTGAAACATGAAGTTGAGAATAAAATATCAATTTTAACAGATGATGTCTCATTGGAACAACATACAAAAGAATATTTAAAATATTAAATAATTGCAATTTAACTGTTAATACCTGTTCAAGAGAGTATTGATTTTTACGAGTCGGAAATTGTATGTCAAACGTGTCAAATGAGGTGCATTCATATAACAATTGATTTCATAAATATCCAGATCTTGTTACCATTGCTGTTGCATTCTTATGTAAAGATGCATGAATGCAAAATTTATTATGATACTATACATTAAATTCTTTAATATGAAAATAATAGGACTCTATTTTAAATAGGAAGCAATCATAAAGACAACCTATAATCATTACTTATCATGGATATTTTAAACTAATTATGTAGAATAAGTTGAATAGAATGAAAATTTTTATTAATATCTTTTTAAGTTTTGATTTCAAGTTTATAAAATTTAACATGATTCAACAAAATTCTGCAACAATTCTGTCAAACCATTTGGCTGGGTAGTTTTGGCATTTTGGGAAAAAATCTGAGGGAAAGTATTTATAATGTAAAATACCCACTAGACTTTTCAATTAAAAATGATTTTCATCTTCTCTGTACACCAGGCAGTTTACTGGGCATCTTTAACTTAGACTGGTATAGTCCAATAATAACAATAATTCATTTTTATAGATTTAAAATTACATATAATTGGTATAGTTTCTCTTTAAACTATCAAATATTAATAAGAAAAACGCTGGAGTTGGAGCCAGATTCATTTTTGCGACTCCGACCGGGAATCTTTTGCTTAAAAATGGGCCCGACTCCACAACCCTATCTTTTTGACTTTCTGCGGTGACTATTGAAATCAAGTTTAAAAATGTGTTATGTGTTCTCTAAAATGTTTACTTGGATATCTTTTTTATCTAATAAAACAAAAAAGTTTTGTTAAAGTATTCTGGAACTGTTAGAAACTGCTTTATAATCTATGCTTGACAAATGATTATTGTTTGTATATAATTATAATTTGTATATAATTTTGTTTGTATATAATTTATTTTTCTTAGAATTCAATAAATAAAATTTCATCGTTAAATTTGGATGTCTATAATACTATTAATAACATTAAAAAAAATAACAACATAAAATAAAATGAGAAAAATTAACATTTCAAAATTTACAGTATCTATATTTTCTTCAGAGAAAAGCAATTTAAAAATCAACTTTTAAAAGCTGAATATATGATTACACAATTTGAATAATTTATAAATTCTTGAAAATAAATTTATCTTGAAAACTGAGAAAGATATTCCTTTTGGTAAAGTTTCATCATGGATACCCATAACAGATGAATACATTTTGTTTACATTGCAAATCTTTAGTTACTTGCTTTTCTGATATTTTTAATTTTATTTGTATAATTTAGAACAGTATACCAAAATATGTGAAGTTAGTGCTGTACACTACCAAATCAACCACCAAGACAGACAAAACCTGACAAGTATAAAAAGAGATTTATCAGAATAAAAGACTTATAATAAATCAAAAATTTTAAAGAATGGAAAATATACAAATATTTACCTGTAATGGTATAGCATGCTGTAGATATGTTGGTGTAGAAGAGATTATTCTAACACGAGGACTTCGAGGTGGAGGTGAAGAATAATTAATATGTAAATCACTCAAAGAGTGGAAAGCATGACTAAGAAAATGTAATAACTGAGATGTTCTACTAAATAATCGATGAGCTTCAACAACTTGCTAAAAAGTTAAAAAGAAAATAATAAAAAAAATGTAGAAATGAATACTAATAGAATAACAAAACAGATTAAATAACTACTTTTTGAATAAAAAAAAAAAAAAAAAAAAAAAAAGAGAGGGGTAGGGGCTCAGTAGTTATCAAGTTAAAAAACAACCAAAATATAATTTTCCAGATAAAACAGTCTTAGAAATACTTTTAAATAATAACTAGCAAAAGCCATGCTTTGTTTGGATTTGTGAAGCATTATTTCATATGATAAATATTTGAAAGTAATGATACTTTTTTATATTATTTTTGCATCTTTATTAACCAAAAATTTTATTTAATGTTTTGGTGTATTTTAATTTTAGAAATGTTAGTACAAAAAAATTCCATAATTTGTCTTTAAACGACACACATATTAAAAATATTACTAATAGTAATTACTTCTTAATAATAAATATTTCATTTTGTTCAATTTTAAACTTTCAAATTAGAATAATACTTTATATAACGAATTTAACAATTTTATTTCTTTACAATTCTTTTGTTGCCACTTTACCCCCCCCCCCCCAAAAAAAAAAAAATGTAACATAATTTTTTTTAAATATGTAGGTATCGTCTGCATGAATGATTTCATTTAATAAGAATAAATTGTGTATTTGAATTCTTAACAGTGAGAAATAGTTTTATAATTGAATGTAAATAACTAATTTTCACAAATTTTTAATTCATTAAAAATATGCTATAATTTTCATAAAAAAATGTAATTAAAAAAATTTATAAAAGAAACCATGAAACTATTACATGATTAAAATGAATGAATAACAAAATAAGTGCCATTTTCAATTAATCTCAATAAAGTATTCTATTAAAATGTATATTTTCCTCTCAAATAACATACATTTTTAATATAAGAAAGTTTAATGTTCTTTTATGGCTTGTAGTATAGATTCTGCGGTTATTTTCAAGTCGTCATATTCATCTGCCTTTCATTCATTGTATTTCCAATTTGACATAATATTTGCTTTTACAAAAATCCGCCAAGCTATTTATTTAATTTTTCGTTTTTACATGGAAATCTTATAAATAAAAGTTAAAACAAAGTTGAGCTAACATTCAAATTTTTAAAATTCGTCAAACTATTCTATATACATTTTTCACATGGAAATTTTTCAATTTTAGTCTCCAAAGGTTTTTGAGATATTTTGGTGGAATAATGAAAATACATTTTATTTATTTAATTAAGCATGATTCTATCTATAATTGTCAACTCCATGATTTATTTTTCTTCTGAAAATGTGTGCATTTCATTTTTTGTTTACAAAAATGAGTCTATAATGAAAAACAAGGTAAAATAAATAAATGAAATTAATGCTTTTTTTAAGATTATTTCATAAAAAATTAAGATATTTTAATTATATATTAATATTTTAAGATAATTTCATTTTTTAACTATTTAACCATAACTTAAGAAATATATATTTTCATTCCAAATGCACTGCAAAATATACTGAAGCTCATGGCAATGTAACAAACAGCAGCCAAGGGAATTTAAGAGACAAAACCTCTGTGAAATAAATGATCCACTAAAAAATAACTTTTCAAAAGTAAAAAGATTAAGTTGTGGCAAAAAAAATGGTGCAATATCAAATTTTCAAGCTTATATTATGGTTCTTATTTAGCTATTTTCCATTTAAAAAATCATCATTTGTGAGTAAAGTGCCTTTGTATATGTGGATAGAAATCCTTTTTCTCCTATACTAAATACATCATATGTTTCTAAAGATTAAAATGCTTTTTAAAATAATGCAGGATGGGCTTGACAGCCATTTTTTCATATTTTTCACAAATTTCAATCTATTCAAATCCATAGTCAAAATCTGAAATTCAAAATTATTACTTAAGTAGACTCTTATCAGATTGTTTAACTTTTTTCTTTACAGACTTTTATTTGCAGATTTTTAACTCATAAAACAATTATTTATCTAAAGAATTAACCTTATAATTCATTTCACAGAGTAATTAATTATTTAAAAGCAATGGAAATCAATTTCTTTTTCCAAACTATTAGCCTTTTTCAATTTGTCTATTCATAGTTGAAAATCAAAGTTCAACAATTTATTAAAGAAAAATTTATATGTTTTTCATTTATGGAAATGTGTGCTTAGAGATTTGTGTGTTAAGATAATGGTGACATATCTTTGCGATTCCTCTTATGATTATTTTTTTAGAGCAATCGTTTAAAAGCAGTAACAATCAACTTCTTATCTAAAAATAAAAATCTTTTTAAATTTACAGTAGATTCCCTCAAATCCGCACAGCTTGGGACCAGAGGTTGTGAGGATTTTAGAATTTTGCAGATTTCTGGTCATTGCTTTGTTTACATTTTTTAAACAGTCATGAGTGCAATTAATAGTGCGATCGGAACTATAATGAATGCTTATAATATAATAAAATATTAAAATAAGTAATAAACTAAAATAATAAAAATTTAGATAATTTTTTAAATTATTAAAGTACTAATAGCAAAGGTCAAGTTAATAATCAATAGTGTATGATTAAATATTCATTATAAAGATTAAATGTATTTTTCCAAAATTATTCAGCAAAACTTGCCTCATAAAAGTACATTACTAATTCACATCAAAATCATAAAATAAGGATTTTTTTTTCATGTTTAGCCAGGCTTAATAACCAAAAAATCTTAATGCATAAATATATTTGGTAAGAATATTGTGATTACCAGTGATATCAGCAATATCTTGATTTTTTTCCAAAAAAATTAAGCTTCCTTCATGAAAAAAAAAACAGTATTATTAAGAAAATTGCAAATTAAAAAATGTATGGAATTGATAAAAAACTAAAAAAAAAAAATCAAATTTTGTCCCAATATCTAAATTGAAAGTTTGTTTACATCTGTAAAATATGTGCGGATTTTAGAGAGTTGTGAATTTCTGGTTTGCGGATTTGAGGGAGTCTACTGTATTTGTCTGTAGTTCAAATGAGAAGTTTAAAATTGCTGTTAACGCAGATTTATTACGCTTTCCTTTATGAACCTGGGTGCGTAGACATTGATTATACTAATTTGCTATAAAATGTGACTATTTGTAGAATTTTTTCTATCATTCTTTTTTTACTTATAATTTACTGAAGACAAGGGGAGTCAGAGGGGACAAGGAAAAGTGTCACATCACACATTTTGGTTAAAATAAAAGCATTATAAGTCAGCAAATAAAATTTTGAAATTATAGTGTTTCGTGTTCATAAAGTAAAGATAAGATTTAAAGCCAGATATATTAAATTTCTTTTCAAATTCCAAAATACTACTGTTTTCAATTGCTCACTGTATTAATATCATACAGCACATGCTGTATAGTAGAGCTCAGCTGCATCTCTAATGTTAAAGTCCAAAGATTGCCTCTTAATAACTTTGGACCCAATTATCAGATCGCGACAAAATTCAAAAGGGGAAGTGTCCTACCCTAGATCTCAAAGTTTACAAAAATTCATCCAGATCCACCGATTAGTTTCAGAGATTTTGTATGATTATATACTAGCAGTTACCCGTGACTTCGTTCACATAACATTTAAAGAAGAAATAATTGATCAATCAAGCAAAAAATTTCGATGATGAAAAGCATGTGTAATTAACTTTTTATCGCGAATTTATGATAAAAAGATTCTGATAATCCCTATTTTCTAATTTGTTTGCTGATTAAAATTTTCCTTTCAGCGATTAATACTAATAGATAGAAACATTCTTGAATTCTTTTGTTCAGCCTTGTAGTTTTCCAAGTGCCTTAAATACACGAAAGTATCTTTCTAAAATTTAGTTCAAACAAAAATATTTCTTATTACTACCTAAATTACATTTTCAGAAATTATCATCTGAAGACAACCTTGTATCCAGTTCTTTGTGGGACCCTGTATATCATTTTATATATATACTACAAAGGTTTCTAAGTTTACTAAATGCAGTTCAAAATAAAAATGCATATTTTATTTAAAAATCACCTTTAAGTAAATTACGCTCATATGCAGTAACCTTTCCGAGATCTTTTGTGTAACCCTGTATATTCAAATTTAACTATTTATACTATTACCATATATACTCTCCATTTAATATGCATACATTTAGCGAAACTTAAAAGCACATATCATAATTCAAAACGCATTTCATCCATGCAACAGTCATCATCCATCATATACAGTACTTTGAATAGAATATATAATATTTGAAATCTTTTGTGTGTCCCTGTAAATGCTATGCACTTCGTATTATGCATGAAATAACTCACATTAAGCCTCAGCAACGTATATCAATTTGATTATACATGAAATCGTTTACCATAATTAAAATATGTCGGAAACTGTTCCTCCCTTTATTTTTATGCAATGGAATTCTTCTGTGTAACCCTGTAAATGTATAATAAGTGTCCTTTTCACTACATACTTTACAAAATGCATATTTTAGTGCACTTTGTAAATGCATATAGATTTGAATATGTTTCACAGGGTGTAACATTGTTAAATTTAATTAAAACGATTTTCTCCATAATGCCGTAATGCAAGGAAATTTTTTGACAATCCCTGTAAATAAACTAATCATGGTAGAAACTTTATTTTCAATAGGTATTCGTGCTGGGTAAACATTAAGAACGTCCAAAAATTTCATGGAAATCAGAGTATATTTACGAAAGTTAGAAAACGACCAGACAGACAAACTGAAAGCATAATAACTTTTCAACTTTGTTCGAAAGTGTTAAAAAATCGAGCCAAAAATATATTAATCAGTAGTTTTATTTTCCGCCTTTTCCCCACAAAAAATTTCTTCCATTGATACTTATGAGTTTTGAATAAAAATATTCATTTGTATGTAACTTATAACTTATTAATTAATATAAGTAAAAAATATTTATGATTCATTTTAACCACTTAACAGGCGAAGGGTATGGGGAAAAAGTGCTTTAACCCCCGTCTTATCTCGGGGCAGCCGGTGAAGTGGTTAAATATGACGTCATTATTTATCTCGCTCCATTAGCTACTGATATTCATACCCCTTGTATTTTTAATGACTGCGATAAAGTACCTGTTTTATTTCAACTATGACATCACATTTTCATAAGTGAACCATTTTATTAAAAATATAATTCTTTTTCATTCTTTTTACTTTTAATTTATGTCGCCATATTTTACACAAAAATTCCCATTAACTAAACAAATATCCTTGTTAAATATATTATAAAAAATACACCTTTTACTTTTATTTCAAACAAGACGTCATATTTATTCTCTTTTAAATTATTTTATTATAGTTTTTCGCGTGGAAGTTTTTTATTAAAAATTCATTGCCGCTGAAAATTATTCCAATTTTTTATTTTCTTGGCAACAGGAAAGGAAAATGGTTAAGTTTTATCTGAAAAATGCCTATTGATTTTGTATGAAAAATAATTAAATTTTGAATTATTAAGGAAAATATTTGAATAAAATAAATAAAAATTAGCCTATGTTCATTCAACTCCTATAATCTATCCATATGCAAAGATTCAAAGACAATAATCCATCCGTTTTGAAGCCAAGTTCATTCCAATTTTTCGGACACACTTTCACATTTATAATATATATATAAGGATAATTAAGTTTATTGTAGTAAACCGTAATCTTACTTGATATAAAATAAATAGAACGTAAATCATTTTTATTGTTACTATCATAAATGTCATTAAAACACAGTTAAAATTTAAAAGTAACAAGGTAGAACCCATCAATTTTTGACGAAAGAAAATGTTTAAGAAGGAATTGTTTCATTAACTTATAATAAACCTAAAAAATTAGTTATAGTAAAAAATGCCTTTTATATTAATACATCTAACTCTTAAACAATATTTGTTGTCAAATTAACAAAATACTATTTCTATTAAACGCAGTTGTAGAAATTGTTAAAATTAAACTTTAATCGTATATGTAAGCAGTAAAAAATAATAAAGATATGTTATTATGATAAAGTTATCAATTAAGGTTTTTATGTTAGTATTCCAAAATGATAAAAAGCAAAATTTATTCAACTTTGACTTAATCAAAGAATCTTTTTTTCCCCTTGAAATCTAAACCCAGCATCATTTTCACCATATCAAAATTTACAAATATACATTTCACATCTATATTCACGTTTAAAAAAATTGGCATTTTAATTTGATAATTTTGATTCAAAACTTGAAGTCTCAATGCTATTAGATGAAATAGATATTAAACTGTTGATATTTTTTTACGTGTAAATCAAATTTTGTAAATGAAGTCAAAATTCACCGAGTTTTATAACAGAAGATATTTAAATTTCTATTTTTTCCCTTTTAATGAGAAAATGGCAACAAAGATACAGCACTCAATTTTTTCCTTTGCTTTAAATAGAAATGGAGTAGTCCTGTTGCCAGGATTAGAAAAGAGGTATTAAAAGCTACAAAAAAATTAATATTTCAAAAACAAATTAAGGTACAGTTTTAAAATAAATTTTATTTAAAAGTACATTTTTTTCCTACACGATAGTGCAAATATTGAAAATATGTGACTTAAAGAAGTTTAAAAACTTTTGGTAACAAAAATTGCAATAATGAAATTCATTTAAAATTTGAAAGTGTTGCCATGCGCAAAATGACGTATGTGCTTACGCACATATACGTTTGGCCTTTATAATATAGAAATTTGAAATATAATCTATAACCAGGCATGTAGCTAGGGAGGAAGCTAAGGGGGCTGAAGCCCCTCCTGAATGTTTAAAAAAGTAAGTTAGATCTAATGATAATAAAAATGCCAAAGTTCCCTTGTTTTTTTTTTTTTTTTTCATTGCATTAGAACTACATATATTTTTTAGTTCTAAACATATTAATTTATTCGGATAAAGTTATAGCAATTCCTTATTATACTTCCCAATCTCATTCGGATACATTGTTCTTTACTCTTATCCACCACTAAAAATATCAATTCTACTTAAAAAGGAATTTCTACTTTGTGCTCAGTAAAGTTCGATAATTGTTATGTATCATATCATTAATTTGACTTAGAAAAAAAAAAAAAAAATTAATACATGTATGGTGTATAATTTAACCTTAGGAGTCAAATTTAAACCATTAATTTCCGTGTTATGATCTTTCTTAATTTTCTATATACTCATTATATCACGACATAATAAATACTTAGAGTGATCAATGTTAAAATGTTTTCATAGAAAAAGGAGCCAAAAACAGTAACAGACCTTTGTACTGTAAAATTATGGGGAAAATGATTTTTAAAAACATTTAATTATAAAAGGCTAAATACTAACAGTAGGCTATATCGAAAATAAATGATGCAAAAACATACAATATCATATCAACAAACCTTCAAAGGCGCCATAACCACCAGCCTTTCCCGACTCTTCACTGAAGAAATTTGTGTTAAATTGTTTGCATATGAATCTTTAATAGAAAGAAAATGTGCACAGAGTATATTTTGTTTGTGTGGGAAAATTGCCTTTGTCTTTTGTAGATTATCAAGTGCGGGAATTGATACTCCTGAGTAGAGATTTTTTGCCGGTTTGTCACAGCGCCTAAAAATGAGTCTTCTAGGAGGCAACTTCTAGCATTCTAGCAATCTTCTTTTGTCCAGAGCAAGAAATGCTACTAATAGCTAATCATAATACCGGTCCTCTAGTGTTAGAGAACAAATAAAAGAGATTCTAAGCTAAAAACTCTTCTAAGTTTCATAGAAAAACCTGCAGATGAGGAATTCAAACGTTATAAATGACCACAGAAAAATTACTTCTTACTTCAGCCTAGCCATTCAGAATGAAATCATCATAGAAACCCAGTAGCGTTTGGTATAATATGTTTAAGAAATGGAAAATGCAAACGTCTTTTTGAAATTTCTGGCGAACTAGTTGGCATATGGCAGAGATTTTTTTTTCAAAAGATAAAGCTCAACGAGACAAATAAAATGATAGCATTCAAAAAATTATTGCAGTTTACTGTAGTTTTTCATTTTCTTTTTAATGAAAAAATGAAGACCTAAAATTCAACAAGCGATTGCTAACAATCCCATGGGCGAATTAACTTCAGTTTTGGTTTATTAATCCTTTTCGTAAAACCTAAAAATGATTTTTTTTATGTTTGTATGTTTGACAATCGTTGAGAAAATCGAATTTGTGTCTTAAAGCTCCAGTTGAACATTGTTTCTTGTTGTAGCTGTTGTAGTTTTTTTAATTTGTTGCCACCAAGTTTAAATAAGTATAATTTTTTTATGTATGTAATATAATTCATTCAAATGAAATAAATCACGTGAAAAAACATAATTATTTGTTTTTATTGCTAAGCATTTAGTTTCAGTTCTTTGAATAAAAATGTGAGCGCACTGCAATTATTTTTGTTCAACTCCTTGGTTTATTTTGCAGATATCATGCATTTTATATGACAATGCAATAACTTTCTTCATTATTCTAATACAACAATAAAATTTTGGCAGCAAATATTTTGCTTTTCAAGATATAAAAAATCTCCAGTTTTTATCAAAAAATTTCAATGACAAGTATTAAAAAATGTTCTGATGAGCAACAAAAAAGATTAATATGTTTTTAAGTATGGAAAAGTGTTTGACAAGTGCTTCTAATTGAGCATGAGAGAGGACAAGGGGGCCCTTCTTGGCTGCAGTTCATTGTCAATGCTAAATTTGAAAAAATCATATTTGCATTTTTTCCATATAAAAGAAATTTGCGTAAAACTTTCAGTCTTTCTCTTTAATAAAATTTTCAATCCTGCTTTACATGTGAACTGCGCTGTTGATTCTGCACTGCAAACTGCACTGTTGGCTCTGCATTGCAACTGCATTACAAATCTGTTTTATGTGCAGTTCTATGCTGCAGACATGCTTGGTGGCACTGCATAAGTATGATACGCTACAGGAACTAAGGTTCCTGGTACTATTTCGCCTTACATTCATGTTTAATTACGCTGCATTTTTTCTGGCTATGTCTTTGTGCTACACATTTTTATTGTAATTGTGACTGATTTCTTTTATATGGAAAAAGCGCAAATATGATTTTTTTCAAATTTAGCATTGACAGTGAGCTGCAGCCAAGAAGGGACCCCTTGTCCTCTCTCATGCTCAATTAGAAGCACTTGTCAAACACTTTTCCATACTTAAAAACATATTAACTTTTTTTGTTGCTCATCAGAGCATTTTTTAATATTTGTTCAAATATTCTTGGATATAGTTACTGAAGAACTGATTACCAAAATAAGGCAATTTGTTTTAGGTTGAATACTGATGAATCTATTTTCATTTCAAGCACAGAATAGCTTGCCCTTTGAGTTAGATATGTCGACTAGTATTTATAAAATGCACAAACTCCAATGATTCGGAAATTACTTTTGATTCATTCAAGTAAATAATTTCGCCCCGAAAATATAACAGAAGATAGCAATGTTGTAATGAAATACGCAATGATATGTCTAATTGCTTTACACAGGCGTATGAGAGAGAGACCAATATGGTTTGACATGTTAGTGGGATCCAATCTAGAATTCATCAGAAGTGTCCCAAAATCAGATACCTCCAATTTGCAAGCCACTGTTTAACTATATATTGTTCAAAAACACATGCTGATTCCTGCCATTCAAATCTCTCTTGGAATAATTTTTTTAGGGATAACTCTACAGTAAATTTGGTCCTTATACAAACAATTTCATCATATGCTCCAGAAAACAAAAGAAAATGACTTATCCGCCTTTGAAACACAAATTTTATAGAAAGTCATAAAAATATGGTATATTTTTGTTTGAATAAATTTGCATTAGCTTTGAATATATTTTGGAATGAAATATTTCTACAACAGACTGTAAAAAACCAGATTTTTTTTAGGTAGAATGTACTGATAATCAGAGCTTCAGTACAATTCATTTTTTTTTTTTTTTTTTTTTTTTTTTTTTTTTTTTAACAGAAAAATTCCCATAAATTTCGGAGAAAAAAAATTTTTTTTTCCTGGATTTTACACATTTTTCCCATTAAAAAAGAGTGAATTGAATTGGCGTCCCGATTATCAATATAATCTCCAAAAATTCTACCATTTTTTTTGTTACAGTGCAGCTATAAACCTTTCTTAGCAGTCATGGTATGGAAAAGAGAGGTGTTTTTTGTTTGAGACAAGTTTGACAGTCATTGTCAGCTTATCTTCATGAAAAATCTCGTGTTCAGGTACTGTACTCTACTGTACAGGTTTCTTATAAAAAATAGTTTGTTCATAAAATGTTTCTCATTTTTGCATCTGAAAGGCTTCAAAAGCATTTTTGAATGGAAATGATTAAAAAAGAGGAAAAGTATCATTTTAATATAACAAGTATTAAAAAATGATCTGGTGAGCAACAAAAAAAAAGTTAATATGTTTTTAAGCATGAAAAAGTGTTTGACAGATGCTTCTAATTTAGCATGAGAGAGGTCAAGAGGTCTCTTCTTGGCTGCAACTCACTGTCAATGTCAAATTTGAAAAAGTCATATTTGCGCTTTTTCCATGTAAAAGAAATCAGTCACAATTACGATAAAAATGTGCAGTGCAAAGACACAGTCAGAAAAACGCAACAAAATTAAACATGAATGTAAGGTGAAATAGTACCCGAACCCTTAGTTCCTGAAGCATATCATACTCATTGCAGTGCCACCAAGCATGTCCGCAGCATAGAACTGCACAGAAAACTGATTTGTAATGCAGAGTCAACAGTGCAGAGTCAACAGCGCAGTTCATATGTAAAGCAGGATTGAAAATTTTACTAAAAAGAAAGACAAAGTTTTATGCAAATTACTTTTATATGGAAAAAGCGCAAATATGACTTTTTCAAATTTGGCATTGACATTGAGCTGCAGCCAAGAAGGGACTACTTGTACCCTCTCTCATGCACAATTGAGCTAATGCTTGAGTGCTTCTAATTGAAGCACTTGTCAAACACTTTTTCATGCTTAAAAACATATTAACCTTTTTTTTTGTTGTTGTTGCTCACCAGAGCATTTTTTAATACTTGTCATTCAATTTTTTTGATAAAAACTGAAGATTTTTTTATATCTGACAAAATTTTATTGTTGTATTAGAGGTTTTGTATCCTCCTCCTTTGAACTTGTGTCAAGCATTAAGATGCTTGTTTAACTTTTCATGTTAAACCTTGAAGTTTAGCATTTTTTTTTTAAACTGAAATTTTTGTATATTTCAGTACTTTTCTTTTAAAAAATGTTTGAATATGTGATTATACTCTTGTTATTTCATATTTGTTTCGTATGCATACGTTTCATAATATCATTTCATAGGTTTTGATATACCCTCATTTCCAACATCGCGGACAATTTAACTCCCGCTGGAATGTGGTCAGACCTCAGGATCGTTCATCCTCCGGGATCCGAGCAGCCTCGAAAAACGCCTCGTGAGGTGCCCTTGTAAATAGCCAGAGTGGTCTGCAGGGGGTAGCGGCGTTCTTGAGTGTTCTGATCACAGGAAGGCCTGTCGCGGGCATCGTTTTTTTTTAAGTCTGTAAGTCCCTGTTTTTGTATAATGGAAATGTCACATAGGTCCCGTCCGTGGTGTTGAAAATCGAGTTGTATTTTTTATTGCATATGTAAATATGAAAATTTTTCTTCTCGTTTTAAGAGTATATATAACAAGTTTTTTTTCATATTTAAATTGGCCAAATCATTTGCAAATGTATATCGTTTCAAAAGCTTAAGCAAATTTTTTTTTGTGTGTTGTCTTTCACGTGAGTGCTCACAGTCATTTAACTCTGTCACTATCATAATCATAATTCATAATCGTTATCATGATCATGATCGTTATTGTTCTCATTATTGAAATTTTCTCATTTGCATAACATGTATCTTTCATATATTGTCAAAGTATTTTCATATTGTAATTCATGTATATTTATTCTTCATATTATCCTGAATTTGCGTTTATATGATAATCATTCTCTTCCAGAATAAATATGCAAATGTATGATTGTTTAAAATTCATTTGAATATTGTACAAGTCAAGATCAAGAAAAAATCATCATATTAAATTGTTATGTAAAGGTAACTCGTAGTCACTTGCACGTGACGAGGTAATTGTAATTATCTTTCATGGTTTTTTTTTTTAGGAAAACGTTATCTTTATAGACTTTTGCTATTGAACTTTATTCGACGTGAAAAAAAACTTTTCGTTAGAGTTACAATTGTAACTGAACTTTCATGAAATGAAAAAGTTGTTAATCTAGTTGTTATATAATTGTTAAAATTGTTGTTATTGTTGAATATTGTTATTAACATTATTGAAAATTGATGTTTTTGATTAACCCTGTTGAAGTTATTGAATTTGTTGCATTTATACTTGTTAATGTTAAGTTTCTGTTTTACTGATAACTATCGAAGTGTGATAGTTGATATTCTAATGTTTTACATTATTCTATATATATATATAATTTACAATATCTGTTAATTATCCATTTTATTTTTAAGTACGAGTGTTAAGGGGGGGGGCGATTGTCAGCCATTTTTTCTTCCTTAACACTCTAAAATACATAATTCTAATTATATATATCGTAATATTGTAAAATGGCATGGCTTACTATCTTATATTTTGTTCCAACTTCCATTTTTCTTCTTTGCCGGCATTTTCCAATCTTCCGATCTTTTGTTTACATGTTCAAATCAATCGCTTATCTTTTGTTTTTCCGATCGTCGCTGATGGGTGTGTTCATCCTGGTTTGATCATTCCGTTCGATCACAATCCGCAAGCATCGCGGATCGCAACTCGTAAGTGGCTGTCTTGCATTTCTCCCATCGCAAGTCAGGAGCTCGCTTGCTCAACTCGGAGGGGCGTATCCAGTTTCGAATTGCCGCTGCTATTTAAACCGGCTGAGATATGTTGTGCTGGGGATTTTGAAGCGATGCTATGAGCTAGCAATATTGAAGTCAATATGATATAGTTTCAGAAATGTTTTTTTTAGATTCATCCAGTTTTTAAAGTTAACAAACTTGTGTTTAATTACGCCAAATCCGTTGCTGGACATTTAATTGTGAAAATGGTTTTTCAACTTCGCCCGTTTGTCATTTTACCAGCAGTCATAATCCATTTGTGTTTTTAATTAAGTCTTCATATTCATTTGTGGACATTATTATCTTCAGTTAAAAAACTCTACATGTTTTTAAGACTTTTCATCGAAACAGTTGGTGTGCCGTATCATTGGAATTTTTCCAGTACGTCGATAGCTGTCATCCATAAGTGAGTCCGTTTGGTTTTCAGTGCTATCCTAATATTGTTATATGCCATGCCATGCCATTTAATAAGTAATATTATGTCATTATATAGAATAGTTTTAATTTAAATACGGAATTGAACTTATTTTCTGTTTACATTTTACCAGTTATATTTTTCATCTAAGTTTATACATATTTTATTTAAACTTGAATATTATTTCATGACATAGAATAACTTTAATATAAATCTGGAACTGAACTTGTTTCTGTTTACGTTATGCCTGTTATATTTTTCACCTGGATTTATACATGTTTTTATTTAAACTTGCATTTATTTTTTCGTTAATAAACGTTAGTCTTATTTCACTGAAAAACAGTTTCTTTAATGAATGTCTTACACTACACTGTCACAATGTCACCAATACTTACTCTCTTAGGTCACCGAAGTTGCACTATTATAAACTGCTAAATTTTATTTTGTTTTAGACGGTTCTTGTTCCGGAACCGATCATTTTTTCCATGATTTATTTAATTTGAATCAGTTATGTTACATACATAAAAAAATTATGCTTATTTAAACTTGGTGGCAATGAATAAAAAAAAACTATAACAGCAACAACAAGAAACAATGTTCAACTGGAGCTTTAAGACACAAATTCGATTTTTTCAGCGATCGTCAAACATACAAAGATGATAAAAAAAATCTATTTTAAGTTTTACCAAAAGGATTAAAATAAATCAAAAATGGAATTAATCCATCTACAGGATCGTTAGCAATCGCTTGTTGAATTTTATGTCTTCATTTTTTCATTAAAAGTTAAATAAAAAACTACAATAAACTACGATAATTTTTTGAAGGCTATCATTTTATTTGTCTTGTCGAGTTCTATTTTTTGAAGAAAAAAAAACCTATTGTCGTACGTCAACTGGTTCGCCAAAAATTTCAAAAAGACGTTTGCATTTTCCATTTCTTAAACATTTTAACATTTGCTATGATTTACTGAATTTCATATATCAATATCCATCGCAAGAGCAAACTTCCCATTTGAATGTAGTACACGCACAAAAGTGACAAACTTTGTTATATAGAATATATTTTTCATAATATAAATATGGAGATTAATTTGCATGTTAATGGTATTCAAAGTGAAAGTCGAGCAAAAATTTTCATTAAGTAGAAAACTTTATTAAATAGGGACTTTTAAGGGAGGTTTAACTATAAGGATTAAGGGAAGTTTGACTATATTTTTTTACATTTAATTACACTTACAGAAGGAGTCATAACAGCATCATTTCTAATTAAATCTCTGCATTTTGCTAAATATGGTTCAAATCGTGAATTCACTTTAATAACTTCATCCAGCAAATTAGCCAAGGTCTGCACATTAGGTTGCCTGAAACAAAATCATTCACATTAAACAGAAGCACGAAACAATTGAAATGGAAATTAACAAAGATATACATTTTTTTTATTACATAGATATAAAACTGATATAACTGAGTGAAAATACTATATTATTTTACTTTTATTCTCTGGTTGTGTTATTGTATAGCACAAGTTTGTTTTGTATAAAATGTTGAAACACATCGCTGCATTATTAGTAAGGATTGACCGAAACAGGTTTTTAAGACTGAAAATGAAACTGAATTTTAGTAATTTTTCTAATTTCTGCTGGAAATGAAAAAGTCCCAAAAAATTTTAAGTGATTAATACATACATAAATATACATAATTATAAATTAATCATACATTTATAGAAGCGCCTTTTTTAACAAACATACATATATATGTATACATGTGTGTGTACAGGTTTCAAACAAAAACAAAACATAACACATCAAGTTGTTTTCTGAAGAAAGTTTTGAAATGGAGCCTATGTTTTTAAATTTTATCTCTGGAGCCCAAGATCGCTCTCTGTGCCTCTAAAAAAAACATTTTATTTTCATATAAAATAAAATGTAATTAATTCATCCACAAAACAGAATGATTCTAAATTATGCAAATTTCATGTACTTAAAACTGTTTTAGGTATACATACATATCTCTATTTTTATAGTGATTTTTATGAATGATCATGTGACATACCAGAAATTTGCAAAGAGCATTTAAAACACTTCTGAGGTTTTTAACAAATTCTCTGTTAAGTCTGCAGCTTTTACAAATGAAGAATAAATTACCAAGTAATGAAAAAAAAAAAGTTATGCAGAAAATTATGTATTTTTAAAGGTATTACAGTTGACTCCCTCAAATCCGCACTCCTAAAATCCGCAACTCTCTAAAATCCACACATATTTTACGGATGTAAACAATGAAACATTCAGTTCAGATGTAGGTGCAAAAATTGATTTTTTCAGTTTTATATCAATTCCATACATTTTTTAATTTATAACTTTTTGTTAAGGTTATTGAATTCATGTTTTTTCATGAAGAAAGAATAATTTATTTCTGAAAAAATAAAGATATTGCAAATATCATGGGTAATGACAATCTTACCAAATATATTTATATATTAATCAAGTTTTTTTAGTTATTAAGTCTGGCTAAACCTAAAATAAAGTTTCATTATTTTATGATCCTGATGTGAATTAGTAATGTACCTTTATGAGGCAAGTTTCATTGAATAATTTAGGAAAAACACATTTCTTCTTTTATAATGAATATTTAATTGTACATTATTGATTATCAACTTGACCTTTTAGTATTTTAATCATTTTAAAAATTATCTAAATTTTTATTATTTTAGTTTATCACTTATTATAATATTTTAGTATATTGTATGCATTCATTATGCTTTTGATTTCATCATTAATTACATTCAAATTACTTTTTAAAAATTGTAAACAAAGCAATGACCAGAAATCTGCAAAATTCTAAAATCCGCAAAACCTCTGGTCCCAAAAGCTGTGTGGATCTGAGGGAGTCTATTGTATTTAAAAACATTTTTACTTTACTTTCCTTTTAACTTAAATCATATAAATTTGTAATGAAAATTTAAACCATTAATCTAAATAACATAATAATACATTATATTTTAGTATATTGGTCATTTTCAAAAAACTTGTACATTCTATGTGCCCCAACTTTAAGAATTTTTAACAACTAAAATAAAGTTTAAAAAATAAAATTTAAGCATTTAAATTTCTTGTCTGACTGTTTAGAGTAAGTGTGGGCTGAATATTATCAGAAATTAAAAATAATATTAGTGTAGTTATGGTTTCAATATGTTAACTATAGCTAAAATGCTATGTCCCCTCTTCCCTTTTTACTTTTTCAACTGCTATAAAATTATAAATCAATTGTCAAAAGTGTTAATTTTTTCAGTTGTGACAATTGTTGTATGCCTTATCTGTAGCATAGACCATATATTTTTTCTAAACTTGTTTTTTTTTTAATAAAAATGGAACAATTTATTGTTATCCCCAGATTTTTTCCCGTTCTGTTACTTCCACTCTGTTACCATATTTATTGTAATAAATTATTACTACTAAGTGTTCAACACAAGGTTCTGCAGTTCTTCGAACAGTCTATTTTTAGATGAGGCCACCATTTTTTAAATTATTAGGTTATTTTTACCGTGGTGTTGAAGTGAAGCATTTACAAGTTAAGGATGTTTTATTCAGTTTCCCCTCTGTTACCAGCTATAGCTAAAATATATTTATGTGAAATTTATTTTTTTTGATACTTTTATAAAATTTTAACTAAGATCAAATGGTGCTTCTTAAATAAATAGCCTTAGTTTTTCTTGTTTTTAATTCACTTTGTGCTGCTAAAATTATTTGTAGTTTTTTCCCCCTCTGTTACTATTCCCCTCTGTTACTATGCTTGTGGTAACAGAGTGGAACAAAATGTAACAGAATAAGAAACTACTAAAAAAACAAGTTTATTTGAACATTGTTCTTGAAGGCTGCACATTCTCATTTCATGTTCTTAGAACAGAATCAAAAATATGCTTTTTTTTTTTTTTTTTTTTTTTTTTTTTAATATAAAATAGTAGTTTTTGTGGTGAGCTAGTTGCCATAAATATTAGGCTTTAATTTTCTCAAACAAAATGCTTCTTTAATTGTAGTTATTTATATTTATGAATCAATGCTACTTATTTATGAAAAAACTAGCAGGCTATGCCCGCTTCGCTGGTCCATATTTCCAAACGAACCTTGACTAAAAAAAAAAAAAAAAAGGTGATTTAAAAATTTTATTTTAAAGCAGTATATACTACCCTGGAATGTTCTTCCGTATTGCTGAAAATCATGCCAACATCATTGCAATATTGTACTATTGTAAGTCTTGGTGAAAATTTGGGCAATTAAGC
The DNA here is from genome assembly GCA_964019185.1 of Maratus speculifer. Taxonomy (NCBI): domain Eukaryota; kingdom Metazoa; phylum Arthropoda; class Arachnida; order Araneae; family Salticidae; genus Maratus; species Maratus speculifer. The sequence continues at coordinate 693,260 of CAXHSM010001615.1, forward strand.
ACCATCTCTTTTATTTTATCATTTATAGTAGAGTTTCGTATGAACATGAGACCGTTATAACAACAGGAATCAAAATGTTCTCGAGTCATCACACTATTACATTAGAGGGCATTGCAATGATTAGTGAGATTGATTATCAAACTCTATTAACTTTCGGATTGTACATTATCATTTCTTAGTTCTTAAAATCCCGACATCTGAACTTGCACTATGTGTAGTTCTAGTAGCCTACATACAATGTCATTTCATGTTACATTTTTTAATAAACGTCCTCTTCTAGTAGGTCTACTGTAGTTTCCTATCTACCTTAATCTGTTCCAGCAAGAATACATAGAGTAAAAAATGTAAAGAATTATTGACAGATAAAGAAAAGTTTTTGTTTGTTAGTATTTATGACGGCCATTTATCTACACGTGGGATATAGGCCCTAAGGAAAGGATGCCCACCGTGGGGGTGGCAGACGAAGAAGGGTGTTTCACTTATATATTTAGTAGAACAATGAAGCATAAAAAGTATGTTTTAAAGCTGTATTATTTGAATAACATTAAAATTACATCAGTTTCACTGCCTCTTCCTTTTATAAAACAGTTGCTAACATGTAGCCGTTAAATCAGAATAATCTTGATGACTAAATTTTGTAGAAAAATAGGTCTTTAGTTTGCATCTAATAAAATCTTTCTACCTTCTGTAATCGATTCCATTATGATTTTTAGTGTCAAACATTAGAAGTGCTAGAAACGATATTGTTACAAATGTACCAGACTTATTTCATGTTTGTCCTCAAATAAATGTGAAATTTACGATCATCCATTATTGGCATTTAATGTTATAGCTTGACGATAGTTTTTTTTTTTTCGACTACTTGATTATTCCGTCGATCAATTTCGCCAAATTATACAAATGGACATAATTTTTATTTTAAATAACCAAAGAATCAATAAATTACTAAAATGTTAATAGAAATACAAATAAACATCGAATTAAAATTGGTTGATGAAGTAACAATTACGTATAATAGGGATGCACAACCTGTGGCCCGCGGTCCAAACTCATACCACTAATTTTATGCAGAATAATTTTCTATATAAGAATGACAGAAACTTTGCTATGAAATAAAGCAAACGTCACTTTTCAAATATTCTGGTGGCAAACGATTTTCTGACAAAAAGGTTGTGCATCACTAACGTATAACAAATTTAATGTCAAATGGTCGATGGGATTATCAAGTATTACCAAATTATATAAACAAATTGTATAAACAATAATATTGCCAATAATATGTAGGGCAGGTGTCATCTACGGATCCCGTTGGCGCGATTGCAGCAAATTGCGATTTTATGCCTCACGTGGTAATCCGGTAATAGTTGATTATTTTTGAGTAAATTATTTCATTATTTTTCTTTTCTCTTTTAAAATTATATAAATTGTTTTATTCCATAATTATTTATTGACTTAGTTTATTATTATTATTATTTCCTTTTTAAAATAATAGAAAATAAATAAGAGTAATATAAATGTAATTGGTATTTGAAAACGCAGTGTTCTCCAAATTGGCATCATAAAAAAAATCACGTCAAGGTGATGCGTGTATAAAAGTGGAAAAATGTTTGCAATAATATAAACAAAAAAAGTAAACAAATAATTAAAAATTCGCCATTTCGATAGTTTTTAAAAATAACATCAAGGTTAATTCTCCAGTCGGGCAGCAATAGTAAATTTTCTTTTCTTCGTCTGTTTCATAATAAAAAAACATAAATTTTATAACTTCTAATTAAATAATCTGACTAATTTTCTGTAATCGGATGTATGATCTAAAAGATCGATAATTTTTGACTAATTTGGCGGAAAAATCGTTTTCGAATACCAGTTTCATATATATATATTTAAATTATTTTCTATTATTTAAAAAATAATAACAATTAGTATTTAAATAAGTATAGAACAAAACAGTTTACATAATTTTAAAGAAGAAAAAGGAAATAATTTTTTTTAATTAATAACTAAATAACAATAGTCGGGTTGCCATGCCAGGCAAAATAACATCAATTTAGTGTCCATTAGTTACCTCGGTGTGTATATGATATCTGTGCAAACAAAACTTCCGATAATATAATAAATGACGTCATATTTATTTTCCTTTGAATTTTTTTTAATTTTTCACGTGGATACTGTTCAACTAAAAATTAATTGCCGAGGAGAAATTATTTTCCATATTTTGATTTTTTTGGCAACGGGAAAGAAAATGGTTATTTTTTATCGGAAAAATTTTAATTGATTCTGTATGAAAAATAATGAAATTTTGAATTATTAAGGAAAATATTTGAATAAATCAATTAAAAATTAGCCTATGTTCACCGGAAATAGTGTAGCTTTCCAACGGTGAAAGAATTTTTCAAAACCGTCAAGTAGTTTCGGAGCCTATTCAATTCAAACAAACAGTCAAATCTTTCCTCTTTATAATATTAGTATAGATGATGCAGCATGAAATACCACTATTTTCGAATATTATTTTTTGTAAAAGACTTTATTTCTTGTTTGGTCTGCTTCAAATTTTAGGATATCTTATAACATGTGATAAAAATGTATTAAAGAAGAAAATATCATTATTTAAGTAGAAAAGAATTTGTAAAAAAGATACACCACATCAAATACTACTATTTTCAAATAGTAATTTCTGTAAAAATCGTTATTTCTTGGGTTAAAGCATCATCCAATTAGCATGCGAATTTTATAAAATTTGAAAATCTAAGGCGAGTTGTTTGAAATTGAAACACAGATTATAACATATGATAAAAATTTATAAAAACAATGCCACATGAAATACCAGTATTTTCGAATAATAGTTTTTTGCAAATATATTAAATTCTGCCTTGATCTGTTTGAAACATTGAAACTTCATGATAGCTTATAACACATAATAGAAAGTTACATAAAAAAATTGCCTGATCTAATCCCACTATTTTTTGCAAAAATCTTAAATTCTTGCTTTAAAGCACCACTACCTCGACTAATATATGAGATTTTTTTTAAAACTAAGCAATGCGTTTGTCATAGCACATGATATAAATTTACAAAAGAGAATGCCCCGCCAAATACCACTATTTTCCAATAGTAATTTTTGTAAAAATCTTAAATTCTTGCTGGATATGTTTGAAACATTAAGATCGTATACAATACATGATATAAAACTTATAAAAAAAAAGTATGCCTCATCAAATATCATTCCACTATCAATCATCGTTTCCTTCGGTTACATTTTTTTCCACTCTGTTACCGTCAATTTAAGCTGGTTTATTAGACTAAAAAACTTATCTATCATCATTTTGAATAATTAATTGTCTAACTTTAACTAATATTTTATTTATGTAATATTTTTTTATAATTTAACTGAAAAAAAATGTGAATGCACATTTAATTGAAACTTATGATTTTTCCAAAAAAGTAACAGAGAGGAAGTCCTTTGTATTTTACAAAAATAAAAATAATCACAAGTTGAATGTAGATTCTGCCGTTGCAGAATTCAGTTTCGCCTCCGATTAAAAAAAAAAAAATCTATAGGGTTTTTTAGAAGGGCGACCCCGTTTAGAATGCAATGAACTAACTTCATTTTTCTTGTGTTTATCAATATAATAGCAAATAGAATGGCGTGAAATACCCAATTGATTAGCGATTTCTCTCTGAGTCATTGGAATTGCGGAATAATAAAGAGATACAATTTGACGTGCTACTTCTTCATTGACTAGATTAATCAAAAACGGATTTTTTGTTTAGTTTAAACGCTTTTTTAAAGACACTGAGAAAAAGGAAAAGCATTTTAACAATAAAACGAGTGTAATCCCATCGAATTCGACGAATGAAATATTTAAAAGACCCGATCGATTTGCTTTAAAAATAAAAAGAATATTGCCCAGTTAAACTGATGGCATTGAGCTCACAGGCTATACCTACTAATTGCACATTACAATCTTTTATTTTCAATGGTTAATTCCGATGGAAAAACAGGAGGGGAAACAGCTTTTCTCTTCCCGTTTTTATTATTTAATCATTGAACCCCTTAAACTAATCAGGGACATGCTTTATCATATAAAAAATCTATATCCAAAATTCAGAACAAATCTGAAAATTCTTAATAAAACCTAATTTATATAATTTAAGAGGAGTTATACACCCCTCTTTTATACTTAACAGTTAAACTTCCAAAACTATTCAGAGATTTGAACGAAATCTGATTATTCTCCATGAAAAACCCATTTATATAAATTAAGGGGAGGGGCATTAGAACCCCCGTTCCCCCTGTTTATACTTATACAATGAATACCTAATACCAGTCTTGGAGGTGCCTGATTAGAATGATCTTATACCTAATTTTTGAACGAAAACTGATAATTCTGCATGAAAAACCCATTTATATCAATTAAGGGGAGGGGCATGAACTCCCCGTTTCCCCCCCCCCCTCTTATACATATCGAATGAACTCCAAAAACTAATCAGGGAAGCGCCTTATCTTGATATACTTATATACAAAATTTCAAGTGGATAGGATATTTTTATAATGAGTTATCGCGTTACGCATGTACATACAGAACGGGCGGGCACATAAGCTCTCAGGCTAGTGATGGGCGATTTCGATTTTTTAAATCGATTTAATCGATACTACGGCCAACTCGATTTAATCGATACTTTAAAAATTTTAATCGATTTCTCTAAAGGTAATATAATTTTCATTTTCCTTCAAAAGTCGAAGATAAAATAGACGAATGTGCCAATTCCAAAATTTCAGTGTATTAGTTTCTAAGATAGAAGAATTAAAGAAACCTCAGAACCCCCCACCCCTGCAAAATAGCGTTTTTTATTGAGTGATGTACACCAAAAATTGATCAGGATCAATTTTTATTAAGTACCAGCTGAATCTGAATTTTGATGAAAATCCATGAAAGCGCGAGATACAGCTATTGCGAAATCATAAAAAATGCAGCATATCAGCGCCACCTGTTGAGCAATTTACACCAAGAACTAAATAACACTAATCTATGTCAGAGATTTACTGAATCTGAATTTTGATGAAAATTTGTTCTTGAGATAGCGCTATTGCGTTAATCATGAATAATGCAGTATAGCAGCGCCATCTCTTAAGTGATTTCCACCAAAATATAATTAGCATAAAATAATATCAAGGACTAATTGAATCTAAATTTTTATGAAAGTCCGTGCAATAGTTCTTGAGATAAAGCTAAAATGGAAGCAGGGGCGTGCGAAAAGAGAACTGCGCCCGGTTCAAAATTCCAATTTAGCCCCCCCCCCCCATTAATTTTCTTGTGATAGGCTAGAAGTGATGTTAGTAGTAAAAATTTGGCGCCCCCTAAATTTCCGTGCTCGGAACGATCGCTTCCTTTCGCCCCCCCCCCCCCCCCCTTTCACATGGCGCTGAGTGGAAATTGTGAAAAATTCAGTATAGCAGCGCCATCTGAGAAGCTATATACACCAAAATGCAAAAAACATCAATTCATGTCAAGGGCTAACTAGATCTAAAATGTGATGAAAATCCGTTCATTCGTTATTCAGATATAGCTGTTGCGCAAATCGCAAAAAATGCAGCATAGCAGCGCCACCTGTTAGGCTATATGCACCAAAAATTAATTAGATTCAGTTTATATCAAGGTCAAACTAAATCTAAAGTTTTGTGGAATTCCGTGCATTTGTTCTTGAGATAGAACGGTCAGAAATTTTTGTCGTATACAGACTCACAGAGTGACAGACACACCCACAGACAGATATTTCTTAAAAAACCATGAAATCGTGTTAAAGACCTTCTAAAATATATAAATGCATCAAAAACGGGAAGTCAAAATTTTTCACGAATCTAATACTCTCTTCTTGTAAGGTTACAAAAGAAAGTAAAAATGTAAAATCGATTCTGCCCGTAAGATCGATCTTTAGATTCGATTTCGATCTTTAGATTCGATGTCGATCTTTAGATTCGATTTCGATCTTAGATTCGATGTCGATCTTTAGATTTGATTTCGATCTTTAGATTCGATTTCGATTTTTTTTTTCTTTTTTTCTAGGCTAAATTAGTGTTGAATGCAGGTATTTTTCTGCGACTCCAGAGGAAAGCATCATGTTTTACAGCTCTGTAAGAGAGGGGGAATCGCAATTTGTGCATTAAAAAGCATAAATCTCATAACTTCTGGGGGAGGGGGGGAGGGTAATCCCCTGCGGGCTACTCCATTAATTCGACACTAGGTTAAACCGTTATATTTTTGTTTAGAAGTCCAGTTATTTGAAGTATTAGTTTATTATGTTTTATTTTTCACGCTCGTCTCTTCTAATCCCCCCTTCCACGTCAGTTTTAACTTACAGGGCCGTTCGAAATATGCATACAGTTTAAAAAATGTCCAATTCTCGGTCTATTTTATTTTAGATCCACATTTTAAATCCTTGACAAAAGATAAATAAAGGGTCGCCCTTCCGAACGTTTGGGGTTTATCTGCGCCCCGCCGGGGGGCATATTTTTTTGTTTCTTCAAAAGAAACAAAAAAAATTTTTGAGGGTGGGGGGGGGGCTTGCACCCTCTTCCAATATACACCTTAAAATTTCGCTCATTAAATTTTCTACCATTTTTAACTTAAAAGTTTAAGCTACATGGCACCCCCAGAGCTGTGGACCCTTCCCCCCCCCCCCCCCCTGTCGATCACTCACCTAATTTTGCTTATTTCTTCACTTCATTTCAATCTTTAAAAGGCTATAACTTTGCTTCTATAGGTGTTACAGTGATGAGAAAAATTCTAGTATAGTTAAACATTTCTCGCGGTTTTTTTTTTTTTTTTTTTTGGCTTTTCCAGTTTCCCGGTTTTCCCTATAGGACCTTTTTTTTTGGGGGGGGGGGGGGGCAGAGGGGGTTTTACTTCATACAATATGTCTATTGAAAGCTTATGCTTCATGCATTACAAATCTAGCAAAAGAAATTTTCTCTCATCATTTCAGGTCACGTTACGGACCCATAATGTGTTAAAATTTTAATTTTTCAAACTTCTTCAAAAAAAAAAAAAAAAATTGATACATATTAGCGAGACTGGGGTTCGAACCCGCAATCGTTTGATTGCACACGTAATCCCTAAGCTTATTGGCCACCGAGTACTCAGCAGCGCTATTATTTCTTTAGATTGTCATCTTTAAATTCATAATATCTTTTGAATGGAATGTCCGATTTGAATAATTCAAAAAGTAATCTACAGATATTGTAACAGGCATTAATACAAAATGATTTATTTGGATAAAGATTAAGGTATCGATAGTATGGTCTAATTTTGGTTGATGTATTTATCGCGTTTTAAAATGTAAGAAAGTAGTTATAGTGAGTTAACTACAATAGCTGGACATATGGTATCTCGCGGTTTTTTTTTTTTTTTTTTTTTTTTTTTTTATAGACATTAATATGTTCTTTAATATTATAGAACCTTTTTTTATTCATTTAAAAGTATTTCCTGGCGATTCAAAATTATATATCTTAACGATTCAAAAATACACACGTAATTGTTCAAGGTTTCACTTCTATCGGCACTCTCAGAGTGCCACTATTTTTTTTTTTCATGTTCGTCCGTCCTACCGCCCCCCCCTTCCTCACCAATCTTAACTTACAGGTTCGTTCAAATTATGACTGCGATTTTTAAAAAGTCTAATCCTCGTTCTATTTTGTTATAAATCCATATTTTGAAACCTCAACAAAAGATACATTTGGGCCGGGGTCGCCCTTTTGTCCGTTTGGGATTCACCTTGCCCCCCCCCCTGGGCAGGTAACCCCCACTCTTGACGGAAAGGCGACCATAGCCCAAATGTATCTTTTGTCGAAGTTTCAAAATGAGGATTTATAATAAAATAGAACGAGAATTGGGGGCATATTTTTTGGTGGGTGGGGGGCATATTTTTTGTTTCTTCCACACCATCTCATGTAACATATCGTTATAAAGCTTTTATCTCCTCGTTTTTTTCTGTTACTACCTCTCTCTCCACCTAGTTACATGCTCTTGGCACTCTTTATAGTTTCAAAGAGTGCATGTTCCCCGCGGGGTCCTTTATTACTTTTGAACGGCGGATTACTTTTTGAACGGCCCTGTAACACTAAGTTAAACACTATATTTTTGTTTAGAAGCTCAGTTATTTGGGTTATTAGTTAATTATGTTTTTTTTTTTTCAAGTTCGTCCGTTCCAATCCCTCGCCCCCCCCCCTTTCCTCGCCAATCTTGGGCCGTTCAAAGTATGCATGCAATTTTTAAAATGTCCAATTCTCGTTCTATTTTATTATAAATCCTCATTTTGAAACTTCGACAAAAGATACATTTGGGCTATGGTCGCCTTTCCGTCGAGAGTGGGGGTTACCTGCCCCCTTGAGAATCGGGCATATTTTATGTTCTTCCAAACTATCTCGTGTAACATTTGGTTGGCATTAGAAAAAAAAAAAAAAATTTTGTCTATACTCCTTGTTCCCCATCCTAGTTACACGCTCTTGGCACTCTTTACACTCGGTTTAATGCCAAGTTACTCAGTGTTGTTATTAGTTGAGTTATGTCTCTCAAATTTGTCAAAGTTTTTGTGTAAGTGAAAACCATAAGTGGCAATCATTTTAAAATTTAAAATTCTTAATATCCGACTCTAAAATCTGCAATAGCTTAATTCTATGCCTCCCTAAATGGGGATGGGGGGCGGGAGGCGGTAATTACGGTCCTGCTGATTGTCTAAGTTTTGAAATTAGTAATTTGGATCTTCTCTGTGTGAACCTAAATATCGAAATATCGATTCTAGTATCGATTCTAGAACTGAGAAATAGATTCTTATTATGATCGATGTTGTTTTATACGATATCGATTTTAATCGATTCTCAAAATTTCCAGAATCGCCCATCACTATCTCAGGCTATGATAGAATGTGAGCTAAAGAGCAAAATTAATTACATTATTGAATCAATATATAATAAATATATTTCCAAACTTAATGTCAAGTTTGCCAGTTACAATTTTGCATGCAAATATTCGCACATCTTCAGTTAAAATTTTAATCTGAGTCTCGGCGAAATCCAGAAATTTTATTTTATATGCACTCACAAAAAAAAAAAAAAAAAAAACTAATTTTATTTTTACTGTGACATTATTTTTACTAACTGAAGTCATATGAAAGTAAAATCTCAATCTCAATGTCCATAATGAAAATAAATATTGAAATGTAATATCATTATGAGTTATGCGATGTTTTAAATAGTGACGTCATTTTCTCTTCAAATGTTTTTTAAAAGTTACTGTTATTAGTAATATGAAAAAAGCATCTGTAATAATATTGTAATTCCCATTTATCTCGTTGCTGAATGACATCACTTTCCTCATTTGAAATTTTTCTTTAGACATTAATTTTTATCATAAATTATTTTCTGTTATTTTATTTTTACATTATTATTATTATTTCTCAGTAAATATACTTTTTTTACCTCAATTAGTGTATAATTATACGCAATCATTTTATTGTGATTAAATTTTACGAAAACAATTGACTTTTTTCTTTTAAATGCAAGGACATGTTCACTGATGAAATAAAGCTTCTGACTCGTGGAAAGTGATAATGGAAAATAAATTTTTATTATCGAGAGAAAAGCTAAACTGAGTTGCCACCATATTTAAGAAATATCGTAAAAAGCATTTAAAATTAAAAATAAAATATGAAAATGGAAATAAATTAAAAAATAGCTAAAATGGGCACAACTACAAATAAATAGCTTTCATTTAAAAAAATAATTATCAAAATCAGTTGAGTAGAAAATCCAGGGCTGACAACATGACATTTTTTAGCTTGTCTGAAAGAAATAGCATCGGAGGCTAACAACAAAACAACAGTTAGGATTTTCTGAAAGTAGCAATCATGTAATTAAAGAAAATGTGATATTTACTGTTTTAGGTGTTTTATTTTTTTAAATACAAATTTTTGACTGTTGGTAACAGAGGGGAACATTTTACTAGTGTTCATTCTAGGCCATTTTTGAAGGGTGCAGCACCCTGCCCTTTTTCAAATTTACAAAATGCACCCTGCCCTTTTTTAAGATAGTAAATCTCATCACTGGTTTTACCCAGAAATTTTTAATAAATATTTTTTTTTATTCCGTAGTATTTCTAAATTTGTATGCCCAAAAATGATAGAATTTTCTAATTTTTTTTTAAGAAAATGAACATGTAACTATTCAATCATGTTTTGATTGGATTGTATTTTTAATATTTATATCATTAAATCATTCGAAATCAATGTTACTTGATTTATCATATTTAAAAATTATGTATTTTGCCGCTTTCTTTTTTCCCCTTCTAAAAGCAATAAAAAAAATTTCTTGCAAAAGTGCCCTTTTCTGCTGCAGTAGTGCCCTTTTTAGTGAATAAGCACCATGCCCTTTTTATTTCTAGAGTGAACACTAATTTTACTGTTGCAAGTTCATACTTTATTTTTTATTTGACGTTCAAAATCAAAAAGTGAACTGCTGTTTTCAGTTTTATATACAAGGAATGTTTTAGTATCATCTAATATAAGTTGTATTTGAAAAAAAAAAAAAATTTCTGAAAAACTTCCCAAATGTACAAGTTTTTGAAAACGACCCATATATATTATTGGAGAAAGATTAATAATAAATTGATTAAAATTATGAATAGAATAATTACTTTTTAAATTATTATGTAAATAATTATTGTCTATTTATATTGATTATATCTGTGGTATATAATTGAACAATAATGGATACTAATGACATAAAAAGCTGTTCTTGCTTAATTGCATACCGTGCTTAAATGCATATAATTCAATGGAACCAAATGTATGCAATTGAATGGGCCTGACTATATTTGTATGAATAATACTGATTGAGGAAGAGCCTGATTAAGACTTGAAACTACTAAGATGCTTTAAATAAAATTTATATTAACATGCCTAATTATTTTAATCGCCTTTTAAAGTTCATATTGTATAAAATGACACCCATTTATTTTTGTAGTAGGGCACAAAAATAAAGGATTTTTTTTTTTTTTTTTTTTTTTTAATCAAAGCTGAGTTGGCATGATTTAAAATGTTGGTGAAAATTATGGCTGCATTATTATAAATACCCTCCCCCCCCCCCCTGATTTTTATGCTTAAAAAGGGAATTTTGCAGACAAATTAAATAAAAAAAACTAACTTTACTGATTAGGTTCTGAGAATTCTGACTACTGACCAATTTTCATCTCTGTAATTAAAATTAAAATAAGTATAATGCATCTGAATAAAGAAATCCAAAATCATAAAGTACAACAGAAATATATAATTACTGAATTTCCCTCGGAGGTGTGGTCGTATTTTCAGTATTGGAAGAAACAGAAGTTCCTGAAGTAGCAGTAATCGAAATTCCTGAATTCTGTGATGTTTCATTTGGAGTAGATTTAGATGTAGATTGATCTTTATTTTCCTTAGACTGAGTAGAAGCCTCTGCCTGCATACATTCACAAGAAGCTGCAGAAGGTTCAAAATCCATAGTAACAGAAGCTGTTTCTGATGAAACAAGAGGTATTGCCTCAGAAGTCAAAAAGTCTGAAGTACTTTCAGATGAAGCTGCATCACCTGCCCCAGACTCAGCATTACTAGACATGAAATCTGCAATGAAGCATTTATAATATTTTTTAATTTTTAAATTTCATGGTTTCTTCTATTAATTAAGACAAATATTTTTAAATCAATGAGAAATAGTCAAAAGATTGGAAGAAAAACTTTACAGGGTAGTATACTGTTTATTTGTCAGGAAGAGACCAAAGATAAATAAATAGAAAAATACAATCAATCCAAACAATGGCAGCTCAGCAAAAATAACTTTTCTGCTCTTTTTGATTTGACACTTTGTGACACTCCAATGGCTTGCGCTACTTCGGCTTGAGTTAGGCCCCCTTCTAACCTACCAACAATTCTCCAAGCTTCTGAATCTGTCAAATGACTTCGCTGAGACATAGTACTCATCGAAACAAAGCAATCACTGAATGCCGATCATCCTTGTCTTTATTATCTTTTATCCAGTTGAAAGTCAAATTTCATTCGCTGCCGCTGAAGCAACATTTTTGACGCCGAACTCAAAATTTGCATACTCCACAGTTTGAAAACCAGAAAAATTTGCAGTTGTGATTCTCTTCTTCTATTTTCAGCAAAAAAATTTTCGTTTATATTTTTATTTTATATAAAACTTCAAATATCCTTTAATTGTTTTGAGCAGTGTAGTATAACAATTGAAAATGTGGGATGTTTAGAAGTTACAAAATTTGGAGTAGCAAAAATTGCAAGACCAAAGTATCATTTCAAATTTCAAAGAATTGCCATTCGCAAAATGACATATGCTGTGAAGGATATTCCTTTCCATATGTTTTTAATTAATTTTCCCCTTTAAAAATAGTATTACTTTATTATACTCCTAGAGTGTAATATCTCTCATAAAACTTAAGTTAAATTTATTTTCCATCGCCATCTTGCTTTATTAATAATAGATTCCTTTCTCTCATTTTTTTCCCCAATTGCAGATGAATTTAGGTTAAATACGGAATGCTGTTTTTCATGCATATCAACTGTAGAACAAGTACTTTTACACAGTTAGTTTTGTTGCTGGGCAATATCTTCTCCCAGCTTTCCCAATGTATAAATTATTACCACAGACTTTGTCTGCAATTTTTTATTGTTTTTAATTCCATATGCAATTTTCTGCAAATGTCCTTTCCTAGTTTCTAGCAGCCCCGCTTCATTTACTGAGTCTGCGGTTTTGGCACCCTAGAATGTTGCTTTAGCTGTTTGGCGTTAAAAATTCAAATATCTGTTCCTCTCTCTCCCCTTTGACATACAATTAAAGGATATCAACTTGTGTCTCGTCCCAGCCAAAATATTGACAGAACACCACCGGCCCTCACATTTTTGGGTTTATTTTGTTCGCCAATTCATCAGCTTGCTGAGAACTATGACCACACACTCGCCCCACTGACTTTCAACATGCAAGTTACGATGTAACAAGCTCTTTCTCTCTCTCCAACATTCCAGAGGCTTGTTACTTGGAGCTTGCATTGTGTACAGACCTGGACTTTAATAAAATCGGAGTCTTTTTCAACATCCTGTGTGCTTATGATGAATACTTTACCTTGATTTTCAGCACTGTTTGTTTTTATAGAAGAAACATCTAAAGTGTTACGCAACTCTCCCACACCGAAATAATTACTACATATGCATTATGCACAGATACGTTTGGCCTTTATAATATAGACATAGCATTCTTTTTTTAAATGCATTTCAGTAAAAAAAAAAATTATATTACTTGTATAAACACATAAAAGACATGAAGTATAAAGTGACACAAACATGTTAAAATCATGAATTTGCACATAAAAAATCCACTAACAAAAGAGAAAAAGTGAAATTTTTGATATCAAAACTTACTTTCTCTTTGTGGAATTTCTTGTGAACTAATGGAAGAAGTAGCAGCACGAGCAGCTGCAATGGCTGCAGTTAAAGCAGCTTGAGCAACTTGAGCTAATCCTTCTAGTCCATAACGCTCAGCTACAGTAGGATTAGTTGTTGATTGTCCAGAAGACAACTAAAATCGAACATGCAACAAATTCAATTTATCAATAAAAAAACAAAACTTTCAATACATTCGAAATAATAAAATAACTAGTTGGAAGTGCCAATCCCAAACTTTCTTCTATCTCATACATCTTAATATTTCGAAAGTAGTTATGCATGTTAATACATCAATATTGTTAGTAGAATACTGTACAAATTTTTATTTTCATCTTAAATTTCTATTTTAGTCAATCTGAGTAAAAGCAAGTTAATCTAGATCATGATATTTTTAAAAACAATAGTTTTTTGTATTCTGATTTCAACAGCTGTTTGTGAATAGCCAGCTTAGTAGGATGCAAGTTCCTATCGCTGTATTAGCTGGTGCATTCACAATTGACTTGATTAATTTACATTTTTCAGCCAAGGACATAAAATTTCTCATTATCCGAAAATCTTACAATTTTTATGACATATACTTACATACTGAAAATGCCTAACATATTCATTAAAAAAAAAAAAATTCATATTTCATAACAATATTTTCTATACTATATTCGTATGTAGTCAATTTTTTTCTTTGTTTTTTATTTTCATTTTATTTATTTATTTATTTTGCCAAGATAAAAACATAAGATTCCACAAGAGAATGTTTTTAGGATTTCATACTTTGGGGACATGTTTTGAAAAGATTGGATGATTTACAATAGAACAGGGCAAGATTGTGTTCTCAGATGAACTGCACAAACGAACACTCTGCAATTGTGACTGAAATTTTGAAATTCATGACATCGCTAAATTTTAAAGTGAAATTTTGTCTCCCCCCCCCCTCCAAGAAATCTTATTGTTTTTGTAATCTAATATGGTCTTTTATATCACTCTTCAAAAGCAATATTAATTTCTGCCTTATACATGGATGCAGTGAGCATAAAGTTCTCCTTTACAAGATTCTTCTATTATCTCGCATATGCTTCTGTAAACTATAAAAGCTACATATAGTGCTTCAGTTTAGATTTTTCCATAATCATATGCCACTAACTATGCATTTTTTTTTTTTTTTCCCTGTAGACTTTTGACAAAATTTGCATTTTTTTTTTTTTTTTTTTTTTTTTTTTTTTTTGAAATTTTTTAGTGAAATTTGCATTTTTCACAATCTATTAATGAAATTCATTTTTTTTTTTTCTGCCATCTTTTAACAGAAATTATTTTTTTCACGATGTTATCACAAAATTCACATCCCCCCCCCCCCCCCTAAATTTGAGTTTTTCTGCGATGTTTTCATATAATTTACATTTTTCCTGCAATCTTTTCATTAAATTTGAGATTTTTTTTTCTACAATCTTAACAAAATTTGATTTTTTTCAGTGATCTTTTCACAAAATCAGCATTTTTTACCGCGACATTTTCTTGAAATTGACATTTTTCTCTTTTTTTTAGATTTTTTTTCATGAAATTGTCAGTTTTTCTCCAGTTTTTTTCATGAAAGGCGAAATTTGCATGGACGTACAATTATATGATGTGTACAAATACTATAGTTGACATATAGGGCTACACAAAAGAGCTCACAAACATTACTGAACATGGCATAAATTACTTAAAGGGTTTTTTTTAAATATGTTATGCATTTTTATGCTGAACTGCATTCAGTTTATTAAAAAATGAGAAGATAGTAGAATTTTTTGCAGAAAAATTTGTAGAATACAGATAAAATGATATACAGGGATGTCTATGAATGATAATTTCTGAGAATGCGATTTCAGTAGTTTTAAGAGTGTTATAGTTTAAAATAAATTTTAGCTTAATACTGGCATGTAATAAAGGTACTTGGTAAATTACAGAGATGGACAAAATTATGTAAGTAAGTTTTCACCTATTAGTATAAACTGTTGAGAGAAAAATTTCAACTTGCTAGGCATTTTCTTGCTAAACTAAATTTCCCCATTATATAGTATATATATCAACCACTAGGTCAAATACAGGGTTGTTCAAAAGTGTTGGAATACATACTTGGTATACTGTATAACTGTGTACTGTGTTTAGTGTACTGTATATACTGTGTGTACTGTTTTTACTGTATAAATACATATTTATACAGTAACCTTATTTTCCTAAATAAAGAAGTTTTGTTAAAGATTTCAGGAAGTGTTGGAAAGTGTTTCATAATCTATGCTTAATGCATGATTTTTCTTTCCTGTTACTTTAGAAAACTGGTATCTTTTCTGAACTCTGTTCAGAATAGGCAGATTTTCAAAAGAGCGTGACTTTATTGTTATAATATTGACTTAATAAACTGAATGTAACAAGCACTGTAATAAATCACATCAAATTAACTTACTGAAGATGAAGTTGTTTCATTTTGTACTTCACTGTTGGAGGCAGTCTCCCCAGAAGTACCACTTGCCACACTTGCCTCAGTTCTAAAGCTTATGCTTCCAATATCAGCATCCAAAAGTCGATTATGTAGCTCATCATCATTATCAGTTTGTGATGAAGATTCTGATGAATTATTACCAGATCCATTGCCTTCCTACAGGTTTAAAAAAAAAAAAAAAAAAAAAAAAAAAAAAAAAAAAATGAAAAAGAAAACGAGAAATTAATATTTAAAGTACCATATTAATTCTAATCAATCTATAAGATTAAAATAAATTTAATGATGACCAAAATATGAGTAAAAAAATTAAAATGGTAAAAATTAAACGGTGGATTGAATACGAGTGTTAAGTAAATCTAACAAATGAATATTAATAATGCAGTATGTTTTCTTTGTAATATCAAAATCAAGTTTTTAAAACAATGTTAGTTTCCAGAAATTTCCAAATGCATAACAAATAATCTGGATTATTAAAATAGACCATTTTTTTTTATTTACAAAGTTAGTCTAAAGTCTATTAAGAATAATAATGTCACAAAAAAGATTTAATGAATTTTCTGTGTCAGCCTGCAGCATACTAAAATTTATCTATGACCCAATAGTGCAGGATTAGGCCTACTAAAAGAACATTATCCCATAAAAAAGAAAAAAAATCCTTTATAAAGAAAATATAATAAAATTAAAAAACGAATATTATGAATCTAGAGACAAAGTAAATTTCAACTTTATTTAAAAAGCCAGCCTTTCTTTTTAAGCTGATGGAATAATCTGCAGTGCCTGCTACAGTACTGAACAGTTTCTGCTACTGGGCTGTGACATCTAATGACATTAACAACAAGTTGGAAATTGCATGTGAAGCGTAGCAAATGAGGTGTGTTCGTACAATAACAAAGTTTTAAAAATATTACTCTCATATATCAATCTCATAAAATTGTAAATAGTGAATTACAATTAGAGATGGGAATGCTCGGAAAAAACCCGGAAAAATTGGGAAAAAAAACGGTTTTTTTCGGGTTTTTTTCCGAAGGCTTATTTTTCAATTCTTCCGAACTGGAAAAATTGAAAAATCATTTATGAAATAATATAGTGAAAATTTTGTAATAATTCATTCTTATACTTTTTATTTTATTTATTTTCATGTTGAGTGTCCCACATAAAAACTTTAATGTGGGTAATCTGATCTCTGAGCAGAAATCTGTTTGAGAAGACTTGAAAGGATCCTTCACATTTTTTTCTTGTTTGAAACACAAGACCCTTCGCGAAATTTCTCTTGAAAATAGACATTTCAGAAAAAAGTTTAACCTACAAATTGAATCTTTCACAAATGCAGTGATTGAAGAAAAAAAAAAAAATCTCATACCATATAGCAGCTGAATCTTATCCAGTTGTATATATGCATAATTAACCTTATTAAAAATGTCTAAATAGGACTCTAAAAATAGTAATAATTTCTTATTCACAGATTCTGAATATACTTTGTATAAGTATATACACAAGAAATTCACAATTTCACAAAAACAGGATTACATGAAAAAAATCTAGATGTATAATTAAATGCAACTTCTCTTTTTAAAAATTAATTCATGTGCAAAATTATTTCAATAATATGCCGATTAATAGATATGGTAAAATTAAAAATTTAACATAAAATTTGAAGCATGCATTTATTACTTTTTTCTATCTTTTCAAGAAGTAAGTACTGAATTCGTGAAAATTTTGACTTCCAGTTTTTGGTGTATTTAAACATTTTAGAAAGTTCTGAACACGATTTGATAGTTTTTGGAAAATACCTGTCACTCTGTGAGTCTGTATGGGACAAAAATTTTATGGGCACTTGATCTCAAGAACTGATGTACATAATTTCAGAAAATTTTAGATTCAATTACACCCTGATATAAACTCGAGATGTTTAGTTATTAGTGTATATCGCCCAACTAGAGATGTAAATTTTCCGGAAAAATATAAGTGGCGGAAAAAAACAGGTTTTTTACCGGGTTTTTTTTTTTTTTTTCGGAAAAAAACGGAAAAATTGATTTTTCATGACTGTTTCTCCCAAATAAATTATATTTTCTTAGAGAATATTAAATAATAAACATTTTTTCCCATTCATTTGTATTAAATGAAAATTATTTTCACTTTATATTACAAAATAAAAAGAAAGTAGCAAAGCCTACTTTTAAAAGTCCCCCCCCCCCACAGCCTAAGAATTTTTAAAACACTATTATTTGTTATATCATATCTCTGTTGAAATGATTTTTCAGTTACATGTTTAACTACCAATTGACCTAATGTAAGAACCAGAGCCAATATGTCTGCAGTTTGGAATGAAATAAATTATGCATTCCATTTACATAAGTATAGTTTTTAAGTAAATGATAGTAGTTTTAAAAAAATGTTGCAGTTTTGTCATTATTATCAATATCAGTATTAAAAAAAATTCCATTGTTTGTTAAACAAAAAATGTATATTTTTACATTATTACACTTTTTTCTTACAAATATAATTTATTTCCTTTAAAAGATATGTTTAGTTTTGGTATAGCTTTTCAATCTCAACTCAAAGTTTTGATTTAGTTTTATTATCTAAATTTAAACAAAACTAAGTTTTAGTTTAGCTTACTCAGGTCTGCAACTAAAAAATAGCATAGGATTTATTGACTATTAGATTTTTATTCACTGAAACCAGGAAAATATTTTTTTTTAAGTTTAATTAAACATAATTTTTTTTCTTTTTATTCTGAAATCTGGTATTCTATTCTTGAGTAAGAAACCATATTCAATAATGTTTCCATATGGTAATTTCATATTTCTAAAAATGGAACTCAAAAGTTATGAAAACAGAACACTACAAATAGAAAATGCTTGCTATTTGAGAGGAAATACCAAAAGCAGTTACACAGTGAGATAAACTTCTACTATGTTTTAGAAAACTACTTAAATTCAAAGTTTAATCAAGAAGGAAAGTATAATTTGGAATGTATTTACTTGTAATAAAATATGTTTTTTTTTTTTTTTTTTTTTTTTTTTTTTCCCCATCACAGTTGTACTTTTCTAATGCAAACTGCCCATATTTTTGCAACATTATTGTACATTATGGAGGTCAATTTTAGATTCAGTACCTTGAAAAAAACATTCAATTAATCAGCTATAACGAAATCTTGAAAAATACAGCATAGTAGTGCCACCTATAGGGCAATTCACACCAAAAACTAAACAACATTAATAAATATCAGGAATTGTCTGAATCTGTAGTTTTATAAAAAAAAATCGTCCTTTAGTCCTTGAAATAGAGCTATTGCGATAATCATGAATAAAGCAGCATAGCAGCGTCATCTGTTGAGCGATTTACACCAAAAAGTAATGGGCATAAAGTTATATCAAAGATTAACTTAATCTGAAGTTTTATGGAAATACATACATTAATTCTTGAGATAGAACTATTGTGGAAATTATGAATAATGCAGCATAGCAGCGCCATTAGTTGGGCGATATACACTAATAACTAAACATCTCGAGTTTATATCAGGGTGTAACTGAATCTAAAATTTTCTGAAATTATGTACATCAGTTCTTGAGATCAAGTGCCCATAAAATTTTTGTCCCATACAGACTCACAGAATGACAGGTATTTTCCAAAAACTATCAAATCGTGTTCAGAACTTTCTGAAATGTTTAAATACACCAAAAACTGGAAGTCAAAATTTTCACGAATTCAGTACTTACTTCTTGAAAAGATAGAAAAAGTAATAAATGCATGCTTCAAATTTTATGTTAAATTTTTAATTTTACCATATCTATTAATTGGCATATTACTGAAATAATTTTGCACATGAATTAATTTTTAAAAAGAGAAGTTGCATTTAATTATACATCTAAATTTTTTTCATGTAATCCTGTTTTTGTGAAATTGTGAATTTCTTGTGTATATACTTATACAAAGTATATTCAGAATAAGAAATTATTACTATTTTTAGAGTCCTATTTAGACATTTTTAATAAGGTTATTTATGCATATATACAACTGGATAAGATTCAGCTGCTATATGGTATAAGATTTTTTTTTTTCTTCAATCACTGCATTTGTGAAAGATTCAATTTGTAGGTTAAACTTTTTTCTGAAATGTCTATTTTCAAGAGAAATTTCGCGAAGGGTCTTGTGTTTCAAACAAGAAAAAAATGTGAAGGATCCTTTCAAGTCTTCTCAAACAGATTTCTGCTCAGAGATCAGATTACCCACATTAAAGTTTTTATGTGGGACACTCAACATGAAAATAAATAAAATAAAAAGTATAAGAATGAATTATTACAAAATTTTCACTATATTATTTCATAAATGAAATTTCAATTTTTCCAGTTCGGAAAAATTGAAAAATAAGCCTTCGGGAAAAAAAACGGTTTTTTTCCCAATTTTTCCGTTTTTTTTTCCGAGCATTCCCATCTCTACGCCCAACTAATGGCGCTGCTATGCTGCATTATTCATAATTTCCACAATAGTTCTATCTCAAGAATTAATGTATGTATTTATATAAAACTTCAGATTAAGTTAATCTTTGATGTCCATTACTTTATGTCCATTACTTTTTGGTGTAAATCGCTCAACAGATGACGCTGCTATGTTGCTTTATTGATGATTATTGCAATAGCTCTATTTCAAGGACTAAACGACGATTTTTTTATAAAACTACAGATTCAGACAGTTCCTGATATTTATTAAAGTTGTTTAGTTTTTGGTGTGAATTGCCCTATAGGTGGCACTACTATGCTGTATTTTTCAAGATTTCATTATAGCTGATTAATTGAATGTTTTTTCAAGGTACTGAATCTAAAATTGACCTCCATAATGTACAATAATGTTGCAAAAATATGGGCAGTTTGCATTAGAAAAGTACAACTGTGATGAAAAAAAAAAAAAAAAAAAAAAACATTTTATTACAAGTAAATACATTCCAAATTATACTTTCCTTCTTGATTAAACTTTGAATTTAAGTATTTTTCTAAAACATAGTAGAAGTTTAACTCACTGTGTAACTGCTTTTGGTATTTCCTCTCAAATAGCAAGCATTTTCTATTTGTAGTGTTCTGTTTTCATAACTTTTGAGTTCCATTTTTAGAAATATGAAATTACCATATGGAAACATTATTGAATATGGTTTCTTACTCAAGAATAGAATACCAGATTTCAGGATAAAAAGAAAAAAATTATGTTTAATTAAACTTTAAAAAAATATATTTTTCTGGTTTCAGTGAGTAAAAATCTAATAGTCAATAAATCCTATGCTATTTTTTAGTTGCAGACCTGAGTAAGCTAAACTAAAACTTAGTTTTGTTTAAATTTAGATAATAAAACTAAATCAAAATTTTGAGTTGAGATTGGAAAGCTATACCAAAACTAAACATATCTTTTAAAGGAAATAAATTATATTTGTAAGAAAAAAGTGTAATAATGTAAAAATATACATTTTTTTTTTTTAACAAACAATGGAATTTTTTTTAATACTGATATTGATAATAATGACAAAACTGCAACATTTTTTTTAAACTAGTATCATTTACTTAAAAACTATACTTATGTAAATGGAATGCATAATTTATTTCATTCCAAACTGCAGACATATTGGCTCTGGTTCTTACATTAGGTCAATTGGTAGTTAAACATGTAACTGAAAAATCATTTCAACAGAGATATGATATAACAAATAAGTGTTTTAAAAATTCTTAGGCTGTGGGGGGGGAAAAAAAAAAAAAAAACTTTTAAAAGCAGGCTTTGCTACTTTCTTTTTATTTTGTAATATAAAGTGACAATAATTTTCATTTAATACAAATGAATGGGAAAAAATGTTTATTATTTAATATTCTCTAAGAAAATATAATTTATTTGGGAGAAACAGTCATGAAAAATCAATTTTTCCAATTTTTCCGTTTTTTTCTGAAAAAAAACCGGTAAAAAACCAGTTTTTTTCCGCCACTTATATTTTTCTGGAAAATTTACATCTCTAATTACAATAAAAATGCTCATCAAACAATGTTTTCCCCACACCATTATGTAATGGAATACTTTTGTGGGCCTTGTAAATCAATAACAAATGTTCTTTGCACCACAAATTATGTAAAATGTATATTATAATATGTACTTTATAGTTGCATATAAATTTTATTAAGTTCGAATGAGTGTAACACCATTAAAATGTATTTGAAACATTTTTCCCCATTGACTGTAATGTAACGGAATACTTTTGATTGTCCCTGTAATTGATCTATGCATCCGATTTTCATAAAATTTGAAATAACGACATAATTATGTAATAATTATGTATTTTAAATTTCAAACGTATAAAATACATTTGAAACTTTTCCCCCATTGACCATAATGTAATTGAATACTTTTGATTGCCCCTGTAATTGATCTATGCACCCGATTATCAAAAAATTTGAAATAACTCGACAAAATTATGTAATAATTATGTATTTTAAATTTCAAACGATTAAAATGCATTTGAAACTTTTTTCCCCATTGACAGTAATGTAATGGAATACTTTTGATTGCCCCTGTAACTGATCTATACATCCGACTTTCATAAAATTTGAAATGACTCGACAAAATAATGTAATAATTATGTATTTTAAATTTCAAACGATTCGGTTGGGTAGTTTTTGTGTTGTTATATACGGACAGACAGATGGACGGACTGAACGACCACTATAGGTGCTATGTATTTACATAATTACGAACGCATCTAAAAAGGTTTTTTTCATGTAAAATTAGTTAATTATTCATTAAAAATTAATATGCATAAAAAATTAATAAATGCATACTAAATATTAAATTAAATTATGCATTATTACTTACATTATTTGACTTTTGATCAATTGAGCTTTGTTTGATTGGAAGAATCATACATTTAATGTCTTTAGAAAAATAATACTGACTGCACAGTTTCTTTTCTGCACCTAGATTCTCTAATATTTTTGTGAGTGTATGAACAACTTTGCATGCATCAGCAGCAGTGGGTGGAGGAGCTTGCTCTTCACTGATGTCAGAATCTTCATATTCACTATCTGGTCTGCTTGAAATTTGTGAAGACAAGAACTGCTCCACTATTTCTGTGTCAGATATTTCACTAGAGGTTGGAAGATTTTCAGTCAATTTCAAAATATTTAAGAGAAATCCGTTTCCAATTATGTCTTATCTTTACAGGTGGTGGTTATTTCAAATTACTCTTTGGATTTAATTCACAAGTCAAGAAGCCATTCTTATCATGTCTTTTGCCACACTGTCCCAAGACATTTTAATGTAATGCATTGTATCCAACAGAGTGATAGATTTTGCTATAAAGCTTATAGAAAAAGACACAGATTAATCACATACTTTGATTACTGTAACTGCTTTGTTTTGGACAACTCCATTTTATAATATCATTCGAAAGCTCTGGTAATTCACTGATTAAATGGCTATATTACACTGATGATTTTAGGCAACAGAAACACTATTTGTATAATCTTCAATGTTAAATGTGGAGAATGGGCAACTCAATTGTCCATAACCAGGGCAATATTTTCCAGAAGTTTTTTTTGTCCCATTGCACAAGAAAATCAGTGAAAATTCAAGATGTCTTCCACCATTTCTTATTGCCAAGGCAGCCCACAAGAGAACTCTATACTCCTTTACAACTGTGCCATTTCTTACTTTCTTTAATTATTAAAGGATTTTTCTTAATGGTCACCGTCATGTTGCATGCAAAAAAAAAATAAAATAAATAAATAAAAAAAAATAAAAAGAATATTGCCCAGTTAAACTGATGGCATTGAGCTCACAGGCTACGCATACTAATTGTACATTACAGCCTTATATTTTCAAGGGTTAATTACGTTCGAAAAAGAAATTAAGAAAGGGAAACAGCTCTCCCCTTTCCCCTTTTTTATACTTAATCATTGAACCTCCTAAACTATCAAGAACATGCTTTATCATATAAAAAATCTATATCCAAAATTCAGATCAAATCGGATAATTCTTAATAAAAACCCATTTAGCATTTATATAATTTAAGAGGAGCTATCCCCCTCTTTTATACTTAACCATTAAACTTCCAAAACTATTCAGAGATTCGAACGAAATCTGACAATTCTGCTTGAAAAACCCCTTTATATCAATTAAGGGGAGGGGCATCAGAACCCCCGTTTCCCTTGTTTATACTTATTCAATGAACACCTAATAACAGTCACGAAATCGCCTCATCAAAATGATCCTATATCTAAATTTTGAACGAAAACTTAATTCTGCATGAAAAACCCACTTATTTATATTAAGGGGAGGGACATGAGCCCCTCGTTCCCCCTCTTATACATATCGAATGAACTTCAAAAACTAATCAGGGAAGCGCCTTGTCAGGATATACCTATATACAAAATTTCAAGTGGATCCGATATTTTTATCATGAGTTATCGCGTTACGTACGAACATACATACAGAACGGGCGGGCACATAAGCTCTCAGGCTATGATAGCCTGTGAGCTAAAAAACAGTTACGTGTAGTTTAATTCTCTTGCATGATTCAATTGACTCTGTTTTGAACATATGAGTGTGCTCTGGTAAAACCTCACAAAACAGCCTTGTTTCATCAGCATTAAAGATTTCAGAAAGATCACAATCTTTCAATTTAGTGAATAAAAATTGGCTTGGATCCAGGTTTATACAGTTTTGAAACATCCCCTCCCAAAGAACAAAATAAAATATACTACATTATTTTTAAAAAAAATTAAAAGAAATTTAAAAAATATTTGGTAATTATTTAAGTTTAATACAAGATAAGAAAAGGAAAAAGAATAATATAAAATTTCAATCTAAGACTGCCAGTTCATTCTCCGATTTCATAATGAAATTTTTATGGTTTTATCTTACAAGTTGGGTAAATAAGAATCAAAAGCTAAATTTGCACATTAGGAAGTACTTTTCATATCCTAACCCTTTAAAATCCCAACCTCCATTTGGACTTCTCATTGAGCAGTGGTGTTGTAGTAAAAAAAATTAGAGGGTATACGCTCAAGGCAGAGGACATACCTTAAATTGTATATATACAATAGCTTTCTTGAAAAACAGAGGATTTACGGTGGTTCTAAAAAAATCCAGAAGGTATACGATGTATACCCTCCATTACATCTCTGCCATTGAGCAAAGAAGTAGCATTTAAAATTTTTGACTGCTTTAAAGAAGAGTATTTATTTCTTTGTTTAATATGCAGTATAAATAAAAAAAATTTATGAAATAAAAATAAAAAGAATTTTTGGGAAGCTCAAAGACAAAGCTACGATTATGCTTTAACAATTTTTTTTTTAATGTCAAGCTTTTTGCAATAAAGCACTAAAATTCAATTTTTAATGAAGATAAAGGAATGCACTTATATAATAATAAAATTAATGATAAAACTTGAAAATAGCATGCATTATTTAAACATGCATATTTTAAAACATAAAAAAAAAAAATGCAAACAAATGCAACTTTTAAGTATTCTTCCATTGAAATAACATCAGCCAATCTATCTTGGATGATTAGTAAAGTAGTTTCTTAAATGAATTTTTTACACTAGTTCCCAGTCAATTAGTTGTGGCTGTGGCTTCTTTGTTAATAAATTTTGCTCAAGGAGTTCATCATTGAAAGATTTTTGCAGAACAATACACATAAAATAGAAATTAAAATTTTTAAAAAGTGAATTTATTACTAAATACCATTACCAGAAAAGAAAATATAATTAAAATAAGAACAATCTATTATGAACAAGCATTACATTTACAGTAAGTAAATAAAATTACATAGATGCAAATACAATGAAAATAATAAACATTAAAGAAAAAAGTATGTATTTAAAAAAATTAAAACTCATTAATTCACTTACATCAAGTGAATCTAAAAGCCGATTAGCTCGCATAAACATAGTCTGTACACGATTCATTCGAAGCTGAGCTTCACTTTGAATTGGCGCTTGACCTAAACTAATACGAAGATCAACAGCTGGTCCATCTTCCTATTTAAAAGAGTAAAAACTTATGAATACAGGATAAAGTAATGTATTTTTCCAATGATGTGGCAACTCTGAATTAGTTTAGAATAACGAGACTACTTTGTGTATATAGTATATATAGTCAACACCAGTTATAGCTTACTTTCAAGGAACCAGAAAATATATGTAATAACTAATAACCAATAAAATACAATTGGCAATAACCAATAAAATGTTATGCATAATGTGCATAGAAGCATATGCAATGGTAAACATTTAAAACGGAAATTTTAGGAGTTTATCAAAATAAAATGGAAAACACCCTTTTATTACCTGCATATTTATTTTACCAAAAATAATCTGATATTTTCTAGTGTTTTCTTTCATTAGTTTACAAACTTTTTTACTTTCCTTGAACTTGAAGTGTGACTATCCCTTTTCTTTGCCAACAGTTTGCGGTTGATAACAAAAGGATGGGAAGATTCAAGAATGGAATGCTGCAACAATATCTTTTGTTCTACAGAATGATAATTCAGTATATTTGAAATGCTATTAAAAATTTAAATATTGCCTCATCACAACAAAAACACCAATAGTTTATGTCTATTTAAATTTTACAGATCTAAATACACATATCTTTCAACTGTTGCTGCCCTTTTTGTGGTTTCGTGGTACTTTCCATTTTTTACTACTTTTGAAGCATCATTCTGAAGGACTGAAATCTTTCCTTAAAATTCATCATTGTCTCTTTCCATTGTTGAGTCTCCCTATGTTTATGTCAATTATTCACAAATGGTTGGAGAAAAAAAGGTGATAATTGTCTTGGAAGAGAATATTTGAAGGCCCAGATATTTAGAACACTCTGGGATAAATGTCCAAGACAGTTTACTTATTTGCAAATGCAGCAATGCAAGGTAGAGATCCAAATTTTATTTTTCACTCAAGTTTAAAAAGTACATTATAAGCAGATTAAGGCTTTTACATAGTCTGTTATAGCCAAAGTTGTAAATATTTCTTATGTAGGATTTTATTCGGGACCAAACATCTGAGTATGTTATATTCCAGGTACATTATAACCGGTGTCGACTGTATGTACATATATAGGTAAATATATGCTATATATGTAAATCACCTAAATAAGTAATTCTGTTGATGAAATTAGGACAAGCAGTTTTAATTTATAACTCTATGTCTCCTGATTGTCAAAAAATGATATCAGGGCTAGAAAATTCAAAAAATTTTGAGGCTCCCAGCTGGGAACATACATGAAAAGTACAGGTTCCCAGATGAAAAATGTAGGTTCCCAATAAAATTTATGTGTGAGTATTTTGACGAAATTTGCCGTTTTTTCGCGATCTTTTGACAAAATCTGCCGTTTTTTCACGATGTTTTGACAAAATCTGCCGTTTTATTGCGATGTTTTAACGAAACCTGCCGATTTATTGCAATATTTTAACAAAACCTGTCGTTTTTCAATATTTTTTTTAACGACATTTGCGATTTTTTTTATGAAATCTGCCGTTTTTTCGCGATCTTTTAATGAAATTTGCGTTGCTTCCCAAATTTTTACGATCTTTTGCCGAAATCTGTTTTCTCGGTATTTTTGGACTAAATTTTCTGTTTTAGCGCGACTCTGACGAAATTTTCCTTTTTTTCTTGATTTTTTAAACATAATTTACTGTTTTTTCGCGATTTTTTAACGAAATTCGGACTTTTTCCGTAATATTTTGACGAAGTTACGCATCCCACAGACCGCTCAAGAGTTATATTTTTGCGTAATTTACGCGATATAATGCGTGCGCGGATCGGTAGCGATCATGATGATATTTTAGGTTCCCAGCTGGGAACCTGAGTGAAAAAATATGCGTTCCCTGAAATGATTTCTGGGTTCCCCGGGATCCCGGGAACGCTATTTTTCGAGCCCTGGATATGTTCAGATAACATGGAAAATAAGTATAACAACAATATTTTTCATATGTTTATTTTTAATTAAAAAGGTCCAATTTTGAGATACGGAAGATAAAAAAAAAAGTTTGACCTTGAAGTTAAAAATAAAAAAAAAATGTTTAATTGAAAGATCACATGAAAGCTGAATTCAAACACTTTCTAAGAATACAAAAAAGCCCTTGTGACAGTTAGAGACTAAAAAATGGCTGAATTTGTATTGCATGAAATGCAAAAATTTATATTTTTAGTTTATCTTTGAAGGTAAGTAGTCTATCTAGGAAACTAAGAGAAACAGAGATTTATCATAATTCCATATCTCTAGCAACTTAACATTTTGGCTAAATATTATTAAATTCTGAAGGAGTTTATGATTTTACTTACATCGATTTGAAATGGAATGACACAAATTGGATTATACATACCTGTATTTGAGTTGGATCTAGAAAATCTTGAGGAATGGTAAATGCTCCCAGGACAAATCCAGCTGTATCTCTATGAGAGATGCGTGAGCCACTAGTTGTAGTATTAGATGAACTAGAAGATGATGATGTTGTACTGTTCCCTTGAGGGGGAAGACTTTGTACTACATGAATTACTTTACCATTTACATCTAAGAAAAAAAAAAATTACAAGATTTTTATCATAGTTAAATGATATTTTAAAAAGTTTAACTATTTAAAGTTTATTAACTTTAGAGTCTGAAGCACAATTCCCCATCCCCACCCTCAAGGGTGCAGAAAACATTTTTACTCAACATTTCCCACAATTCAGATGAAAATTTCCCTAAAATTTTACAATGTTATAGGCTTACAAAAATTCTGTATTACCATAGGGTACATATTTTTTCCCCCCAAAATTTCTCAACTTATGTGCAAGTATGATGGTATATATTTTTCTACAGTCGATTTTCACCATGCAGATCTATCTATTTGAAGTAAAAAAAAAATTCAGTTTCGAGGAATTTTGTGCGATTTACTTTTTCAAATCAAAATTAATTATATATTTTCTTGCAAATTTTTCCCAGACTGCTAAAATTTCCCCAGAATCTAGATCGCCAGTTCAGAAATATTCTGCATCCCTGTTCCACCCCACACAATAAGCCTGTAACTGCAATTTTGATAGGAAAGTGAAAATAAAAGAACCACTGCAATGAACATAAGGTATAATTTAAGCGACTTCATAAGCAATTAGGATAGCAACTGAAGCTCCTAAAGAATTAGACAAAAGGGGAAATGAATAGAAGAGCATAAAATAGTTTTGGAAGTCAAACTTGTCTGAAGTTATGACAGACTAGTAACTTAGCTTTAGAAACTGCCTAATGGTGAATTTACCACGAAAGGTATTATTAGAAGCTTTACTCTCTTCTAACTTTGCAACAAATAATCGTAGGAGAAAGTTATTAGTACTAAATGATTGGAAATTAAGTCTACTTTTAAGTGATGTATATAAAATTTATTTAAGGGGCCATCTAAAAATCAAAACCAGTCCAAATTCTGTTTTTTAATTAGTAACACCCAATTTTGATAGCATTTTTTAAATCTCCAATTCAAGCTATGCTTAGAAAAGAAAATTTCATGTCATATGGATAATAAATTTTTAAATATAAACATTCAAAATTGAGAGCTTGTAATGTTAATTTACATTTTGTATTTTTATTAATATTGCTTGGAACAATTTTTTTGTGTGGTCATAATACTATAAAACCCATTGAATTTTTAATTTAAAAATTGTTATATAAATTTTGAAATTAATATGCGAGAAAAAAAATATGGATTGCAACCTACAATTTTTCTGGCGGATTTATATTTAATATGTCCTCCTTTATGCAAATCAAAAATTTCAACTTTTCTTCCAAGTAATTTTTAGCCTTCAAAATACTGGTTTTTAAAAAGCCATCTATGATCTGCAGAAAAGCATTATTTGAAAAAAAAATAGACATATTTCACCAATGTCATACAGTAGACTATTGAATTAACCACTCTCATGGGACCTTGACAAATAGATTGTTAAATCGAACAGTCATTAAATCAGAAGTTGCTAATGTTGGTTGTTTTAATGCAGTTCGTGAATATTTAACCTTCTATTGTAATAAAAACTATTGATTTAAGATATTAAAATATATTTGTAGTAAATTATTTTAATTTTTAGAATGAAAAATTATATAAAAAATATTAGATAATTTTATAAGAATCAAGTTAAACATTTTACAACAATTAAAAAATTATTTACACTAATTAACATTTTTTGAAAAATGTCATACTTTTCTGCTTTAAATGGCAGCTACAAACTTCCAGAATGCCATTGATCATCTGAAAATAGTTGTTAGAATTTTCCTCCCTTCCAAAAAAGTTCCATAGAGTATTGATGGCATCCTTTGCTTCTTTTGATGTAGGAATTGTTTCGGGAACACGAACAATTTCTTTGTCAGAAATTTTTTTTAGAATATCCTGTTCAGGATTCAGAAGACTGTAGATTAAGTTATCTTCCGAAAATTCTTCCTCAGTTTCTAACTTATCATCAATGGCCACAAAATCATCAAATGTTAGATTTTCCGGCAAAACATATTTTCGTAACTCTAGCATAAGGGGGGAGGGGGGGGGTTGAAACCCTCAAATTCACTGTTCTGTATTTTAAATCCCTTGGTGACAAGTTTAATTCCCCCCCCCCCCCTCTTTTAACAAATCTGGCATTACGGATGCAATTGAAAATTGTTCCCTGGGAAATTTCTTGTAAAGCACCATTTGCTGTATGAATAGCCTCTAATAAATTTATTAAAATTGTATGAGTTTTGTTTGCATCTAAGCCAATGATTGATGTCACTGATTAGCTTCTTTCATTACACTTTTTTAAAACACTATAATGCCTTGATACATAAGCTGTAAAACAGATGTAACATTCAAGGGAAGGAAAACAATTTTTATTGCTTCATGTTTTCTAATTTCTGAGGGATGTGCAATGCAATTATGGATATTTAAGGATCTTTATTTTTAATTTCTTTCAAAAAATTCCGATGTCATTTATATTTTCTTATTCGCCTTATAAACTACAAGGGATGTTTTGAGTCCTTTGAAATAACATGGTTTTTCAGAATTTCCTATGACGAGCAGAGGCAATTTT
Organism: Maratus speculifer; assembly: GCA_964019185.1. NCBI lineage: Eukaryota > Metazoa > Arthropoda > Arachnida > Araneae > Salticidae > Maratus > Maratus speculifer. The sequence continues at coordinate 724,267 of CAXHSM010001615.1, forward strand.
TCAGAATTTCCTATGATAAGCAGAAGGCAGTTTTTCAGTTCCAGACATGTTAGCAGCTAGTAGTACAGTTAATCTTTGCCTTGCCTGCTTTGCTCCCAAGCAAATTTCATCTTTAAAAACTAAAAATCTTTCAGGTAACAACTTGTAAAAAAGACCAGTATTGGTAGTATTAAAAATGACATCTTCATTGCATTCATGTAAAAGTTTTTTTAAGCATTGTATCTCTCTTTTGACTTATTGTTTCAAGATTTACAGAAGAGCTTTTTTCGTTTAGCATTTTGAAAATTAATCCATTTTGCTTTTTTAAATTTTGTAGCCCTCCACCTGAGGTTTTGAAAATTTCATCAACACTCATCAAAAAATGCTTGAGTCTTTAACACAAACATTAATTGGCACATTCTTTCTGATATACTTTATCCACTCAACAAGCACCTTCTCTAATAAAGGATATTTAGCTTCTTTAGTATGCAGTCAGTTTGGCAGCATTATTCTTTTTGCTGCTTCGACTATTTAACGGCACGGATTATAACATCTGATTTTTTATGATCATGAAAAGAGTACTTAATGGGCTGTTAAGCAATTTAGCAATTTGCGATTTTGCTATCTGATGTTTATCCACACTTTCAAGAATTTTCACCTTCATATCAATGGAAATAGATTTTATTCAGAATAGGAGCATTGAAAAATATGTTTGAATTAAAACAAGTACACACAACAGAAATGCTATTTACCATGGATAAAATGACTGAAAAAACTGCACAAGAGAAATTATTCCATCATGTGATGTACATATTTGCCTGATGCAGAACAATTAGAAGCCAGTGAATAGCAGAGCCTAGTGGGTGTGTACTGCAAAGCTAAGGGTGAAATGGGTTCCAAGAGAAAATTCCAAGAAATTCAACAGAGCTGTTAAGTGCATTGTCATTCCTATAATGTGGAGAAAAAAAAAGGGGGGAAAGGGTAGCAGAACTGACTGACATCTGAAGGCATCAAAAGAATGGAACGTTTGGTCATCTGCTTTTTCTTTAGACTTTCAAGAAAAGTTAAATACAATATGCAGTTTGTTCATGTTCTGGAAAAGGTCACTAAATCAAGATTTCAATTATATAAGGTGATTAAAACAAGCAAGGAAAAGCATCACAAGTATTAAAAAACAATCAGAGCCTCCACCAGGGTGCTAAATCACGAGACGTTGCTAAACCAGGGGTCATAAAATCACGAGTCTACTGTAGAAGCATTGGGGTTAACATTATTTCACTAATGATCACATTTGTCATCTCATTTTTTGTGTACTAATCTACCCATAATTTTCAGCTACTTTTTTTGTTAAAGTTCTATTAAAAGAAATAATTTTACTTATTTGGCATAATCATTTTTTTTTTTTTTTATTTAAATAAATTTCAGTACTTTAAAATTTTAGTAGCAAGTTACTGAAACTGTTGCTTTTTAAGCTTCATGTGGGCGATTTCTTGTATACATGTTTCTGTTTTGTTGATGTTTAATTTTAATGAAAGAATTTGTGATAACATTAACATGAAATTTCATAGAGCAAAGTTTAAATGGTAGTATAAATACAAAATTAGTTATTTCAATGCTTTCTGCAAAATGAAAGAACAGGGGTTTTTTTTTTTTCCCTTTATAGTTGTCAATGTATTTACAATAAATGATTTATCTAATTCTAGTATTTGATTTCTGCAAAACTTTAGTCTAAAATATTTTACATTATTTAAACCTTTACTACATCTATAATGTAGCATTGTATTCTTGTGATATTTATGCTTATTAATTTAATTTATTCAAATATTGGTAATTTGTTCCCTGTGTTACACTGAAAATCTGTGAAATAAAATATTTCCACGAAAATATTTCAATGTTAGTTAAAGTTGCTAATTTAATCTTTTACAAATTTTTGCATATCAATATCAATAAAAAATTATAATCTATACAAATAAGAATGATACATTTTTAACCCATTAATAAAGAGTTTTAAATAATTGAACCTTTCATATCTTATAATTTAGATCTATTCGAATACACAAGCTAATTAAAAACATTTTAAAAGTTATTTTTATGACTTTTAGATAGGCAAGTTTTTTTGACAATTAAAATTAGAAGTTATATGAAATTAGAACTCCATACTTTCCCCCCCCCCCTTCTACAAACCAGCATTAATGAGTTGATTGCAAAATTTCAAATAATATAATGGAATAAGTTAATCATAGACTCATTAACCCTATTTCAAGAGAGAATAACAAATTTAAAGTTATTCTGATGTCTTTTAAAAGTAGATTTAATTTTAGTTCTTCAAATAAATCTAAACTGTGTGAAAATACCTAAAAAGATTTATTTAGAATCAATTCTTCCCACCCACTCTTCAAAACTTTTTCCCACAAAATATGGCATTATTAATTGTCCGATTTATTTTCAAACAACAAAAGTTTTTTTTACTGCTGTATATTACTTTTTTAATTCTATATTTTTAATTGGCCGATATTCTTTACATTTCTGCCAATAAATTAAAAAATATATTTTTATATTAGTTAGTTAGTTAACATAGTTTACATTGTTACATAGTTAAATGAATTTAAATCCGAAAAAAAGCATATAAACACTTATGATATTTCAATTGCATTCACGTATTTTCGAAAACTATTATAATTACAGATAACATATTTTTAGATCACGTAATTCAATACTTAAAGCATTATAAAATGAATACTGAAGAAGGTTTTATGGTATGTAACAATAGCCAAAGCATATTAAGGGAGTAAAATGATCATATTGACGAGAAATAATAGTTAAACACTACTAGTTTTTAGCAGACATTATCAACCTGTAGCTTTTCAGCAACCTTCAAGCACCAACTTCAATTTGGATATAGCCCCTAAAACAATCCAATTTTAAAATAATTCCTCATAAACCAATAATACAAATTTCAAGTAAATTCATATTAAGGCTAGTTGAAAGGTGTAGAATTTATTATGTTGAACTGGATCTTCCTAAAAATTTTGTTTCGATATACATAGATGGCTCCCTAAGAAATTTCATATGCATCATTTTAAAGTAGAGTTAATCTCCAATCATTTGAAAATATGTTTGATAGCAGTAATGCTATTCTACAATAATTTTCTATGGAATTAGCAGTGGTTGTTTACATTTTTTCCCCCACAACTATGCATGGAAAATAAAGAGATACAAAGAGCTTACAAAGATAATTAAGGATTCTGTATTGAAACATCACAATAAAATTTGATCAACTAGTACTAACTTTAATAGAAAGAAAAACTACAAACGGTGATAGAAGAGGACAAAAATAATCATTGTTTTGTTACACTATTTGCATACAAATCTGTAGCTTTCAAACTTCAACAAATATATACAAATTGAAGTGTATAAGTTACTAAAATTTAAAAGCTATCAAAATATTTTGTTTGATTTGTTATTAAATAAAGTTGTTTATTGGAAATTTCTTAAACTCATTTCCAAAAATTATAAGTTTATAAATATTGTAAGGGACTAACAACAAAATGTTTAAGGAAGCAAAGGAAGTTTATAGATACAAGATTTAATTTTCAACTTTCACCAAATGCTATGGGACTTAACAATTGGGCTGTTATATGAATTTCGGACTTTATTCTATTTTGAGTACTGAAACCTCTTTCACAAGGTATAAGTGTGACATGTAGCATACAAGCAATTTTTATCATTTTTGCTTTTCTAAAAAAATTTTGTCAATCAAAATTACAATAAAATTTCATTACCATCAATATTTTAGAAACCCTTCATTTATACTTGTTTCATATATTCCTATTATTTTGGATGTCCCTGTAAAATAAATATAAATTCTATATACACTCACTTTAATCCTTTCTAAATGAGCAACTTTTATGGCATTTCTAATCTTTTATCACCTTTAAAGCAGAAGATTTTGCCTAGTTGATTTTCAAAAATGCTCGAATTAAATAACACAAAATGTACAATAAAATTTTTCTGGTGAAAATAATCGAGGATTCTGAGCACCTTCTATGGCACATATACTGGTTGCTCATCCCCGAGAGATTAAGAAAACATACTGCATGTAAATACATACTAAAATTACATTACTATCAGCATTCTTAAAATCGCACACTTCAATATGTATTTGTTTCACAGATTCATATTTATTTATACAGCTCTGTAAATAGGTATAACTGCTCTATACAATTTTTTAGGAAAAAACATACAGTGCGTGTCATAAGTTTACGCACAACAGAAAATTTCAAAATAAAATTTTATTAATGGGTGAAAGTTACTTCCCTTTTCACATAGCCTACAAATTATAGTTTTAAAAATACAGTTAACAGATTCATGGTATAAAATTTATCTTAAATAATAAAATTTATCAAAACAACAAAAATGAGTGTGTCAAAAGTTTAAGCACAGTAGTTTTTTAGTCTTTAGCAGAACAAGAATAAAAAAATTTAGTACTTGATTATTGCTCCTTTCTGCTGAATTACTGTAAATATACGGTCTTCCATCGTTAAAATGAGGTTCTGTATTGTTTCTGGTTCATTTTTAAAGCAAGCGTTCTCAATGGCATCTTTCAAATCTATAACTGAAGAATACTGCTTTCCATTTGGATAAAGTCCACGAGTGAGAATACCCTACATATTTTTTATAAAGTTTAAATTGAGACTAATTACCGGCCATTTCAAAACAGACACTGTTTTCGACTTAAGCCATGATGAAGTTGAGCTTGAGGTATGGATGGAAGCATTATCATGTTGAAATACCCATTTTTCTCCCCCTAAAAACCTCGGCAACAGGAAGCAAATGATTGGCAAGTGTCTCATGGTAGTTTTCATGACCACTGATGAATGCTAGAGACGTCTGACCATTGAAAGAAATAGGCCCCCCATACAATTACAGAACTACCATTATGTTATCGGCTAAATACACTCCTAGGTTCTTTGCAGAGATCATGCCAATAGTACTTAAACCCATCAGGGCCATTGAGGTTCCAATTTTTTTTTTTTTTTTTTTTGACTGAATATGACATTCAGCCACTTTTCACCAAATAACATATGCTCTTTGGCCCATTGTAATCGAGCTTCTTTATGGTGTCATTTAAGACACAGTAATCGAGCCATTTCACGGTATTTGATGTATTTTAATTCCAAAACTCTTCTATAAACAGTTTTTTTCGATATTTGTTCTCCAACTGCATATTTTATTTCCGAAAAGGAGTAATTATCAGTTGAAGCCAATTTTCTGATGCGGCTATCTTACTCAAACTAGTCACTTGTGGCCTTCCTGAACGAAATTTTCGTTTAAAATCATTATCACAAGCCAAAATTTGATGAATACCTTGTTTTGACCTTTTTAATACACTTGCAATTTCAGATACAGACTTACATTTTGCTCTCATACTCCAAATTTTTATCTCCTTCTCTGAAAATTCTTTCAACTTGGGCATTTTGTACTAACTCAAAAACAACAGCGGACTGCTTCTTATACACCCAGAAATCGTTTGCGTGCGTAACTGTTTAAGTCAGACTGTAAAATTTGCATAAAAACGATTTTGTGCTTAAACTTTTGACATGGTCATTTTTCTTCTATTTTTAAACTCCATGGTTTGAAATAAAATTTAAAAGTTAATTTAAATGAATATGGTGTAAAAATAGATATTATTAACATATACAAGACAGATATTGAAATTAAAGGTAATATTTAAAGTTTTATTTTAAAACTAGCTGACCCGCCCGGCTTTATAATAATAATGTTACACGAACTTGAAATTTCTATGATTTTATCTTTAACTCGAAATATGTGTAAATACACTGTTAAAAATTTGACCCTTTTGCTGCATCGTCACTCCACCGCTTTTATAGAAAACGATTACTTCAGTCTATTATGGAGCATTCTCATAAGTCAAAAGAGAGATTTTCTACGTAATTGCAATCTAACTGTTACCTAACCGCAACCAAGTTCTAATTTAACATAATTTAAATATCTTAACCATCACGTGCTACAAAGTACTTAGTTTCAATTTCCACTGCAACGAGCACATTATGTTTTGTAGAACATCCGAATTTTAGGTTCGCATTGGATTCATGTCCATGGAAATTATTTTGTCTTCTTCAGATCCCGGTATGGTTCTGTGGAATATTTTTGTCAGGTTCATATTTGGTTCGATTCAAATTTCAGGTATTTTTTTTTTCAAATGGAATTTTAGGTTCGGATCGGGTTCATGTCCACGGAAATTATTTTCTCTTATTCGAATCCGGTTATGGTTCTTTCGAATATTTTGATCGGATTTAGATGTAGTTTGCATAAAATTTCAGTTTTTTTTTTTTTTTTTTTTTTCAAATGGAATTTTTTAGGTTCGAGTCAGGTTTATGTTCACGGAAAGTATTTTGTCTTGCTCTTATCGGGTTATAGTTCTTTGGAATATTTTTATTGATTTCATGTTTCGTTCTGGTCATTTTTCGGGTTTTTTTCAAAGAAAACTTTTAGGTTCGGGTCGGGTTGCATATACACGAACATTATTTTTCCTTAATCGGATTAGGGTATGCTTCATTTGAATATTTTTGTAGGATTCGGATTTGATTCGGGTCTGATATCAAATATATATTTTTTTCAAACGGAATTTTTAGATTCGGGTCGAGTTTGTACTCATGGAATTTTGTCTTGCTTGGATCGGAGTATGGTCTCTTTTTTCTGATTGGGATCGGGTTATGTATTAATACGCCTAAACATTATGTTTTGCTACTATTCTTTTAGTGACTATTTTTGATGTATAATTTACTTTGCTATTTGATCATTTATTATTGTGTATGAATTGTCGGCCGATTCGAACAATTTTACGTCAAACTGCCATTTCATTTTTGTTTTAAAAACAAATTAAAGTCATAATAAAATTTTAACTTAAATAAAATGCATTAAAATTTAATCAGTGACTAAAAAAAACTGCTAAAAAAGCTTCGTATATACGTATATAATATATTTACTGCAACACAGCTAACCAGACATACATTCTAATATACGAAGTACCAACGATCTGACGTAACAGTTGTGTTCAAAAATCCTAAGTTAAGCTGACATTTTGCCAGTCTATGAATTTTAATAGTCTTTGGGGGGGGAAAAAACAGTCACTTTTGAAATGCCAAAATCTCAAATTGGTTTCTTTCATAGAATAAAAAGAAATTAATAGAGTGGAAGTATTATCTCTGAAGGTGATGCTAAAAATGTAACTCTACCATTAAGTCCAATTAAGTATCAACAAAAGCACATTCTTTGACACGCCTATCAATTGAAACAGGTTTAAATCTGTATTTTTTTTTTTTTTTTGGTCTTGTTTTTTAAAAAGAACTAATCTATCACTTCACCAGTAAAAATTTATTAATTTTTTTATCATATGTGTTTTAAATATCAATATAGAAAATTATTTAAACGTTTTGCTTGAAACTATAACATTCTTTTTTTAATATCTTAAAATCGTCTGCAGTCAGAAATCTATATTTTAGAATAATATTTATTACTTAAGTTCTCATACATGATTTTAAAAGAATGTTTTCATCATTATACTTTAAATATTTATTTACACGCAGTTATTAAGTCAAACATTTTTCATCTACGTTATAAAGTATTTAAAATTACATTAATGAAGGAAACTTTTAGTTATACAATTTTTAGTTCGTATCAAATGTTTTCAATATCTTATTTAATTTTAATTTGATATTTAATTATTGCTAATTTTCCAATTTCCTTCAGTTTAAAAACGAATATTTATTTTAATAAATAATAATAGAACAAACGCCATTTTAAAAATTTGGTATTTCCTCTTAAAATATGCTTCAATTGTAATTCATTTCTTTCAATTCGTCTTATAATACAAAATCCCTTCCATATACTTTTATTTGGAAAATTAAAATTTGAGCGATAAATGGTTTCATATTGCAAACTTTTTTGAGGCTTATTTCACCTCCACTTATCTCATTCCTCCATGGGTTTCTTTAATTCTGTCTCAGTTTTCTTAAAATTTTTACACAACCAACCATAAACAAACGAAAGAGAAAAAAATTGGGAAAAAGATGATTTTTTATGAGAGTGACCTCGATTTTAATTAATTACTCAGTTAATAATTGGAATTTCGAAATTCTGAAGCTCAGGTGCACCAGGAGAGATTTGGGGCTATTCTCAAAAAAAATTTGAACTTTGTACATGCTGTAGATTTTGCTAGCCATCGCAGACACACACACACACACACAAAGCGTTTTGTTCTTTTATTAATATAGATTGCTATTGTGCTTAAACTTTTGACACGCACTGTACTGCGTGAGTTCTGCAGCATACTAAAATTACGATGTTGTCAGCATTCTACAAAATCCCACATTTCAAATATTTTCTTTTTACATAATCATACTCTTTTGTGCGACTCTGTCATCTTAGTGGAAATTTCATTTTAGCAAGTAACATTAGTTTTTTGATCCTGTTAGGTAATGAGCCGGTTTCATTTGTCACTTATGGCTATTGAGTTTAACCATTTAAGTGGCTTAACCGGGTTTTTCCATCACATAGTTTTTGGATTCAAAGGCTTATTTAAATTAAACTTGATATTAATGCTATTTTTATCAATTGCATATGATAAATAAATATCTAAGATTGTAGAATAGAAATATCTATATCAATACTTTCCGTAGCTGTTATTTTATGAATCGTTAAACTTGCATGTAAAATTTCGTAGGACGCTCACCGTACACTCACCTTACACAAATTTATATTAATTTAATAGCTTTTATCTCTATATTTTAATGTTTAATAGACTTCTTTATTTTAAAAGTAATACCCTTATTACCTGAAATATAATGTTAATTGTTTTCTAAAACATAAATTAACTTAAAAGTATCAATACGAAGCATTTGTTCTTCCATAGATGGCGTTAGCTGTACCGTAATCAACTAGTCTTTGACGTATCCTTTATCAGAAGTGGAATCCTCCAGTTCAATTTCTGAAAAAGCCTTTCGATGATCAAGCTCATTGCTTTCTCGTTACGTTTTATAGAAGTTATCATTATGATTTTGATAGGTTTAAGTTTTGAGTATTGCAATAAGACATTTAGTTCTTTTTATGATGTTTTAAATGAATGATTTTACTTGCTTAAATTTAAGTTTCGAAAAACTCCTGGTGTAATAAATTTTAATCCAGTTTTAAAAGGATATTTTAATGATCCACTTAGTCATTTTTAAACAAGGTTTGCTCTGAATAATTATTAATTGAAATCTGTTATGGAAGTATTTTTAAAGAAGATTACATGAAGTTTAAATAAAGAAGCGTTGTCATCAATACTTGACTTTTTTGATGTCTCATAAAATCAATACAGTTTCTGTTCCAGGTGTCTTTCAAAGCGTATTTATATAACTTTGCTTACAGCAGTATAAGTATGCATGAGACCTGTATTGATACAAGCTAAGATAAGAGATGCAAATAAAATTACAGTTCTGCAATAGCATTAATTCCTCCCCTCTCTTGACAGATAATCATAGCAGCTGTCATAATGAATTATGACATTTTTTTAAATAATTCCTTAAATGAGACTATTGCCATTTACTTTCAGGGAATTTAGTTCAAAAGTCTTTAACTTTAAGAATAATTAATTATTAAACATATTCAGTTTCTCTTAAAGAGAATTGGTTTATTTATGTGAAAGCAAATTTTTTTATAAAATGTAAAATTTTATATTACGATTGCATTTTTTTTCCTTACCTAGGAAACTTTTGGTTTTTCTCATATCTCATAAACCCTACCATTTAAAATAAAAATGTTGGTTTAATAAGCTATTTGATTTCTTTTCTTGTTCTTTTTTTCAATAGCAAAGAGAAAAGGTAAATCATGCATTTAATTATATTATATATTGTGCCAGTAGTGAGAAACCAATTAAATTTGAACTAAGAACATAATTGATGTAATAATTTCAGCTTAATATTCACATAAGTGAAACACAAACAATAATGAATTATCTTTTTAGTATAGATTATATGTAATTGTCTAAAGCAATTAATGAAAAAAATTATGAATTATGACCACGAATAGAGTCAAAATGAAATGAAAATTTCATATTAATGTTAGTAGATATTTATTCTTATGTTGTTAATTATCAAATTTTAAATTTGTTTTGGATAAAATCGGCATAGTTTATATATTTTTTTTTCCCCCCCTGGAAGGAATTCTGAACTTTGAATAATTGTTATTCATAAAAAGTTTAAAAATGGAAATATATTTATTGTGTATAAAAATAATTTGTAATGAATACATGAAATTTAAAAAACAATACAAAAAAATAAAAGCCCATACGCTTAGTAAACATTAAATATTTCAGCATACAACTTTTACAAAAACTTTTAATCTGAATAATGAAAGTATTATTTATTCATTTTATTTATTTATTTATTTTTCATAGAGAGAATTGAAACAGCTGCAAGTTGAATTTGTTATACATTGAGTTTTTTTCTTATTTGTTTTATACATCATGACATAAAAATATTTATTTGTTTTGTTATGTTTAGTATCTTGGAAAGTTATTTCTTGATTCCCCCTCCTTCCCCTTTCAAAGAAAATATTAGTTAATAAATAATAAAAATTTGTGGCGAAGCTTTATTATTTGTGGTTTATTGCCTGTTTTTTCAGTGCTCAAAATATTGGCTATTTTAGACTTTCTTTAAATTATAATCTCTTTATTTCCACAACAGTAAATATGCAGTTAAAAAAGAAAGAAAATAAAATTCAGCATGGCTGGCATGACCTCCGAAAACAGTCACATTTTTTTCAGAGACAACAAATTGAAAATTTCTGATAGTTAGGAGGGTGAAATTGGCTTTAATGGTTATTAAACAAAGTTTGCTCTGAATATTAATTAATTGAAACCTGTTATGAAAGTATTTTTAAAGAAGTATACATGAACTGAAATGAAGTTTAAATAAAGAACTAATGTCATGAATACTTGACTTTTTTTATGTCTCATAAAATCAACACACAGTTTGTGTTCCAGGTGTCTTCCAAAGTGTATTTATATAACTCTGCTTACAGCAGTATAACTGTCCATGAAACCTGTATTGATACAGGCTAAGATAAGAGATGCAAATAAAATTACAGTTCTGCAATAACATTAATCCCCCCCCCCCCCTCACTTGACAGACAATCATAGCAGCACATTTTATATATATATATGTTACAGGCCAAACCCGATTTTAGGCCAAATTAGTTTATCCTAACGCCCATCGGATAAACTAGTTTTTCCTAGGCCAAACTAGTCTATCCTAAAGTCCACAGGCCAAACTAGTTTGGCCTAACTCTTATAGGATAGACTAGTTTAACCTGCTGTTTATTGGTCTGAACTAGTTTATCCTAGGCCGATCTAGTTTATCCTAGGCCAATTCAATTTGGCGTGATTTTATTGAATTCAATGACCGCCTCAGCGCCAACATTCTAGTTTGTCCTAGGCTGATCTAATTTATCCTAGGCCAATGTAATTTTACGCGTTGTTAGCTCACAGGTGTCAAAGCCTGACAAATAATAGCTGGCAGGTTTTGTATGTATGTATGTACGCATGTATGTTCGTACGTATGTACGTAATGCGATAGAAATATCTGATTTGCTTCAAATTTTGGATGTAGGTTCATTCTGAAAAGGTACTTTTTTTATTAGTTTTGGGAATTCATTGGATAAGAAAAAGGGGGGGGGGGGCGAACGAGAGGCTAATCCCCCACCATTAATTTAGAGAAATGGATTTTTCATGCAGAATTATCAGTTTTCATTTAAAATTTTAGATATAGGATCATTCTGACAAGGCGCCTCAGTGATTAGTTGTGGATCTTTATTATTTAAGTGTAAAAGAAAGGACAATGTGGGTAACCCCCCATAATTTAGATAAATGGTTTTTCAAGCAGAATTTACGGATTTGCTTCAAATTTTGGATGTAGGTTCTTTCTCATAAAGTTATTCTCTGAATAGTTTTGGGTGTTTAATGGTTAAGTATACAGGTAAAAATGAAGGATTGTCCTCTTACCTAGGAAAAACTAATTTAACTTGCTGGTATTTAGATAAGCAAGTTTGGCGTAGGAAAAACTAGTTTATCCAATTAGCGTTAGGATAAAATAGTTTGGTCTAGGCCAATCTAATTTAGCTCAGAATCGAGTTTGGCCGGTAAAAAACATTTTCCCTAGAATAGGTATAAATGTGTGCCAAGAGTCATTGCTTATAACATCAATACAGAAATTTAACATGTCCACCGTAGAGACAGGATGCATTGGACATGGTGTTTGCTTATTTTTTTTTATTAATCTGCAGATTCGTGCCGTGCTGAGATCAGACTTGCATTTATTATTATTATTATTATTATTATTATTATTTGGATATTCGAGCCAAGTAGGAGCTGAACATAATTTGGAATAGAACAGCGTTTTACATTTTTGAGAAATTTATTGCCTGTCGACATATACGCTATTCTTGTCACGGTGTCAAGTTTTTCCTTTCCATGAAGTCGTAACCGGAAATTCGATTCAAAACGTAGCTTTAATAATATTTTCTCAAAAACTCTTATGAAAAAATGGTTAACGCCATTCGATTACATATTTTCTGAGTAAAAATGCCTTTTAATCTTATGCATTTTCGAAAAGCAATTAGTTCATAAATGTGTTAGGATACACAGTCTTTTGGATTTGAGAACACCTTAAGGAAAGACAGAGAAATATATTCACAAATCTACATTTTGCTAAACAGATTCTAAAGTTACGATGTTTATAAATCTACTTTTTTTTTCTACACTACATTAATATTTAATAAATCCCTATTTGAATATTGAAAGGTCTAAGAGTCTAAATAATCAATAATACATTGTGTATTTTCCCTTCTGCGAACACATTGTTATTTAAAAATACATTGTAAATTTATCCAATTAACATGTATGCAGTATATTTTTAAAGGAATCATAATTGTACATGAAGTAAAATCTGATTTTTATGCAGAAATTGAGTAGGGCCAGATCGAGCCGGACTGAGTCTCTTTTCACTGATTATTGTATAAGCAGAGCTCGGGGTTAACTTTTAATTTTTACACCGGGTCAAGGCAAAATGACTTTCCTTCGGGAAGGGCGGACCCAGGCCTCAAAATTCCGGCCCATGCAAACCTTTAACAGTATTCTACTACCCTTCGAATAAAATACATTATACAGGGGTGGTGGCAAAACCACTTTGCACAAGATTAGCAATGGAGTAGTACTATTATTTTAACACAATCTAACTGATTGGTAAAGTTATCATACGAATTGAATATTTCCAGCTGAGCGAAAAATTGCCCAGTCCGGGAATCGAACCCGGATACTTGGCTTACAAGGCCAATGCTTTACCTGTTTCGCTCAGCTGGAAATATTCAATTCGTATTATAACTTTACCAATCAGTTAGATGTGTTAAAATAATAGTATATCTACGTATCCATCGTTCTATGGAGTTCCATTACCTGCGGCTTATTCTGCCGAGCTGTCTAAATGACAGACCAGATGTTATGACCCATAAGGTTATTTGAGCGAAAAATCTCAGCCGGTTATCGCCCGGTTAGCTTAACAGATAAAGCATTGGCCTTGTAAGCCAAGTATCCGGGTTCGATTCCCGGACTGGGCAATTTTTCGCTCAGCTGGAAATATTCAATTCGAATGGAGTAGTAGTCGAGATCAATATTAAAAATAATATTGCCCAGTTAAACTGGTGGTTTTGCATTTACTGGCTGACACTAATTGTGTATTACAGCCTTATTTTTTAAAGAACAACACCCTTGAAAAATAAAGTAAAGGGGATTACCTTTTCCCATTTCCCCCAATTATACTTAAACATTGAACATCCACAATAAACATCCAATAAACCAATAAGCATCTACAACTAATAGGATCATTCTGACAAGGCGTCTCCTTGATATCTAAAATTTTAAATGAAAACTGATAATTCTACTTGAAAAATCCATTTCTCTAAATTAACGGTGGAGGATTAGCCTCCTTATTCTTATCCAATGAACTCCCAAAACTAATTGGAAAAGTACCTATCAGAATGAACCTATATCCAAAATTTGAAGCAAATCAGATATTTCTATCAAGTCTTATCGCATTACGTACATACAGACGTACATAGTACATACATGCGTACATACATACATACAGAACCTGCGACCCCATTATTTGTCAGGCTTTGATACCTGTGAGCTAAAAACACATAAAATTACATTGGCCTAGGATAAACTAGATCAGCCTAGGACAAAGTAGAATGTTGGCGCTGAGGCGGTCATTGAATTCAATAACATCACGCCAAATTGAATTGGCCTAGGATAAACTAGTTCAGACCAATAAACAGCAGGCGAAACTAGTCTATCCTAAAAGAGTTAGGCCAAACTAGTTTGGCCTAGGAAAAACTAGTTTGTCCTACGGGCCTTAGGATAAACCAGTTTGGCCTAGGAAAAACTAGTTTATCTGATAGGCGTTAGGATAGACCGGTTTAGCCTAGGAAATACTAGTTTATCCGATGGGCGTGGATAGACCGGTTTGGCCTAAAATCGGGTTTGGCCTGTAACATATATAAGAAATTCTGAAGTTTGAATAATTGTTATTCATAAAAAGTTCAAAAATTGGAAATATATTTATTGTGTATAAAAATATTGTGTAATGAATGTATCAAATTAAAAAAAAAAAAAAAAAAAAAAAATACAAAGAAAAGCCTAAATGTTTCATAAACATTAAATATTTCAGCATACAACTTTTACAAAAACTTTCAATCTGAATTATTTATTCATTTTATTTATTTATTTTATTTTTATCTTTTTCATACAGAGAATTTAAACAGCTGTAAGAAAATTTGTTCTAAATTTTGATCTTTTTTCTTATTTGTTTTTATACATCATGACATAATTTTTTTTTTTATTTGTTTTGTTTTGTCAATGTTTAGTATCTTGGGAGATGTTTTATTTCTTGATCCCCCCCCCCCTCCTTTCAAAGAAAATATTAGTTAATAAATAATAAAACTTTGTGACAAAGTTTTATTATTTATGGTTTATTGCCCTTTTTTTTTTCCAGTGCACAAAATATTGGCTATTGTAGGCGTTCTTTAAATTATAATCTCTTTATTTCAAAAACAGTGAATATGCAGTTATAAAAGAATGGAAATAAAATTCAGCTTAAGACTGGCATGATCTCCGAAAAGAATCACTTTTTTTTTTTTTTTTCAGTAGACAACAAATTGAAAGTCTCTGATAGTTTGGAGGGTGAAATTGGCTTTAAGGCCTCACACTAGGCTCAGCAAAAGACCCGGATGATAATGTAAAGTCTATGGGGGCTTCTTTTCAAATATCACGTTCAAATTTTAATATTTTTACCTTATTTTTTTTTTTTTTTTTTTTTTTTTTTTTGCATAGGATAGCTGAGGCCGTTCCACAACCAGCCTAGTTTTTGCTTTTTTGATTTTGCTCATATATTTTTATATTAAGATAGTTTCAATTTCAGAACTGGTTTAAATCAATTTTGAAATTTAAAGTAATTTTTTAAAAAAAAATCTGAAACCAAAATTAAAGTAAAAACTAGGCCAGTTGTGGAACGTCCTCAGCTATTTTATGCAAAAAAATCATGTAAAAATAGTAAAATTTAAGTGAAATATTTGAAAAGAACACCCCCATAAACTTTACATTACTATCCGGGTCTTTTTCTGTGCCAAGGGTGGGGCCTTAATGGTTAAATTTCCCAGGCCATGGGAGACAAAATTTAACAAAGTATGAAGAGAATTTAGAGAAACATCTGTATCTATTTAGTGGCATTTCAGGGATCCTTAGAATGATAATGCTTCAATCTACAATTCATATAGTACAAAACAGTGGCTTTCCAGCCGAAATATTAACATTTTAAATTGGCCAGCTATAAGCCCAGATTTAAACTCAATTGAGAACATTTGGAATATCTTAACCCATGAAATAAATATACAAGATTAGAAAGGAATAAAAAACTAAAAGTGGTCATTGAAAAAGAATGGCATTCGCTTCCATTAACAATATTTTAAAAACTAATTGATTCAATGGATACATGATTATTTGTATCTGAAACTAGAGAAATATTATTAATATATAGCATCATATAAAAGTATTTAATGATGTATTTTTTCTAATTTGTCTAAATATTTGACTCACTGTATAGTTACAGGCTTTTATACAGTAGACTCCCTCAAATCCGCAAACCAGAAATCTGCAACTCTCTAAAATCACACATATTTTATGGATGTAAACGATGAAACTTTCAGTTCAGATATTGGGACAAAATTTGATTTTTTTTAGTTTTGTATCAACTCCCTATGTTTTTTAATTTTTTTAATAATACTCTATTCAAGTTTTTTTTATTGTTGTTGTTTTTTTTTTCATGAAGGAAGAATAATTTTTTCGGAAAAAATTCAAGATATTGCTGATATCACTGGTCATCACAATCTTCTTACTAAATATATTTATGTATGAATCAAGATTTTTTGGTTATTAAGCCTGGCTAAACTTGGAAAAAAAAAAAAAAAAAAAAAAAAAAAAATCCTTATTTTATCATTTTGATGTGTGTAATGTACTTTTAAGAGGCAAGTTTTGTTGAATAATTTTGGAAAAATACATTTAATTTTTATAATAAATATTTAATCATACACTATTGATTATTAACTTGACCTTTGCTTTTAAAATTTTAATCATTTAAAAAATTATCTAAATTTTTATTTTATTTTTTAAATTTATTACTTACATTAATGTTTTATTATATTGTAAAACATTCATTATAGTTCCGATTGCATTGTTAATCACATTCAAGTTACTATTTAAAAAAATTTAAACAAAGCAATGACCAGAAATCTGCAAAATTCTAAAATCCGCACAACCTTTGGCTCCAAGCTGTGTGGATTTGAGGGAGTCTACTGTATACCTATCTATCTACTGCATTCCACTGCATTAGCCAGCATGCTTAGGTTCCTCAGCTGTGTTCTGTAGCAGAAAATGGTTTTGTTTTAAGAAAGAGAGGTGAAATAAAGAGTTTGTTTTCACTTTTCTAATTATGGAGTTTACCCTTTTTACATATTCAAGCAAATAAATACTTATTTTATGTGTTTCATATCATTTTACACAAAACTCTTTCCCCAGCACCCATTCGATAATTACAATGCAGAAATAGATTATATCATAAATCATTACATAAACAGAAATATTCTTATTACATATAAAATAAGAAAAGTACAATAATTATTTAAATATATAAAAATAGAAACATGTGTTTACCTTATATCAAAAAAGTAATTTTATATGACAATTTAATTAACTTAATGTCGTCAGCCTGGAGTAGAAATGTCACCAACTTTTTTTTGCATAATAACAAATAAAATCTAACAATCACTTAAATATATATACAGGGAGAGACAAAGAAAAAAATAAGTACTGATGCTTTTTCCTCAAAATGAAAAATTTTTATTAAAAAAGAAAAAAAAAAAAAAAACAGTCGTTCGTCCTCCAGTAGCAAAACCTCATATTTTCCATCATGCTTTTGTACTACCTCGATTTTTTCCGGCATGTTGGGTAATGCAGGGGAATATGGTATTTATATATAAATCAAAGCTTGATATGATTTATTTTAATAATTTTACAGAATTAAATTGTTTTGTTTAATTTTGTATTGTTATTTGATAAACAATATTTTCTTGTAGTGGCTATTTTTTAAAACAGACTATCATTCTGAATAACTGGTTGCCAGATAATTAATTCTATAGTGTACATGGTTATAATTACATGTATTTAATTTAATTTCAAAATAATGAATTTATCAAACATTATTAATACCATCTAAATTTTCTCTTCATTTATGTGAATACAAATATGGATGTCTTACAGAAAAATTTATCAACAATGCACAAGTTTTCTATCTGCCATCTGATTCATATTACTTTTAATCACAACAAAAAATTAAATACCATATTCATTCAGTTTTTTTTCATCTTTAAGAACTTTGCCACAAAATATGAGCCTCTGCTTGTCAACAGCAATATTCTGAAAATAAAAAAAGTAAAGCTTAATATTAAAAAAAAAAAAAAAAAAAAAAAAAAAAATACAAAAATACAAAAATTTATCAAAGTGCTAGAAGTGTGTCTTTGGCATTTCTCTATTGCAGCGATCTTAAAGATAGAGAAAATGGTCTTACCAAGAGATGGACATTTTTCATACAAATTTCCTGGCAACCCATTCAACCATTTCATACACAAGAATAATTTTTTCCATATTTGAATCATTTTTTCAAGATACAGAAGCAATACATTATTAATTACAAATGAAAGAATTAAAATCAATTACTTAAATTGTCAAAGATTGCAAAAAAACAGCAAATTTTGTCAAAAGATTTGCGAAAAAATGGCTAATTTTGTCATAAATCGCGAAAAAACAGCAAATTTCGTTAAAAGATGGCTAATTTTGTCAGAAATATTGAAAAAAAAAACTGCAAATTTCCACAAAAAATTGCCAAAAAAAAGACAAATTTTGTCAAAAAATTGCAATAAAACGGCAGATTTCGTCAAAAAATCGCAAAAAAAGACATTACAAAAAGTCACAATAAATGGCTAATTTTGTCTAAAAATCGCGAAAAAATGGCAAATTTCGTCAAAAGATTTGTGAAAAACCGGCAAATTTCGTCAAAAAATCCTGAATAAATGACAGATTTCACCAAAAGATCGTGAAAAAACTCAAATTTTGTCACAGTCTGCTCCAAGTCTTTCTCAGTAAATGTGACTCAGGAAAGCACCCATTAATTAACAAAAAGTCTCTTCACTTTACTCAACAAAATTATTCTTTATTTTAGCAAAAATATCTTTTTCAATAAATCAGTCTTGCCCTTTAAAAAAAAAAAAAAAAAAAAAAAAAAAAAAAAAAAAAAAAAAAAAAATGCGAACAATAGTGATACTTGTTATCTTCTACACTCAAATATTCAATATTTTACAGTTGAATTTGTAACTTGCACATTTATTTTTAAACAAGTAAAGAAAATTTCTCTCAACAGTTTTAAAAAAATTAATATTGTTTTTAATTATTTATTATTTAAATAATTATTGCATTTCATTTTTCTTTTGCAAATGAACAAGTTCAATTTTTGCATCTAAAAATTAGTGGGGACCTGCTTTTGGTAAAAAGGGACCCAGGATATTTCAAGTCCAGCAGCATCCCAGATATACAAACACATATGGTAGCAGAAAGTTTGAGACGTTTAGCAGGTGTCACAGATTTTCTTTTCTCTTTTCCAGATTTTTTTTTCATTGAATCTTTATTTTGCTTCATATTATGTTTAGCTCTTTAATACTGAATACAAAATATTAAAAAAAAATATTATTAACCTCTTCGCGATGGAAGCTTTTTAAAAAATTTTTTAATGTTTTGTCACCAGTTTTTAAAAATAGAAATTTGTGCCTTATTAAATCAAAAAAATGTTCCGTTTAAATAAGATAAATTTAAGAGTAAAATTTTACTAGTGAGGATAAACAAGGATTCTTAATCCTTTTTGTGACATGTATACAGGTCGCTCATCTCCAAGGGTTCAGGCCCCATACTAGTCAATGAAAAAGACCCACAAGATAATTTTAAGTCTATGGGGGCATTATTTTCAAAT